>OX578141.1:71646494-71666494 GCA_951213105.1 Amaurobius ferox | reverse complement strand
ATGGAACAGGGAAAAAGTGGTATTTTATACTAATTTAGTACCTGCTATATTTATATTGTTTAATGATCATGTTCTTTTTAAAATATTCAACAGCTTGTCGTATAGTCTTTTTAATATCACATTTATATTTCAGTCCATTTTCCTTTCACTTTTGCTATACAGAACATTTTCTATTAATGATCCATCTCACGTATATATAATACAGGTAAAATAAAAATTCTTCAGTTATATATATATATATATATATATACTAGCAGCATACCCGTTCTTCGTACGGAGTATATAATATAAAGAAACTTGAAATTCATAATCATGCCCAAATTCTTATAGTATACTAAATGACATGTTTAATCAAAATATTCTGTTAAAATATTTAATATAATGCTCCTAAAAAGAAGTTTAAGAATCTCTGTTCTCGCTATATAAAATTATCATCATGGACATATCTGAAGAATAAAACATCTTGGACCCCTTATGTAAGCAAATATAAAAAAAAATATGGAATTGAATCAATATATGCAAAATAAAAGCGTTAAAATTGTATGGGACCCGTACTAATTATATACGCGAATATTAGAAAATATAACCTGTATTAGTAGATTACATGTATAAATTGAAAATACCAATAAACCCGTAATCTTTAAATCTGAAGACAGTCATTTATTCCAATATATGACAAAATTAAAGTGCTAAAATTATATGGGAAGATATACACGTACTACTTATAATGTCCGATTATTAGTAGAAGATTACCCGTTTTGCAATATGAGTCTCAAATGTTTTTTGGTAAAATACAACAGACGACGTAATAAATTGAATATATAATTAATCCCCTTAATCTTCATACCAGAAGACTGTACTTGATTCCAATATATATGCCAATATATGTCAAAATATATGCCAATATACCTGTACTACTTATATTCTCGTAGGTTAGAAGATATACCCGTGCATTCCTAGAAGATTACTCGTACAACGTACAATATGCGTGTGTCAGCAATTTTTGCCGCAATAAAACAATGGCGTAATAACTTAAAAATATCAATAATCCCTGAATCAATAATTCCGGAAAATATCAATAATAATAATGTTTAAACCTGAAGAGTATAATTGATATTATCCAGTCCAAAATGAAATGGAAATGAAATTTATTTTATATACATATCTTCATTATTCAAATCGGAAAGGATTTAATAAAAATCGTCTGCCGCATAAACACATTGGATTTAAATCCGTTGCTAAGCGACATGATATCATTTGCTTCAAATAAATTGGTAGAAAAAATATCGTCTAAATAGTTATATTTCTATGGAACATTTGGCGACAGTTTCGTCAAATTAGCGACATTTTAAAAAATCGCCAAATTTATCGCCAAGTGGGACTGTAGAACTGACAGTTCCACTTTGCGACAAATTGACGAAATATCATCACAATACTATCCCCTAACAAAAAACAATTAATATCATTTATGTAGCGCCATTTATCAATTTCAAGATATTTTTATAGATTTGAAAACATTTTTATCAATTTGGTGACATTTTAAAAATTCGCTAAATGTATTACTAAGTAGGATGATTGGTCTGACAGATAAATGCTAACCAAACATCATTTCAGTACTCTCTTCTAACAAAAAAAAAAAAAAATTTCATTGATATGTAGAAGACCCAAGCCACACGACCAACCCGAAGGTTTATGGCAGCTGTTTGTGTGTCGTTTATATCAATTTGGCGACATTTCCGTCAATTTGGCAAAGTTTAGGAAAAGTTGTCAAATTTGCGATATCTCTCCAAATTCGTAGCTTTGAATTTGCAGATCTGAATGAAACATTCTTATCCCGTTTCAATATACTAAATGAAAACACTACAATTGTATTAGAAGATATACCCGCTCTACTCTTTTTCTGTTTCAACAATCGGCTATATGAATTTATTGGCTAAACACAATATATGAGTTTAGTAGCTAAATACGATATAAGCTTGATAACTCTTTGCCAAAATAAATGAAATTGATGTACGCAGTCAGCAATTAATATAATTAAAAGAAAAATCAAACCGTCCATTCATAAGATATACTTTTATATACATTTATCCATTTATTTATTATTTAAATCGAAAAAAAATAATAAAAACATTAACAAACACATTTAATTTAATTGCGATGCCGAGCAACATGATATATCCTCCTAAAATGTTAAAATTTATTAACCACTAACAGCACACCCGTTATTCGTACGGAGTGTATAATTTAAAGAAACTTAAAGTTCGCAATCATGTGCAAATTCTGTTAAAATATTAAATTTATTGCTCCTAAAGAGAAGTTTAAGAATATATGTTCTCACTATGCAAAATTATCTTCACGATCAGATCTGAAGAATAAAACATCCTGCCCCCTTTTGTAAGCAAATTTACAGAAGAAAAAATAGGAATTGAATGAATATATGCAACCCCGTACTAATTATATTGTCGCAGATCAGAAAATATGCCAGTGTGTTAATAGAAGATTACCCGTATTACAATATGCGTCTCAAAAATATTTGCCAAAATAAAAGAGATGACGTAATAAATTGAAAACATCAATAATATCCGTACTCTTTATACCAGAAGGTCGTAATTGATTCCAATATATGCCAATATATATCAAAACATATGTCAATATACCTGTACTACTTATATTCTCGTAGATTAAAAGATATACACGTGTATTTGTAGAAGATTCGTACAACATACAATATATGAGTTTAAACAATTTTTGTCATAATAAAATAATTGCATAATAACTTGAAAATATCAATAATCCTTGAATCAATAATCCCCGAAAATATAAATAATAATAATTTTTAAACCTGAAGACCGTAATTGATATTATCCAGTCAAAAATGCTATAAGAAAAATCAAATCGTTCTTTTCTAAAATATATTTTTATATCCATTTATTTATTACTCAAATCGAAAAAATAATTATTGAAATTAACAGACAGATTTAATTTAATTGCGTTTCTGAGTAACATGATATAAGATAGAATCTTATAACATGTTAAATATGTCATGTCTTATAACATAAACTGCGAAATTAAATAACGATTTTGATTTCTCTATACTTCTCATTGTTCCGTAAAAGCTTGTTTTAAATAAACCATGAACCATGGAGATAGATTTCCCCTTTAAATCATGTTTCAAACAATTCATGTTTTCAGAAAGTGACTAATTAACGCAAAAAATCTCCCATCAAACTCAGAGATTAAATTTTAATTCACTTTCAAACGATTTTCAAGCTTTTCGTTTGGATAAACCACGGAGTTAGGGAGTAGAACTCCTAGGAAAAAGTTCCGTTTTTCATTAATATCTCGACAACCCCAGGTCTTAGAAACTCGAAACTTGGACAAAATTTATGGGGGGATATTTCAAGGCTATTCACCAAATTTCATTAAATTCGGTTCAGCCGCTTTTCCGTGATGATGAGACAAACGAAAATTTCGTTTTTTACTAATATCTCGAGAACCACTGGTCGTAGAAACTCAAAACACGGATATAATTTTAAGTGGGGCTATTTCTGGGCTACCCACAAAATTTCATCAAATTCGGTTCAGCCGTTCTCCCGTGATGGTGTGACAAACAGACAGACAGACAGATTTTCATTTTTATTTATATAGATTAGTATCAAAACGCGGGGAATATAATAACGGGTATAAAATAACAGAAAGTAAAAAGAAACGAGGAAGGGCTGAAAAAGAAGAGCACGGAAAGGCCAGGACAAGGAAAAAAATCAATGAATAGTATATCTGCCAGAAACGTCTTCAGGGGCACATTCTAGACAGATATACTAAAATCCGTTGTTTCTATGATTGCATAAAAACAGGTGGTTAAAAGTTTATGCAATCTATGCCCAACAACAGAATAACAGAAAAAAGACCAAAGGAAACCAAAGAGACAGAATTCAACATATAAACATAAAATACCACATAACCATGAAAAATACCACATAGTCATGAAAATATAGCGTACAAAAGCACAAACATGCAAAAAAAGGGGGCAACTCACAAGTCTGAAGGCCGCCAGCGTGAATAATCTTCATGGGAGTCCACCACGTGTTCCAGCTTGCATGCTTACCAAGCGAAATACTGCGATGGAGCGCTATATATATATATATATATATATATATATATATATATATATATATATATATATATATATATATATATATACATATATATATATATGTGTGTGTGTGTGTGTGTGTGTATGTAGAGTACAATATATGTAACGTAAAATGTCATAAACTGAATTTGAAGATATTGATGATGATCTATAACCGATCCGTTAGTTATGAGTTTAATTAATTAAAATATATTTAAGACATGAAGTTCCTCCAATTTCACCAATACACCGATCATAAAATATTAAATATTTTAATTTGAAAGCTTCAGATCTAAAGTATGCTGGATTAGAGATTAGCGCCATCTGAAAAAACGAACCCATTTTTTGGTAAATACCACATGTATCCTATCAAAATCAAATTGAACAAGCTTCTTGAAGTTTTGAGTCACACTGGAAGTAATTAAATTTTTATCTAAACGTTCTATATTGTAGTCATTTCATTTGCATGCGATACTTTTGCCATTTCAATTTCATTCAATAATTTAGTCATTTCTTTTGCAATCGATACTTTCATAGCTGCATCTACATTCGATACTTTAGTAATTTTATCTAAAATAAGAAATGCTTGCATGTAACTTGGAAACGGATACTTTTTAGATTTTTATATAAAACAAAATGTTATCTCTGCCTCTTAATAAAAGTTACATAAAAATAAGATCATTATAATAAGCAATTTATCTGTAAAGACTATATACGAGTATATAATATTAAACATTTTGTATATAGCAATATAGATTGATATTGCGATTTTGCTAAATTATTTTAATTATTTCTCAGACAGTATAAATATAATAACTGTTGGCAATTTTTAATAAGGACATCAATTTATTTTTTTCATTGTGTGCTACTTTTCAGAAACGCTTACATATTAGCGTATAGTCCCAACTAACTGACAATATTAATATACATGTTATATTAAGCGCGGAAATTAAAAAGAACTTAATACATTATCTTTTACGACATTTACTTACATTTTGAGCTAACATAGATATTAGTATTAGTAAATGTATTCTATGTTTAATGTACCGTAAATATTTCTCTTTCAGAAGTCACAATTTACTGGTAAATAAGTGGAGTTTCGGTAATATTAGAGGAAAACGCTATAAACATTAAGCTGTGTTCCTATATAGCAATATAAAAAAAACCGGAAATCTCTTAATTAAGAGCAATAAAATCCTTTACAAATTTTCTTCCTAATGATAAGTAGTCCATTATAGAACTTCAGAATTGCAACACATGTTGAGGATTTTCCATTTGTGTTTGAAGATATCATTACCTCAGGTATGATACTTAACCACTCTTGTGCAATTATTTTTAAGCACATTCACCATTGACGTTAAACCTATAAGAATAAACCGGGATAGAGATAGGTTGTCGATACAGAATGCATCTGATCCTGATACCAAATGTGAAAATATGATGTGAGCAGCACATTGCTTTTGCTACATAAGGCAATGGTATTGCTTCTTTCGCAGCGAAAATAATGGCGTACAAGCACGGCGCAAATAATGGCGTACAAGCACGGCGCAAATAATGGCGTACAAGCACGGCGCAAATAATGGCGTACAGGTACGGAGCAAATAATGGCGTACAAGTACAGTGCAATGATTTTAACTTTGAATTCAACTTACGTGTTCAACCAGTGGCATTCGTGCTCGCCAAATTCTCGTCAAAATGAATATCCGGTAAAACAAATGACTATGGGATAATTCGTTGGAATCATAATACAAAACAAGTAAATGAAGTACCTTTTCTCGTGAACGGAATGAACTAGATCTACGATAATGATGCTAATAAATTTGTTGCATAACATTGCGTGTGGAAAGCGGATATATTGGATGATACTACACACTTATTTTATTTTATGCAATTTTTTTTATAAATTTATTTGAAAAACAAGCAATCTCTTGGGAACGGTTAATGCCATTCGTTCTAAAATTAATGCCATTCGTTCTAAAATTAATGCCATTCGTTTTCTAATGAAAAATTACGTTAGAAATTATTATTTACTTATCATTAGTGAAGGTGCTGATTTTTTCATGATTTTTTCAAAAATTCATTCAAAATTTGGGATAGTCTTCCGAACATTCGATTGCGTTTAAAATCAACAGAGTTCCAGTAATCAGAAATTGTAGTAATCATGTCAAATTATTTTCGAAACGCTTAATTCGTTCGTGAGATATCGCATTTATAGGCTCTCAGACGCACATACACATTAACACACATACACACTAACACGCACACACAGACATCACTTCAGAAACGCTCGATTCGAATTCAGGGATACGTGCAACATGCTCTTAGGTCGAAAACTCGAATTAGAATTGTCAACCCGATCACAGTACTTTCCCCTATACATTATATGATGTATCTAGGGAAAGTAAAAATATAGAACTGTAATTTAAATTAAATCGAATAATATAAATGGCATTTATTTATTACTATGAATAAATAGGGCAAGCAATCATAGCATTTATATTGCAATTCTAGAACAAGGTGTCATTTTTCACTATTTGCATTCCATGTAGACATATAATGATTTATATTTTTAGTTATAATTATTTCCATATTAGTATAAAAAGTGAAATCTGTAACTCCCTTTTAACTATTATAGGAATATAACTTATACTATAAAAGGGGGGGAGGGATAAAAATTTGTCCACTCGTAAATAAATATTATGTATTTTTTGGTTTATAGGAGCCAACACAGAAGAAAAAATAAATTCTTTAATTCCGATCCGAATGGTACGATAGAAGGTTAGAAATAAACAATGGAACAATGTGTGTTTTAAATATCGAAATTACATTAAGACAGATTGCTGTGATCTCTACAATCTCTATAAACATTTATAATGATGAAAGAACACTTTTATTCTTATAGCAATGTTATATGTCCAGAAATAATCCAACAGCTAACTTGAAAGAAAAAAAATGCCGCTTGTACAGTGACTGATTGTATGATTAAAACCATAAATTATATATTTTAAAATTAAAACCAACCTCATATTCGTCGTAATACACCTCATATTTAGGTTAATCTCTAATAATTACACAATTCATCACATATACATTTAGTGTCACAATTCTTTGTTACAATTATAATGTAACTTAGTGTTCCAATTCTTTGACTATTTCCTTTAATGTAACTGCTTCATGTATCACTGCCCAATTATCCACTCATTTTGAATGCTTCTTTCGTTCTGAATTTCCATGTAAGTTGCTTTTATGTTCTAGCCTACCATGTAGCATGGGAGCCAGGGATGATTTATAAGAAATGCAACCAAACTCGATCTGAGCTGTTTTTTATGCGCTCGAATTTCATTACAGAGTCCCGCTCCACAGCCATAAAAAGGGACAAGCGAAACATAAACCTCAAATTTTTATGCAGGGTCAGCCAATCTGCTAGGTGAGCCGGGATTAACTTGAGTGAGCAAAAGGGTTACAACTTATATAAAACTTAAAAAGCGAATTCTGAATTAAGCTTTTCATCAAGTGAACGCGACTGAAATAATAATGCTCCCTTCTAGAATATGTTCAGAGGCGTGAAATATTTTTCTTTCCCAGAGCGTTAATAGGATTAACATTAAGTTCCCTGTTGTGAGGGGGGGAAATGGTCCGACCTAGAAGAAATTGGATGATAACAGGCTGCAAAGCGAAATAGTTTCCCCTGCAATGAAACGGAGTGTATTCTTTCATCTACTCCAACTTCAGATTTATTTGTAGATTTTATGCTCGCCACAGGCGATGCATTAAATTCATTCATACATACATACATATAAAAAAAATTAATAAACATGTGTGGCAATGTTTCAGTTACACCATCGGTAATAATAGAACAATTTGAAGGGAAACAGTATGTTCAATGTTATATTTCGATTCATAATATTATTTTTTAATATTAGAATAATGTGAAAAGAAACAACCAGCTGAACATTATATTTTGCTTAAAAATGTTATATTTCGCCCTTGATATTCACTAGAAGAGGACATAAATTGAATGATAACAGGCTGCATTGCGGAATAATTTCTCCTGCAATAGAACGGAGTGTATTCTTTCATCTACTCCAACTTCAGATTTATTTGTAGATTTTATGCTCGCCACAGGCGATGCATTAAATTCATTCATACATACATATAAAAATAATTAATTAAAATATGTGGCAATGTTTCAATTACATCATCGGTAATAATAGAACAATTTGAAGGGAAACAGTCTGCTCAATGTTATATTTCGATCCATAATATTATTTTTTAATATTAGAATAATTTGAAAAGAAACAATCAGCTGAATACTATATTTTGCTTCAAAATGTTATATTTCTCCCTTTATATTCACTAAAAGAGGACATAAATTGAATGATAACAGGCTGCATTGCGGAATAGTTTCTCTTGCAATGGAACGGAGTGTATTCTTTCATCTACTCCAACTTCAGATTTATTTGTAGATTTTATGCTCGCCACAGGCGATGCATTAAATTCATTCATACATACATATAAAAATAATTAATTAAAATATGTGGCAATGTTTCAATTACATCATCGGTAATAATAGAACAATTTGAAGGGAAACAGTCTGCTCAATGTTATATTTCGCTCCATAATATTATTTTTTAATATTAGAATAATTTGAAAAGAAACAACCAGCTGAATACTATATTTTGCTTCAAAATGTTATATTTCTCCCTTTATATTCACTAAAAGAGGACATAAATTGAATGATAACAGGCTGCATTGCGGAATAGTTTCTCCTGCAATGGAACGGAGTGTATTCTTTCATCTACTCCAACTTCAGATTTATTTGTAGATTTTATGCTCCCCACAGACGATGCATTTGATCCACTTATGCATATAAAAAATGTGAGGAAATGTTCCAGTCACATCATCGATATTAACAGTTTAAAGGGACAGCAAAATCCGTTATTATTAAGAGGGGGGGATGAGAATTGTTGGTATAGACGTTGATATACAAAACATAATAAACCGAATATGAATAAAATCTGAAGAGCAATAGAATTGAAAATTCAAAAACTGAAAACGGGGAGCGCGGGAGTAAATTGCAATTTATTCCAGCTGGTCATTAAAATAATAGTCGAGTTGGCTTAGCGATCACACTGAGGTTTCTCAAACGGCAGTAAACACAGGAAATAGAGCCGTTTTACAGAAAATGTAATTACGAGATTTTAATTACAAGCATTAATTTCAGCGAAAGACTCGTAATTTGAATTTGAATGTATTTAAGGCATAGGAAATTATTTTGAGTACTTCAAGTCATTTCGTTTAAAAACAGAAATCCCGAGAGTCCATCAAGAAGATTCTGAAAACACGTGAAGGATATATAGATGCAATAATGGTCACAATTCAAACTTTAATGAGTTCTTGATTTAGGCAAACACGTTAAGTAAATCTGTAAGAGGTTATGGCCTTATACTTAAAAAGATATCCATGAAAATCGGCAAGCTGATTTTGAATAGTCACTCAACAAAATTTCATCGGAACTTAGATACAGAAGATTGTTAAATATTCCTGCTGGTAATATTGTTGATTGATTATTATCGGGACAATATTGCCAACTGACTAATTTAATGATAACATTGCTTCTTGTAATATCACGGTCAAATTTCAAAATTGGCAATATTTGAATTATATTTCGATTCACAAAGCAATACAACTGTAATCGATGACATAGAATTCGTTAACAATTGCTTCAATAACGACGTGCAACTCAATAGAATAATTGATGAGTCCATCACACAAGCTTTCATGGACACTGACAGAACCATTTAACTCGCACAGCAGCACAATTATTTTTGATTGCTGAAATATGAGGATCATTAGCTGTGTTTTGTTCCTGTTTAGCTTTTGACGGCAATACTGCAGTTGAAAATATTGTAATAAAATATTATTGCTTCAGTTTGCAGGTAATATTGCTAATACTATTGCTAATAATATTATTGATCAAATATGCCAGCTTGTAAGTCAAATAATACCGCAGGTAATATATGTGCTGTTACTGATCAAAAATATGTCTTATTTATTATGCAGCTAGTCAATTATTACTTGTAATATTTTACTGGAATTCATTTTACCAGTAATATTTTACCGACATATTTCGGCTGGTAAAGGCCAACAAAGAATGCGCAAAGAATTACAATAGCGTGTCTTCCCGAGCAAGGCAGAGGAATAACCTTTATGCATTAGGCATCTTTGTCACTTAATGGCGTGATTGCTATGTCCATCATACAAGCGTTCACGGCCACACATCCATTCAACACTCACTAAGGGGAAATTCTTTTTACTCCTTTGATTGCTACAATGGGAGGATGAATGGTTTTGTTTGATCTCTCTTTAGATCTATGACCGCACTCGAACTGCATAAATTGAGCAAAGTATATGATATAGCGGTAAGGTATTCATTGATATATCCACTGTGAATGCAGGAAATACCATGCAAAATGTTATACAAAAAGTAAACAGAAAAATAAATGTAATTCGTACATTAAGCAGATTAGCAAAAAAGAAGTCCTAATTAATTCGATAATAATTTTCTACATTTATTATGTTTAATGCAAAAAAAAATGTTTTTTAATTTTATTTCCAATGGCCTAGCATTTAAATTAAGTAGAGTTCTAGGTTAGAACTAAGGTAATCGTATCATTAAATATCATTGAACCTCATTTGTAAAATCGAATATTGGAATTTAATCATTTATAAAAATTGCATCATTCAATAACTTAATCAATTATAATAAAAGGATTTATTTTATTAAGAAATGATGAAGAGTTTAGCAAGATTTATAAAAAACATTTTTTGAAAATTTTAATAATCATATTTTTTGATATTTTTTTTTACAGTGGAACATTTCGAGAAAAAATGTAAGTGCGTTTAGCATTCTAAAGAAATACACAAATATTTTTATAACATAAATATACCAAAAATATAAACGCGTGTAATGCTGTGAAATAGTTTGCATGCACACTTTTCAAGTGCTCTATTTTAAAAAGGATATTTATAAAAGTAGATGCTTTAAATATTTATTCTATGAAAAAGAAATAACGAAAAACAAAATATTGTGTGTTTCAACAAGTATGTAAATATACTTTTAAATATACGCATGTAGCATTGAGAAATAATTCGTATATACTTTTCCTCATCCTCTTTCGAGAAATATATTTCGTATAATTCAAAAATATATTTTTCTGTAAAACGGTTCAAGTCAAAGTTCAGGATAAAAAAGCTTGAGTGTTTGGAATTTAAAAAAAATATGCACGTATAATTTTTAGCAAATGAAAAATATTGTGAAATAGCTCGCTAATGCATTTTCCTCTTGCTCTTGCTAACAGAAGTTAATTTTTCTTTATTTTTAGACTCTGAGGATTTTTATTTTTAAACGAAATGTCTTAAAGTACCCAAAATAATTACATATATCTAAAACACATTTAAGTTCAAATTGCAAGTCTTTCCTTAAAAATAAATGCTCGTAATTAAAATTTCGTAATTATTATTTTCTGCAAAACGGCTCTATTTCCGGTGTTTATCTCCGTTAATAAGTCAATTGACAACGCAGAGAAAAGCCATTCTTCCCTCTCTTTATTCTAAGCCAATAAGTTTCTTCGTGTTATTTATGATGTAGTTCTCACTTTCGATGACAGTTACTTAGATTAGTCACAGCCTTCATTCATCAATTAAGTCATCACTCCCTTCATTAGTGGGGAATAAAAAATCCCGTAAATCCAAAATAAATCCATTCATAAACGGTAACGTCGGTAGAGATATTTCCAAACAACAGAGGTGATGAAAAGTCAACAAAAGAAAAGTTAAGTACCCCCGAGATAAAGAGGAGAGAGAAACAAGGGCAAAAAATAACCTCATATGGACACGTTTTATTAGAGTCTGATGCTTGCTGACTTCTCTGAAGTCGACCCAATCATCCTGATAGCTCAAAAAGAAGAGCAAAACAGTTTTAGCACACGTAAATTACGGCTTCGACAAGTTCATTAATCATCGCAGTCTATCCAGACAGAGCTCTGAGCCAATCAGGGATCAAGATTCTTTCCCCCTACCCACATCAAAAGGTTGCTTCTAGCATTTCGTCCCATCCTATTCTTCAGCTTCTCTTGGAGCACAGGTAAAGAAAATGCTCGGAATTCCGTTTCACCATCCAAACGCAGTGGGACTTTGGTTTGCGGATTTCATTTGTTGATGTTTCATTCGCAAGATGTAACCGAAACTGTCAAGGGTGATTTTCTTTACCGCCATCACTGGTTGTAGAGAGGCGCTTCACAATTTTGGTTTCCTCTTTTTTGTTATTTTTTTTGGCTTTTTATTTTTTATCATCGGCTCTCGTGGTGATTCTTTTTCTTTATGGGGGAGCAATTACGTTATTTCGCTAATGCTATAATTGAAGGCTACCTGCCCAACTGATAAGCAAAATCTTGCAAAAATAATAATAACCCGAATTAAAATAAAACGTAGGAGCTAAAAAAAGATAGTAACAAATAAATAAAAATACATCGTTCTAATGTGCTTGGGTGAGCACGACTGCGTGCTAAGCCACGTGTTCTTACATGATTCTCGTTGGATCGTGAGTAATTTTGGACGTAAGTGTTTGATACCGTTGGCGATACCACTAGCAAGCTTGGACTCAAGTGAGGAAATCACACCATCCCCGTGATCGACTGTCAGTCTAGCTCTTCCTGATAGGCCTCGCCGCACTCACAAGTCACGCCGTGTAGAGAAACAACAAAAAACATTTATTTATTTTGTTTTATGTCAGTTACGCATTATCTACTTGTTGAAGCAGTAGGCGTTTGCTCTTCGTAGGTGGTAGATCTCACAGCACTTTTACACACCGCACTTTGAGAGAAGTCCCCGAATCTTTCTCGAAGATTTGTTGATTTAAAACAAGATGTGGGAATAAGATCGTGAATGCCATTAATCTTGGAGTCTTGGAAGTGGCTTCAAAACTGCACGAAGGATTCAAATATTTAAGATATCGAATGTAATCTAACTGCCACTTTTCAAATCTAATCATACATATTTATATCAATTAGGTTTATTATGAATTTATCAGAGGTTTGAATAGATATAGCTTTATCAGAATATTATGCGATCAAAATATATTTTGGAACAATATAAATGAGTACTAAATATTGAATTACAAAATTATAATTGAATACTATACCAGACCATTACGCAAATATCACAGAAGATGGGCGCTTGTCCTAAATACAAAATTGTGATAACTTTATGCACTTTTAACATTTAGAAATAATAATCGGTGGTAATTTGGATAAAGTGAATTTATTTAACGCAACTTTAATTTCTGTTTGCATATTAATTTATATCCTATTTACCTAAGTCTTATTGAGCAAGTCAATAAAATCATTAAAGAAAAAAAATACGCATTATATGCAAATAAAATCTATTTTAATTTCATGTTAATATATTAGTAAAATTCTTTGACTTATCCCATTATAAATGTTAAAAAATAAAACAAATCTTTAATTTAATATGTGACCCTAAATAAGAAGTGCATCAAAAATAATTTATTTTACATTTCCTTTACATTAAACAACAAATTTTCATTATGTGTAATTTGATTAAAAAAATATAAATATATACTATGACATTTCACTTTTTTTTAATTCTGTGTTATCAAATATAATATGTTATTTAACAAATTAAAAATAAAATATGTATAAGCAACATGTTACTCAATTTTCAAATTTTTGCATTTATCTTTGTCAAAACCTTCAGTCAAATATAGTTCGTTTTCAACATAAACGTTAAAGACTGAAATGAAGCAATCAAAAGAATGTCACGATGAATTTATTTATTTACAGTGCACCCAAGAGATTTTAGAATAAATTTTTATTTTTTATTTTCACATTCACATTAAAATCTCACTTATAGAATACAAACAATATATCGAAAATATAATTATAATAAAAAAAAATATTCTAAACAGGATTACTTTCAAATATTCATCTCGATAAATTTTAAGCAAACTTTATTTACTAATTGAACGTTATTCACCTAATATGTACGCTAGGGATTTCAGAAGTCAATTTTTAATATTCACATGCAAAAATGTCTCTACTAACATCTAAAAGATAAAAAAAAAAATATCTATACAAAATTAAATTAAAATATTAAGAAATCGACTAGTTTCAAATAAAGAACGTACATTTCGACTCAGACTTTTAACGGATCGGTATCTGCAGCTTTCTTCAAGAGACACCACTTATTGTCCATTGTAATTCGATTGTCATTCATTGAAAGCAGTGCTTTTCCCTTCCAGCAATTTTTTCGATGTATATTTTCAAGGACCGTAATCACACGAAGTGTCGACTCATATCATCCGTAAATGTTTACTCGAGATTATCCGACAGCAAGTAGCCATCCATGTGTGTCTGTGTGTGTTCGTCTTCGGTGTTTTTGTGTCGCGGGCATCGGTTCACCAGCCGACAACCGGTGGCGCACTCTGATTCCTTTTGACAGCTCGGTATGTGACAAAACTTGTTTCGGGCCACAGCTGCATCTTCTCCAAACCAGTTCGATGTCAAACAATCCATACACACACCGTTAAATAACACGCGCCCGAGCCATTTTCGAAATTCACAGCGACAAGGCATTTAAAAATGCTTATTCTGTTATCAAAACAAACGTGCAGAACTGGAATACTATTTTCGACAAGAAAGGCTGGCATCGTGTTTGCATACCAACCGGTAAGAGTTTTCTGCATCGAACCATGGCGGTATTCTGTTACTATGCAAACACAATGGAAGTTAAAAAAGACCACTGCATTTATTAGCATACTGACATAAGGCCAGGATAATATTTAAATATATTAGTGCTTTAATTTTGATAACCTGGTATGTATGAATTTTTAAATATTAACTCTATGCTTATGAAAGAACTAAAAGGAAATTTAAGAAAATCGCAAAGCTTATACTGAAACTACATTTGAAAAGAAAGATTTGGTGACATTTACTTAATTAAATATAAACATATAAAGAGCAAACACGACATGAAAAACCTCAAAGTATTGAAACAATAACAATAATATTAGTACCCATCGCGACTCAGGAGCTAAATGACTATATATGCAAAACTATATATATATATATATATATAATAATAGAAGTTTGAAAATCCAATGAACGAAAAGTAATATATATATATATATATATATATATATATAAATGCAATATGCAAAATTACAAATATGCAATATGCAAAATTATATATAAGCAATATGCAAAATTATAATATATGCAAAATGCAAAATTACAATATATGCAAAAGGCAAAATTGCTATATATGAAAAATGCAAAATTACAATATGTGCAAAATGCAAAATTATTATATATGCTACATGCAAAATTACATAAAGAAATTAAATGGAGATCAAAAATATTTAAAAATGTTCTCAAACACTGAACAGTGAAATAAATTGAGAATATAGTTCCATATTAACGTAAGTTTATTAAAAAGTAAAAAATGTATAACATCTGCGATGATACCATAAATAACATTGATTCTTACAATATTATTAAAACTCTAGAGAGCAGTAAAGAATAATATATAAGCTTTCAATCTAAGAATTTCATAAAAATAAAATTCAGGAAATGACGAAATTTCCGTATTTTTGTATTAATACCGGTATTAAAATACCGACAAAATCTGACAGCAATGCCTATTTTGGGGATCCCCAAATCCCAATACTCGATGCCCTATGTTCTTTCGATGCCCTAAGTGTTTTTGAACAACATATTATAGACTTTGTCTAGTTCATTTCGTGATGAGAAAAATACATTTACTTATTTAACTATCAAAAAGAGCTAATTTACAATTTAACTAGTGGGAATTTACAAAAAAATTGTTTACAGTATTTAAAGAACTGTAGATAAAAATTATAAACAAATTCTAATCAATACATAAAATACTAGTCTCTAAAATTGTTCACGGAAAATACTTAATTTGTTTTCATGAAACTAAATTAAATTAATATGATTTGACATACTTAGAATGATCAACAGTGTTTTCAAATGTCGATCATTCTGAGAATAAATAATATAAGTAAACTTAGAATTAAAAATATAAATACACATACTGACAATTTTTCACATATATTAAACATGAAAAATTCATTCTGGAAGTAGGGTAACAGCCTATTCATTCACATTGATATTAAAATTTGGTAGCTTACAATTGAGAAATAGTTGTAAATTTAGATCGTACGTTCCAGCCTTAAAATAACTCTGGCATTTTGCATGCTATATATATATATATATATTTGTAATGTTCCAAATGTGTAACACAAGTCCTGCGCAGTTTTGCTTAGAAAGGCCTCTTTTATAAAGGCATAGGCATACCTTCCTATCCTATATGGCTGTATTTTGCACGTATCTTAAAAATCCTTCCTGAAAGTTGAGAAATCAAATGGAATATTTTTCAGATCAGCCCCACAAACCGTTAGTTTATCATGTTTTTTCTTCCCAAATATGTAATGTAAATACTATTTGTTTTCCCTTAAAATGTTCTGCATGAACGCATTTCTTCTTTGCCATTATCATCATTAATCTTTGCTTCAAAGATGTAATAACTAGCATCATATTTTTTTAATAATAAAAATATGTATGTCTTTGCGTGCGTGCATCTGCTGGCGGTGTAGCAGAAAATCAGAACGACTTACCACTATGAAATTCGATACGAGGGTACCTGAGCTAGTGTGACGATACATCCCGAATTGATTTCCTTTAAATTCAAATTAGTTTCTGAGTTATTCAATGTTGAAGAAGACATTTGAGCGATTTTTACACGAATTAGCGTTCAAAAATATTCGGCGATCAAAAATATCATCACAGAGCTTTCATCTTAACACCATCGATAAAAACAACCAACGCTCTTTCCAACGAGCTTTGAACCGAATCCGTAGAAAAATTTATGCATATTTATTTAATCATATTTTTAATGCATCGAAAAACGCATTTTGTTAGCTAATTAACAAATAACTCATTTTTTAAATTCCTGCATCGGCGAATTGAAGATTCGCACGATTCTTATATTTTATATGAATATGGACAGATATTTCCATTCTAATTCAAAACATTTAAGTGAGGTTGTCTTTCGAATTTTAATAAATATTTCAGCGAGACTAGTAAGCTTCATCCAGAAAAAGACTGAAAAATAGTATTTTTCCCCCTGCTCGCAGTGACGTCAAAGTGGGAACGGGTCAGTTGCTATGGAGATATCATACTCTGAATAGGAAACGCTGAAGATTTTGAATAAGCGTGAGGATGATATATAATCATTATAGAATTATATTGTACAATTTTCTGTGTGCAGAGAAAAAATGGAGAGCGGGAATGTTTTTGTTATAATGGATGTTTCGGAAATGGAGTGGTGTTATATAGATTATTTACGGTACGGGCGCTTATTTAGGATCCGGATGACGCCTGGTAACTTGTTTCAGCATGATACATGTAGTTGTCATAACTTGAAAATCTTAATGCATGGCATCAAATAGCAGAAATAATCTTAAAAATATTAGCAAATTTCAAATATAAATTATTATGTATTCTTATATTAAAAAATGGGTTTACTAATGTTTTATGTTTAAATAAAATATTTTTTCAATCCAAATGAAATAGGCATTTGCATTTAAAGTGCATATACTATTAGTATAAACTATTTAAGTTGTTTTAAATATTTAAATTCATTTAAATGGAATATATAAGAAAACAATTCCTCTCCAACAACAGAAACATTATATTGTTTTCAGCTCAAAATGCAAACCGTGAGAAGAAGATTAGTATATGATAAGAAAGAATCGAAAGTGTCGAAAGATTAGTATATGATAAGAAGTTACGAAAATTGAAACAAAACCGAAAGAAAAATTAAATTCATACTATCTTAAAAGTAAAGCGGCAGAGAAAAGCGAAATTATGAACCTGCTCACTAAATGAAACTGCTAATTGCAAAATCTGCTCACTAAAGAACATGGAGAAGAGCAACTTAAAAAAATCGCTTAAGTATTTTATACAAATCCATTACATATTTCATAGAATCTCTGGCATTCAATTAAAAATACAATTTATGGCGGTAAAATACTTTTGAAATAAAAATATTTCGTTGGTAACAGCATAAACCGGTCGTAGAATCTATCAGTGGATTATTATTGGATATAATTATATACATTCTAATATATACATTTAATCAACTATATTATGGTGCTGCTAAAAATATTTTTTATTTCAAATTATTTAAAACAGCAGTATGGGTGATTTTTTTTATAAGACCTGATAATTTTTTAACATATTAAAACAATACAGTGTGTGACACAATAGTATGTATATTCCTGATGCGTTGCAGTAAATTATTAAGGAAAAAAATTAACAGAGTAAATTTTTTTAATACACATGTAAAGAAACGCAAGAGCGAAAATGTGATATACTTGACTGCGGTTGCTTGGGATTCAAAATAATTGTGAAACAAGTCAAGAAGCATGATTTTCAGAATTCTAATGTCAGTGGTGCAACTACAACTTCTATCCAGGACATAGAAAAAATCTGCGCTCGATATATAATCCACTATGTGTAAAATATTTCCCACTAATAGTGGATTTAGAGAGTTATTGCTATCCTAATATTTTCAAATTTTAATATCTTAAATCAATTTTATGCTTTACAACTCAGTATAAAATTGATAAAATATTTATTGAATATATATATATATATATATATATATATATATATATATATATATAATAAATAAAATAAAATTAAAAATAAAAATAAAAATAAAAATAAAAATAAAATAGTTATACTAATCTAAAACATGATAAGTGTCATACCCTGGTTCAAAAACAATACGGAGGAAAATTAATTAAATATGATATGATAGGAAATATCAGACAAAAGGAAAACAATGCCACCATATAAGACAAAATGATCTTAATTTCAAATATGAATATTACACATGAATTTCTCAGCATTCAAGAGCGAAGCATACTAATCAAGTTCAAACAACAAAGGATTATCAAAATCTGGAGGCTCAAAATATTAAAATGACAAAATAAGAGAAAAGATACAATCCGAAAATATGATATAGGATAGAAGCTCTGTGAATCCAGCTTATCAAGGATCTTTGCATCCACAGAGGTTCCAAATGTGTTTCGCTCAACGATACAGCCACATGGCGGAAATAACGTCAAAAGATCCGACACATTTCCAGACAATAACATTAACGAAAATAACAAAAATAAGCAAAAGGAAATTGGAAGGAATATAATGAAAGTGCATTAAGCAAACATATAAGCAATCTAACCAACAATCCACAATGATTCAGATAGAATTAAAGTCTTACCTTTCTTCACCATTATACAAGACACATTTTCGTTGCACTAAACAAAGTATTAGGAAAGAGTACAAGAGAGCGCCATCTGATGTGAATTATAGGAAATACTTCTGCATGTTTAACCAAAGAACTATACAAATTTATAAGTTTCAAACCCAAAAATTAGAGATATAAAGATAAAATAAAAAAAAATATATATATATATATAAAATAATTAATAAAAAAAAAAAAAAAAAAAAAATTATGCGCAATAAACTAAGTAATAATTAATAATTAACAATTATATAATATGTATCCAAATCTTATTATTAAGAAAATAAAATCTCAAAGAATATTTTAAAGTTCAAAGTATACAATAGCAATTTCAAATTAGACTAAAACAATAAATAAAATATTATAAATAGTATTCAAAATTTCTAAAGTGATATTTAACAAAATTAACTGGATATGATTCATTCTTACAGTATCGAAATAAATCTGCAAGATG
>OX578141.1:71436494-71643994 GCA_951213105.1 Amaurobius ferox | reverse complement strand
GTCAGTGCTGTTCTTTTCTCTTATCGGCATTATGGCCGTGATTTTGCTTCTATGGTGATGTTAATATTACTTGAAATTTTTATTATTACTTTTTTCTAATATATATATATATATAATATATTATATATATATATATATATATATATATATATATATAATATATTATATATATATATATATATATATATATATATATATATATATATATATATATATATAGAGAGAGAGAGAGAGAGAGAGAGAGAGAGAGAGAGAGAGAGAGACAGGGAGAGGGGGTGGAGATTATAAATATAATTTTTTTTTCTCTGATAAATTGTTAGACAGTCTTAATTAAATATATGATACTTTCTACACATATTTGATGTAACTAATCAATGTTATGCGTCTTATTTCTGGGAGCGCAATTTATGTATGCTGATGCCGTTTTATATATTTTACACAAAATTAATGAATTAAGTCATTTACATTTCTTAAACTGCTTTCTGATATACGTCATTTTAGAATTGTTGCTATATCTGGACAATTTCGATAATAAGACAAAAATGTTAGAATTTCAAAAACTATATTTAAAGAATTATAAAATATTACATGAAAAATTTTGTACTTATTGGTCGCATTGATCCTATGTAATTACAAGTTCAAACTACTAATGAATAATAGTAAACTCTTTAAAATCAATTAAATTGCATGTCAATATTGAATATGTTTCTAACAAGTATTTTGGATTCATTGACTTAGTATTGGCAATCATCAACGCCGTAAGATATTGTTTCTAAAACACATACACTGACATAAATCTATAAAATGATTAAATCAGCTTCAAAGACTTTGGTCTTTGAAGTCTTTACATCACTTAGACATTAAAAATCAATTTCTGCCACAAATCATTCCCTATACATCAATGACGGCAACGTAGATAAAGTAATATACGAAAGTTAGATATCCTATGTTTATATTCTTTCAGACACATTTTCGGAATTGAGATGGAGCAATTAATATAGGTACTCTTCCGGGTTGTAATTTTAAAAAAAATGGTAGAAATTATAGCGGTAATATCCTTTAATTACTTTTCATCAACGTTTTTTGCATGTACTGATGCATATAATATCTTAGTCCCTTTCTACCTTTCATATCATAATAGTTTAAAAATAGTAATATTTAATTTTTAGTATTGTATTATTAGATATATACTTTAGATAGGTAATTCACTGCAGGGTTGAAGTATAATGTCACCAAAAATGGTTGAGTGATTTTATGAGAAAATTACTATAGACAACAATTACCTTTCATGACGTTGAGAACAACAGACATACCGTAGACGTTTAGGAAAATAAGTAGGCGTGCGCGAGTTTCCTTTGGACTAAACACACGGTCCTTGCGAGGCAAATTCATGCTCATAACAATCATTGCATCAACCAAAAATATCTGCTCAGATTTTTCTTCAAGTCTAGAAAATGCTTGCCATGAAATTGATGCTTTTAAAAAATACATAATTTGTTATCAACTTTCACTGATATGCTGCCTACAAATATTCGAAACCAAACCTTATTGTTTTGCTTTCCAAACGATATTAATAAATGGGATTTTACATCAAAAACAACAAAAAATGCCAGTAGCAACATCAGTGGGTGGAGAAAGAGCTTAATTACCCGATCATGAAGTTGACTAAAATGCTGGTTATGTCACTTCCACAGACCATGCCATTTTAATTTTAAATATTCATTCACATATTTCTATCATTATATGTTAGATGTTTACATATTTTATATTGTAAATAATATTGTTCAATGCCTAATTTATATTATAATATCTACAAAATTGCATGAATTGTGGTGATGATTACCAGATCATGGGAGTAGACTAATCTGCTAGTTACATCGCTTTTACAGATCATACCACTTTAATTTTTAATAATCATTCACATTTTTCTATCATTTATCATAAAATGTTAGATTTTTATATATTTTGTAAAATAGAATGTTTGATGTCAATTTATGTTGTTATAATCACAATATTTCATGAATTGTGGTGAATGATAGAGATGGTCGCATACCTCAGAGTTGACAATTTAAATCAAATTTATTTGTTACCGTTAGTGCACTAAATTAATGCATATAGTTCAGAAATTTATTTTAAAAAAATCTTAAAACAAAATGTTTTCGCTATCACCAATAACGGCTCGTTACAGGAATTGCCCTAATCTTGACTGGCCAATTTCTAAAATATGCCACAAACCCCAGAAACTGATATTCCTCCAATTTTTTTTTTTTTTTTCTTTGAAACTCTGAGCAGTATATATTTATTAAATTAATACTTTCGTAATTTTACAAAGAATCAGATAATTAAATAATACGCTTGCCTGCAATGCAACCTTAGACATTTCCCCATGTTAAAAAATTCCCCACGGATGGAACGAATTTATGGCCAGTCTGAAAGTACCCTTGGAATAATTACCACCAACCATAAAACAGCCTTAACGAAACTCTTGAAATGCATAATGTATTTTTAATTCGGATCGTATCTTTGCGGCAAAAACGCATTATTTCCTAGAGAAATTTTTTTATTGAGATCATATCACTTTGGAAAGCATCTGACAGAGGAGATTCAGTGGATCCTCAATAAAAAGTCAACCAATCGGAGACTTCCGCCACGCCCAATCGAAGCATCTGGTATGGTGGACACTCCCAATCTCAATAATGAATGCAATTTCATTTTCCCACGCGCACCATTTTTGTCAATGTCATCATTTGGCTGAGATAAGCATCGCTGCGCCCTAGAGCTGGTGCTGCATCCTCGGCTATTAGTGAAGCAGAAGTGAAATGCCATACGCCGAATTCCGATACGACCGATTGGAATTTCGATTCGTGCAATGCATTCTTCGATCTCAAACATTCATGCTTTGAAGGTACGGATTCATATTGAGCATAAAAATAATAGATATATATGCATAGGAATGAGCAGTAGCGGACTGAGTCGCAGGGATACAGTACTTTTCTTCGAGAGACCCAAAATTTCCTTATTGTAAAGCATAATCTTGTCAAGTCCCAATATAATGTGTATCAATATCTCTCTCTCTCTCTCTCTCTCTCTCTCTCTCTCTCTCTATCTCTATATATCTATCTATATCTATCTATCTCTCTCTCTCTCTCTCTATATATATATATATATATATATATATATATATATATATATATATATATACATACATACATATAAATACATATATATATATATACACATATATATACATATATATAAATATATACATACATACATACATATAAATACATATATATATACATATATATATATACACATATATATACATACATACACACACATACATATATATATATATATATATATAATAGTTTGAAAATCCAATGATAGATTAGAGAGAAGTTGCAACTCAAAAATCCTGACTTTAAAAAATGCCTACATAATAAAAAGAAGTATTAAATGGATAATCATCAATCAAATGGAAAAAAAATGAAAATTGCTAGTCATCAAGCTAAAGATAATCAACAAATATCAATGGAATGGAATCGATAATTGAAAAACAATTAAAATCCAAGCATTAAAGCTATACACATGAATAAGCGCGCATATATATATATATATATATATATATATATATATTATAGAAAAGAATATAGAAGATATATATTATAGAAGAATAGATTAGTACAAATAGAAATAGTTTATAGATATAATCTATCTATTTCTTCAGAAACATACATTTTAGTGTTTGCTTCTACAAAAAACTTGGACATGATTAAATTTTTGCAGAGGTTAACAATTCATGATTTAGGCTTAGAGCCTCGTCCACGTGTATGGCGTTTGTGCTTGATTTCGTTTGTTATACTTATTTCGATTCCATACCTTTGTATTATATATTTTTCATTGACTTGTTGATTCGATATTTATTTTATTTTTTTCCATTTGCTTGAGGATTAGTTGATTTTTACTTTTGTTTTGTAAGCCAGTTAGATAGTTGAATTTAGTTTAAGTTTTTCTTTCTTTTGTTTCCATACCTTTTAATTTTGTTGATTTTCTGTAACTTGATAGCTTGTGTTTTGTATTTTTTATCCATTTGATTGATGATTTGCTGTATTATATTTTATTCTGTGGGTGTTTTAAAAACTTAGGTTTATCGTGTTACATCTTCTTACTTTTCGTTCATTGGATTTTCAAACTTCTATTATATATATATATATATATATATATATATATATATATATATATATATATATATACATATAAAATTGAAGATTTTTCATAATTTACTTGTATTATTTATACAAGAAATTGATCATATATTGAAATAGTTTTGTATAGCAAAATGAAAATAAGATGGTCTAAAATGAATGTTTGATATCAATAATGACTATACGACAAGCTTGTGGAGATGTTAAAGAGAACATTATAAATAAAACAGGTACTAAATTGGTATAAAATACCAGTTTTTCCCTGTTCTATATATAAGTTAAGGAATAGAAAGTGAATTACATGTAGTAAGGATTGGTAATTATAATCCCTTAACTAAACCCTTAGATTAAATTTTTGTTATAAATCATATATGTAATACAGATACATAAGGTACTAATCCCCTTGTTCCCAGTATAAACATAAATGGTGTAAAAACATGAATAGTGTATAAGATGAAAAGTTGCGAAACAGAAAAAAAATTTTTGCATGTGGAGGCCTTTCTTGCTCCCAAAAATTTTCTTGAAAATGTAATGAATTGAAAAAGTGAAAAGCATTTCCGAAACCATGTTCGTTATCATATGCCATACCTGGTTTGTTAATGCTAATTCTACGTTTCTGTGCACATTACTGTAAATTGTATTACAGAAATAATTCACATGGCCTGACGTAGAAGAAAGTAGAAATCGGATCAGATATAAATATATAAATAATCAAATAAAATTATCGAATATACCAGCGTATGGCTGTGTATTTAGATGAGAATACATTGTAATGTATAAGATGAAAAAGAATAATAATTATAATAAAAAAAATAATAAAATAACATAAATTGAGTTACCCCTTGTGCTGCTTACATTGGAGAGTAATTGATACTGACTAAGCTTTTTCCAATTCAAAACAGGTTACAGTTAAGTTGATGAACTATGAGTGCAACTGCTGGAAATGAAACATGGAGATGATAATTTGTTTAAAATTTTTTATTCAATAATGGTTGAGATTGACCTGTCAATATGTTGCTGCAATTGTGTGAAGCAAGGTTTTAAATTTAAAATTAAATTGTGTTTTAATAAATGAAAAAATAAGGTTTGGAGAGAATGTATTTTGTATTGTGGTGTTTATGAATTTAATAAGATGTTCTTTGTAGTAACATGGTGTACTTAACATTTTAATTCTTAATAACTGATTATTAGTAATATTTTTATATATTGATTTTGATAAATTGGATGAATAATGTTGAAGTTTATTTACTTTGAAGTTATATGATTCAGTTTTGTCGTATATTTTACTTTTCAATGTTTCTTCATTTTGAATTAATATATATATATATATATATATATATATATTCTCGAGCATCACTCAATTAACAACTTCCTCCTCCTGCATATCATCACACTGGTAATAATTTTGAATATGCCCATTTTGACCATCATGGTATTGATAATATTTCAATTTCGATTCTGGATATTGTAAAGAATCCGGATAATAGATTATATTTTGAAAATTCATTAATCAAACAGCATAAAACTATTTTTCATATGGATTAAATCAAATATATAATAACAAAAATGTAGTAAAAACTACCTATAAAAATCCAAATTATGAATCCAATATTATAAAAATCCTAATTTATAACTCGTTTAGTGCCTCATCAAAAAGATCCAAGCGAGGAAATTATAACCATAAAAAGTGTCAAAATCTGAACATAAAAGCTAAAATTACTGAGCTAGGAAAAAACTTTAAATCTTCATATAACATAAATGCTATAAAAACCTGGGTATTCAATATCAGAAAACAAATATTAAATCAAGTATATAATATTTTCTTAAAGTCATTTAATCATGATGAGCATTTTTCACACCTTTTATATGATCTTACTATAACAAGAGCTTATTTTATAAACCTCCATCTGTCCATTCAACCCTGTTCTACCTCTGATTATCATCAAAATAAAATGTATAATACTTATTGTGTAATTAAATACAAAAATTCACTTTACAATAATATAAATTTTAATTATTTATTTCAGCAGTATAAACACTGTTTTCCTATTCCTAATACTCAACGTTTCAAAACATTTAAATATAATACCCCTTTAGGTAGACAAATTTTCAATTACAATGATATATCAAAATCTCTTATAAATCAAAATTCCTATCTCAATTTACTATGTGTTTGTAACTAGCCAAATTATTCTAAATATATAGACTGCAATCATAAACACATAATTACTAGTGATCTCAATATTGTTCAAAATTTGGCACTTAAAAATCTTATGCCTTATAGTACTAACTTTCGAATCCAAAATACATTAAATCACTGTCTTTTAATTAAACAACTAAATATTGATCTGGAAAAATTCATATACAAAATTGCTTGTAGTAAAATCTATCCCACTGAAGCTTTCGATATGTGGAAGGTCAGCATTCTGACAAACGTAAAACACCTTTTAGGTAACTTGCCTACAACTAAACCTACAATTAACTTTACAAACTTGAAGCAGGCAATAAATGAACTAAAATCACAATTTGTCATCAGATATGTGGATAAAGCTGGCAACAATTACGCCACCATTTGTAAAAAATATTATGTACAAATCTTAAACGATTTCATAAATCAAAATAACATATTTAAAAAAATTGATTTTTCAGCAACAACTATATCTAAGAAAATTATTGCATTTCATAAACTATTAAAATTACTTTGCAACAGGCTAAGATTCCTTTATATTATCACGATCCCAAAATTTCATAAAAATCCTATCCCTTTTAAATCTGTAACTATAGGACATAAATCATATGCAACTGTTGCTAGTAAATCTCTATTGGTCATTCTTAATAAAATCGTTTCTAATATAATTGATAATTCAACTTCTCATATTATTAATAACAGTTATCAATTAATTCAAAAGTTGGATACGATAATTATTTTGGGATTTAAAACTTATGACTTTAAGGACCTTTTCAACAATATTGACATAAAAGATCTATATGAAGTAATTTGGGATATAATTAAATATTTCTATAATAGACAAAATTTAGATATAGATCATTCTTTCGTGCACCACCTTCTCAAGTGTGTAATTTTTAATAATTACTTGATGCAAGGCAATAAAATTTATATGCAAATTAAGGGTGTTCCACAGGGTGGCTCTGCCAGTTCAGCTCTCGCAAATCTTTATCTACACTTCTACGAGTCAAATTTTATAAACTCTGCATATACATTCTACAGATATATTGACGATGTTATTCTCATTAAAATAGCTCCCTTATCAAATGATATAGATTTTGATTTTTATCCACCAAATTTATCCCTTATATCAAACGAAAGCAACATCTCATTTAGTGTTAATTTCTTAGATTTAACTCTCTCTCTCTTGATAATGAATATTCCTTTTTGTCAAACATTTTTGACAAAAGAAAAGGTTTTCCATTTAAAATTCACAAGATAATCAATTTTAACTCATGTATGAGTAAACAGGTATACAAAAATATTTTAACAAATCAATTTCATAGGATTTTTAGGTTGTGTGATAATACACAATATAGTAACCATCTAGCAGATTTATTTCGATACTGTAAGGCTGAATCCTATCCAGATAATTTTGTTAAATATCACTTTAGAAATTTTGAATTCAATTTATAATCTGATCTTTAATTCTTGGGTTTGAAACATGTCTATTTGTATATATAGTGTCTATTGGTTGAATATCTTATTTAGGAGTATTTCCTATAATTCATAACAGATGGCGCTCTCTAGTATTCTTTCCAAATTCATCCTACGACAGAGCAATGAAATATTAGGCGTCCTGAATAATGGTGAAGAAAGGTATGAGTTTTAATTTCTATCTGCATCCTTGTGGATTGTTGGATAGATTACTGATATGTTTGCTATATGCACTCTCTTCCTCTTCTTTTCATTTGCCTAATAATATTTGTTATTTCCATTTTTGTTTCTGTCTGGTAATGTGTCGGATCTTTTGACGATGTTTCGGCCATGTGGCTGTATCGTTGAGCTAAACACATTTGGAACCTCTGTAGATGCAAAGATCCTTGAAGATCTGGATCTACAGAGGTGCTATCAAATTTCATATTTTCGGATTGCATCTTTTCTTTTATTTTTATTTTAATTTATTGTCATTTTAATATTTTGAGCCTTCTGATTTTGATAATCCTTTGATGTTTGAACTTGATTTGTATGTATCGCCCTTAAATGTTGATAAATTCATGTGTATTATTAATAATTTAAAATTAAGATCAATTTGCCTTATATGGTAGCAATGGTTTCCTTCTGTTAGATATTTCCTTTCATATCCTCTTTACTTTATTTTCCTCCGTGTTGTTTTTGAACCAGGGTATGACACTGTTCATATTTTACATTAGTCTTATTATATTTATTTATTTTTATATTTATTATATATATATATATATATATATATATATATATATATATATATATATACATATATATACACATATATATACATATATATACATACATATATATACATATATATACATACACATACATACATATACATATATATATACATATATATACATACATATATATACGTGCATATATATATATATGTGTGTGTGTGTGTGTGTTACGGTCAATTCAATTAATCGGCTATTATTAATAATAACTGGCTATTATTAATACAAACCAAATAAACCAGTTAAAGTAAATAATTTATGAGAATTTATCACATGAACAGGTTGTTATTAATATTATATTATACCAATAATATAATATTAATAACATTAATTATTATTAATAATATAATATTAATAATATATATAATTATATATTATACCAATGAAGTTTGGGCAATGTAATAATTTTCAACTCGTTTAGCTTAAGATATCCATTTATTGTATTTGCAATGTAATTTGTTTGCAATTTTTTGTCGCCTTAAAGGTGTTTGTATGTAATGTAATTTGTTTGTTGTAATAAATAATGAATATATCTTATAAATAACAGTAATCATTATTATAAAACATTTTTTACATTGACTAAATTTCATTGCTAACTAAACTGTTCATGTATGTAATATCATACACTTCCTATCGCATGACATAAAAGTTACGTTAGAGTTGGGGTTCTAATAAATTATGCTTAATTAATCACAATGACCAAACTTCATTGGTAATTATTAATATTTTCCGGTAAATACGATTAATATGCAATATTTATCACATTTACCAAAAGACGTACGTGGTTATTATTAATAATAACCGGTTATTATTAATACCAACAGGATTTTTTACTTCAACAATACATATATATACACATATGAAGACATACATATACACATACACACATATATATAATTATATTTACATATATAAATTGAAAGAATTTCAAAGTGAAAACAATTTAAATGTTAAATACTACGCATATTTCTTTGGATTATATATATATATATATATATATATATAAATATAAATTATTAAATCCAAAGTTAGAAATTATGTAGTAACTCATAATACACTATTCCAAAATTTTTTACAAATACAAAGAATTAAAAGAAATTAAGACTAAAAGAGGAAGTAATATAGCATAATGCAAGACATAAGGACAAAGACAATCAACAAATTTCAAAAATGAGGAATGCAAATAAGAAAACAAAAAAATCAAGCAAAAAAGCTTGCACATGGAGGAGATTTAGGCTTAGAAAATAAATTTGTCACTAATACATATTTTATACATAGATATGTTGACGAATTACTATGTATTATCGTTAATGATACTAATTACATTATTACATTATTATTGATTTTTACCTATATATATATATATATATAGGTAAAAATCAATAATAGTATAATTAGTATCATTAACGATAATACATAATAACTCGTCAGCATATCGATGTATAAAATATGTATTAGTGACAAATTTATTTTCTTAAGAATAAAGATATAAGTTTTCTAAAATACTGCTGCTGCCTCTCCCTCGCCTTGAAGTACTCCTGATGTTTGTAAATAGATGTTGTTACCCTAAATTAAATAATCGTTGTATAATGCATATAAATAATAACTTTATACAAATTTCTAATATCTATATTATTAAAAAGATCTTTAAAATCAAAGGTATGGAATCCAAGAATACGAGGTACCTTGCTAATGTGATTAATTAATCAAAACTATAGTTCAATATAAAATAACTGGAAGCATTATATTTAATAGAATCATCAATTATATTTAAACAATTTAACAAATATTTGCTATCAGTTATGGTAAAGGTGTTATGACCACAAGTTACAGTTATAAAATTGAGATGGGCTTTATGAAATTGTATGCGCTATTTTTTTTTTTCTCATGATTATGTGTTATTTTATGATGTATAAGTTGAGTTTTGTCCTCCTGAATTGTTTCTCTGTGAATCTCGTTTATTCCGTTGTTGGGCACAGATTGCATAAAATTTTAACCACGTGTTTTTATGCAATCATAGAAACAACGGATTTTAGTATATCTGTCCAAAATGTGCCCCTGAAGACTTTTCTGGCAAATATACTATTCATTGATTTATTTTTTTTTCCTGGCTATTCCATGATCTGCTTTTCCAGCCCTTCCCCGTTACTTTTTACTTACTACTTTTAATGTAATTAATACACGTTAATATTTTACCCGCGGTTTGATGCTGTGTATACTGATTTGCACTTCTGCACTTTTGATTTTATTATTTTAATACACACACACACACACACACACACACACATATATATATATATATATATATATATATATATATATATATATATATATATATATATATGTATATACAGGGTGTGAAGTAAAGTCTTTATAGGACCAGCAACTTTGAAATGGTTGATTATAAACACATACATCAATGGTTAGCAATTGCACATCGACTTTTCAAATCAGCAATTGGCGAAACCCCCCTTTGGCGGCAATGCATGTTTGTATACGTCTAGGTAAAGAGTGATAAAGTTTCCTAATGTCATCCTGCGAAACATTCTGTCAGGCATTCCTCAATTGTTTCTCCAGATCTGCTACATTTCGGAGTGCCCGAATCTGGCAGCCTAGCATGTCCCATACGTGCTCGATTGGCGAAAGGTCTAGTGACCTTGCTGGCCAAGGAACAGTATCAACAGCATGGGGACACTCCATAGATAAGCGAGCCATATGTGGCGTAGCATTGTCTTGTTGGAAAATGGCCCCAAAATAACGTGTCATGAAAGGTAACACAAACGACCGCAGGATTTCATCAACATATCGTTGAGCTGTTAATGTTGTACGCAGGATGACTAGGGGCGACCTGCTGTCGTAAGAGATAGCACCCCACACCAGGAGTAATGGCTGTTTGCCTGTCGAAAGCCTAGACCGTCCGGCTCATCCGAAGACATAGAGCAGCAAGGTGGAAGGCCGGGAGGCTGTATGCCTGTGTAAAACAAAGGCTGATTGGGACCGCTGGCCCTGGCGCCTTCACACACGTACCCGGTGGTCATCTGCTGAAAGACTGAAGCGTGATCCATCACTCAACACTGTACGATGCCAGTCTGCTGGCTGCCATGATGCTCGGCTACGACACCACTCCAAACGACTCGGTCGATGTTGTACTGTTATGGGCAGACGTCTTAAATGCCGCCGTGAGCGTAACTCCACCTCAGCTAAGCGCCGTGAGATGGTGGAAGGTACCAGGAGTAGTATGGAAGAGGCTGCAGCACTTTGAATAGCGGACAATGATGCTGTTGGACCAGTTCGGGCCTGTCGCACAATCATTCGATCTTGTCTCACATTCGTACACCTTGGCCTTCCAGAGCCTTCATTACGCCGATGAGTTCCTTGCAGCAACCGTTGCTGCCAGCACCTTTCCACAGTAGTTTCCGTTCGATGCAGGTGGCGGCCTATTGCTCGGTATGACCAGCGCCAGCTTCAAGCATCCCGATTATACGATCACGTTCGAACTCGTCTCATTGCTTATAAGGTCTTCGGCAACGTCGTAATGGCACTATTGGTTGTGCTTCCACGGAACTGCAATGCCGATAACGAGCAAAGATAAACCGTCCACATTTTTAATCTGTTTTATAGGATGCTAGTTGCGCAGTAGAAACGCACGCTGTGACTGAAGTTAACACTCATTGGCCTTGCAAATTTAATCATTTATATACTTGGTATAAAGGAATTTGCATGCGAAATTGAAATTTTGAGATGATCGGATTATTTTTTTAGGAGTGCTTCGTTTTTTGGGGTTTTTTTTTTTTTTTTTTTGCAAAAGAGTGAAAAGAGTGTATATTTAATTATACTATATTCAAGGCGTAAATTAAAACACGCAATGGGCATACCTCTCGAAGACACCTAGCAAACGTTTACCATGCACCAAATATTTACCTCTTAACAAGAAACCATTTTCCTTTCAGATTGTTCGTAGAATCCAATTGAGATGAAGACAAGTCCTTTGCATTAATGCATAAAAGCAACTCCAAGAATACTGGTACGCATGAATCGAAGAATATTATACCTGAACCAAGAGAAGGTGTAATTAAATAGTAAGAATTACTTCCCAGCCAAGGTCTTTAGGTTTCGTAAGGTCAATATCTTGGATACTTGTTTCGGAAAATTATTCTAATTTGCCGGTACTCTTAAAAGAATTAAGGCTCAGCAAACGCCTATGTGTATCTGAAGTTTTTCTTTCCAGCTCAATTCAGGGTGAGATAAGATTCTGATGCATTTGGCAGGCCGGATGGCTCAATTCATCATCATCTATTACTCGGCAGATAATCAAAATACCGAATGCATCCGCAGAAAAAGCTCGATCCCATTTTGAATGCGGTCATTCGATATATTCCGATGCTAAGATTCAGCTACATTTAAGACCCTCTATTAACATGAATGATCGTGTAGAAGTCGTGCCACCTCCTCTACGGCCCAAACGTCTGCCTAGCAAACAGAAGGGATCACGAATGGTATTTCCAATTTGAAAATTCATTTCGTACTCTCTCGCGTTCTACCATCTGCTTTTTTTTCTTCTTCTTCTTCTTTAATATTTCTTTTTATAGCGGCCGGGTTTCAATTCTGAACAGAAAAGGTCGACTTAGCCCAGCATAGTAAAAAATGTTCCTTGATATTTCCTTACTGAAAAGTAAAAGTCAGGAAAAATTAGTTGTTTTACTTTTGGAAATACAAAGCTTTCCAAGCCAATGAACCTCTTAAAAAGAAATTTTCGAGAGTGGCAAAATCAGATATTCTAAGTACAACGCAAACTGTTGCTAATGTGATAAAATTATAAAAAATTCGTTTAATGCAACACAGTATTATTAGTAGTACTGAGCGGATTTGAAGGCACGAAACAGCCTTCTTCGTCAAGACAAACAAAAAGCGCAACTTTCACTCGTCAGAGCAACATCGGCGACTGATGTTAGAAGCGCAAACGTGATTGAAGCACGGAAATGGGGTTGCCAATGGCAAGAAGATATAAAAGAGGTAAAACCTATGGAGGAAGGAACAAGTAGTAGGGCACTATGAATGAATGGTAAAATAACAAAAAGGAAAATGAACGGATAACAAAGGATTCAAAGCACTTGTTCAGTGAGTAAACTTATATACTGCAGTGTCCTATTAACTTATAAACGGCAAACAATCTATTTCGGAAGATACATGAGTCTTCCAAACCAGCTGTACAGTTACAGTTTCTACACAAATGCGAAAAATAAGAATAGAAAATGAAGGAACTAACTAGTTTTGGAGGCTAAAACAGTCGCCAACAAAAATTGCAGAAGGAAGAAGAAAATTACAGAAAAAAGAAAAAGGAAGTAAAAGATATCGAAAAATTAAACCAGAAATTTGCAAGCAGAAAAGAAGAAATGACAAGTATTATTAGTAAGAGAATACGACTGAGAAACAATCAAGAAACTCAAAAGAAAGTCCATTTCAAAAATGGAATTAGGAATACAAAAATGATCGTAACTTCCGAAAAATTAAAATTATGATTCGAGTTCCAAGATTGTTCAGCAATTGAAAACTTATATACTTCTTACCCATATGAGAATTTTCACTTTTAACAATAAATAAATCCATCATTGTTTAGAATTTATAGCGATTCGTTATTGAAATATTAAGCATTTTACTTTTCCACAGAGTTATAAATCTGTAAAGAGTCGAAAGACTTTCCCAAAATTTAGTATGCTTAATTTAATAGGTGTAGCAGCAAAAAGCCTGTTGATTTCCAGCAGAATGAATTTACACAAAATGTCTGTAGTTTGCGTTACTTTACTCACAATATCGAAGTTTGTTAATGTGTAATGAAAGTTGTGTGCTGAACTCATCACATTTTTTATATGAATAACATCTATAGATGGGGTATCCTTGGCTGAAATTGGAGCGTTACGAAAAATATAAACAATTTGGACACTTATATCTCTGAAACTAACAGATAAAAATGTAAACAATTGTTACTTATTTTGTCGAAAATATGATCCCATTTATGAATATATAAGAATAATTTAAAAATTTTAATTTTTTTTCTAACTTTGTTCGGCCGAGATTTTACTCCACTTTGTTTTCTTTCACTCGAAATATCTTTTAAACTATAAAAGATAAATAGTTAGCGACAATAATATTCAGTAAAAAATCCAGTTTCTGGATTTTATATATATATATATATTAGATTTTCATTTTAATGACTTGCAATCCCTTGAATTTTATCTAGTAATCCAATTACATTCTTTTGTTTGTCTTGCGTCTTTACTATATCTCTTCCATTTTTTACCTTAATTCTGTTAGTTAATATATATATATATATATATATATTAGAAAGCAGTACTAATAAAAATAATTAATTCAAGTAATCGTGAAATATTAAATCACCATAGAAGCAAAACTACGACCATAAGATCGATATATATATATATATATATATATATATATATATATATATATATATATATATATATATATATATATATATATATATATATATATATATATACATACAATATATATATATATATATATAAATAAAAATTGAAGGATTTTAATCGAAAATTATGCATAAACTACTGTATGTACAAAAAAAACCATCTCTAGCATATCTGTTACAAATGAGTAACTATAAGCCAAGACTAAGGATAAAGATAGAAGGTAACATATCACTACAATGGAAAGGGGGATGAGAAGAATATTAGGATTCAAAAATCACAATTAAAAGTAAATAAAAGTAAATAAAAATAAAACTCGGCAAAAATGAGAATAGGCAATAATAATCAGCTCAAGATAAGAGATTAAGAATAGAGAACAATCAATTGATATATATACATACAATATATATATATATATATATATATATATATATATATATATATATATATATATATATATATATATATATATATATATATATATATATATATATATATATATATATATATATATACAATAATTGTTTGAAAATCCAATGATAGAATAGAGAGAAGTTGCAACTCAAAAAACCCTAACTTTTAAAATTGCCTACATAATGAAAAAAAGTATTAAATAGAGAATCATCAATCAAATGGGAAAAAAAAGAAGAAATGAGAATTTCTAGTCACCAAGCTGAAGATAATCAACAAATATTAATGGAATGAAATCAATAATTGATAATTGAAAAACAAATAAAATCCAAGCATTAAAGCTATACACGTGGATAAGCACTAGGCTTAAATAAATTAATTGTTCATTTTAAAGAAACTCTTCTTCAAGTCCATGTATTTAATCAAAATGAACACAAAATGCTTGTTTCTGATATTAGAGATAGATTATATCAATAAACTCTAATAACTTGGACAACACACATAAAGATGGAAAAGTTATAAAGGATAAAAGAATACGTGGAAAAAAACTCTGCATATGTCGTAACCAATGGAACTTAGAATGAAGAGACCAATGTTGCCAATCGCAAAGGATAAAAGTGCAGATCTACTGTTGCTAATCGTATGAAATAAATAACAGTAATGCGAATAGGCAATAAAAGGTGATTTTCTACACTAAGATCTACATAATAATAGGGTGTATAATATAATCGATATATATATATATATATATATATATATATATATATATATATATTGAAAACTAAGTGTGCATGCTATGGGTAGTAAGGAAGTAATTTGTATCCCTTTGAAAGTCTCACATGGATATATAATTGGATTATTGATCAGTTCCTTAGTTTTTGAAATATAGTTTATATTTTAATATTTTGTTCTATTTTGAAAATGTCTAACAAAGACAAACCACCTATAAAGAAAGATGTTATTCAAGCAAAATCATTTCGGCTCCATCGAACTGAAACTACTGCCGATTTTCTGATTTTTTTTTTAATTTAATGAAATATTTAAACAAATATTCAGCAAAGATTCTCCTAATCATGTCAGAATAAAGACTAGCTTTATAAAATTAAGTAAGAAAAATCAATAATGCATTACAAGTTGGGTTTATTAAACGCTGAATCGCCATCTGGAGTGTCAAAACAGATGAACAGATAGGCACGTCTAAACATATAAAGGTTAGAGACTCATATCATTTCATTGACTACTCAAAAGGAAAACATGACAGTAGCTATTATATTACTGATTCATTGCCTATTGGGAATTCAACAGAATATCAACTGCAAATAAAATGAAAAAAAAGTGATGTGTAGGTTTTACACTTCATCTTATTCACAAACAGCATAGATACTTTTAAAACCAGCATGCATAATTTTTATCCATGCTAAGTAATGTTAGGTAATAACATTACTTAGCATACATTCTGTTATAAATCTTAAATGAAAATAAAATAATATTCGCTCAGCTACTGCTGAAAGATGGTTGAAATCAAAGACATCGCAATTATAAGCCGCATAAAATATAAAAATTTCCTAACCAGTTGTCAGTCTTTAAAATGAGAATCCTTCATTTGGCTATGAAAAGCAAACCACTTCACAGAAATGACAGCAAGCTAACAGTCAGTTTAGAATTTATAGCATGCTGATTAAAGGTTACGATATTTTTTTTTTTATTTTATCATTGTTGTTTCAGTAATCCTTAATGGAAATTTTAGTTGAGGGAGACCTTTAAAATTGTCACAATAATATTTTTCAAATTCAGAACATACAAAAATTCGGTTTTATTTTGTGATTTTTTTCAAATATTTCTAGAAAACATTTTAAATATGCATAACCTTTAAACTGTAAGAATAATTCTATAATTGCATTCGTAGTTTGATTTTGTTAGTCATCTTGTACAAATTATTTTTAAGATATAAAGCAGACTATGTAATTAGGATGTAATCAGAGGGGAATAGTCATACGCAAAACACCTAATAATTCAAGAGGGCCCAGAACTGTAATGTAGCCCAAAAATGATTGAATAAATATTTAAGAAATTATAATTGGTACGAGTCCAGGACTGAATCTCAGAAGGAGGAGACACGATTTGAAGTTCCACCACTGCTGGTGAGAAGTTATATTCTATTAATCAGAGATCTTAATTGTAAATAAATTTATTTCAAACCAATCGGATGCTTCATACTTAGTTTAAAACGTATGCAAGTAAAATAATTCGGAATTTATTCTTAAAAACATAATTTATAGAATTTAAATTGTTAAGCGTGCTAAAATTATACACTTTCATTGCTTGATCGGGCAAAGATCTAGAGTTCGTATTCCAGCTGAAACATGAGTTCTTTATAATGGCGCCCGAATCATTGAAATAAATCACTCTCAATAAATCACTGAAGTCACAAAAATTTCGATTTTCTTAAAAGAAAACTCGAATTAATGGTAGTGACATCTAATTCACAATTACGAAGAGCAAAATACTATACTGTAGAGAAATGGGGAAGTTGTGTCAATATGAGGTTGCAATTCAATATAAAATGTGAAATAAAAGAATGCAGAGTCCACTTCCACTGTAGAAGAATAGTAGCTCAATAGATAGAGCGCCGACTCTACAGGTAGAGATATATGGTTCAACTTCCTATCAGGAAATGCATTCTCTCGTCTATGCATTTCAGAAACTGCAACAGATAGAGCATCAACTCTACACGTAGAGATATGTGGTTCAAATTCCTGCCAGTATATGCGCTCTCTTGTCTATACAGTTTAGAAACTGCAATAGAATGTCAACTATACAAGCAGAGATATGTGGTTCAAATTCCTTCCAGTATATGCGCTCTCTCATCTATACATTTTAGAAACTGCAATAGAATGTCAACTTTACAAGTAGAGATATGTGGTTCAAATTCCTGCCAGTATATGCGCTCTCTCGTCTATACAGTTTAGAAACTGCAATAGAATGTCAACTATACAAGCAGAGATATGTGGTTCAAATTCCTTCCAGTATATGCGCTCTCTCATCTATACATTTTAGAAACTGCAATAGAATGTCAACTTTACAAGTAGAGATATGTGGTTCAAATTCCTGCCAGTATATGCGCTCTCTCGTCTATACATTTTAGAAACTGCAATAGAATGTCAACTTTACAAAGAGATGTGGTTCAAATTCCTGCCAGGACATGCGTTCTCTTGTCTATACATTTTAGCAACTGCAATAGACAGAGCGTCATCTCTACAGGTGGAGATATGTGGTCAAATTCCTACCAGGAAATGCGTTCTCTCATCTGTACGTTTAAAAAACTTTAAAAAGAGGTTTTGTGTACTAGTTAAATAATAAATAAAATTATTTCTGTATTTTAAAATAAACTTACGATGAGCTTTTTAGATAAGCTTACGATTGCACGCAGAGAGTTGTTCGTAAAAATCGAAATTACCAAACGGCATATCAATGCATTTTGCGAAAAAATATCAGATGAAAAAAATATATAAATCAACCTTCCATATACAATTCCGCACATGCAGTATAAATTCATTACCTAATAACAAAGCTCTCCGGTACATAGCGAATTGAATTGAAATTCATTTCATTTGCAATTTATATTTTTCAGTAATTCATGCTCTCTTCAAATTTAAAATTCGTTCCGATGAAGAGAAAAAGAAATAGGCATCTTCGTCTGCACCGTTTATTGTAGTAGCCAATGCGATTTCCCCCCCCCCCCCCCCCCTGTTCAAACCGAATAACAGTCGCTCAAGGAAATTACAGGCACCGCGGAATTTCACCAAAGGTGTTCCCCCTCTCATGTTTACGCCATTTAATTAATACTTCGGACAGACATTATAAAATAAATTAATAACTTCTACCAGTTATCCCTCACACTATTTTATACGCGCTTGCTATTAAGAACTTCTCCCATTTTTCATCTAATAAAAATTTACGGGAAAAAAAAAACAGACGGAATAAAAGGTGCAGCATTTAAAAAAAGAGTTGCTTTGATTCTAAATAAAGGAAAGGATTATATCTGAAGGGTTCCGACACCATAAGCCCATTATTATACCAATCCAGCGTATAGTTCTAACAAAGGCTAGGAATTCAATTAAATTCTGGTTTCGAAGCTAAGGACAGTAGAATATATCTTTCCTTTCTAACATGAGCGTGAACCGGGGTTCCATAAACAAAGGCCCTGGATATCGTGAAGTGGGGGGAAGCAAGAAATCAAGCACACAACGTAGAAAAAATCTTTTAAAAGCAGTGGAAATAAATGAAAGAATTTAAAACTTTTTGTTCACCTAATCTAGAAGTCAAGGGAACGCGTACCCGGCGACCTTCAGCATGAATAATTATCCAGCGAAAATTCTGAGGTTCGATAAATGACAACAGGACTGAAAAAAAAAAATGGGGAATGTCACTTAAATTAAATTGATTAGACACGATCTAGACCTTGTAAATTTTTATTTGACTTTTTGGGAACTGGGATTTCATTTTACATAATAAAGGAAGATGTTTGTGTGTCTGTCTGTATATGTCAGACAATCAAAGCGTAATACAGCGATGGAATTAGTTACAGAGGTGCTTCAACTCCCCGTACGATGCACCTCTGCGAGATTTTCTTTTAAATTCGAATTAATTTAAAAGTAGTGAACTTTCCGCTTCCACCATTTCGTCAAATCAAATCTATTCAATCTTTGCCACTGCAGACGATATTTGAGAACAGGTGTTTTGATTAAAAAGCAGGCATTTTGTCTCAAACAAACAGCTGTTTACAAATTAAGTGGATCCAATTTATTGTTTTCCTAACTTTGCAAATTTAAACGATTCCGTTCTGTTTCTTGCAATTTAGTATTATATTATAATTATGAATATTATACTAAAATGTAACTTAAATTAGATGAAAACTCACTGAAAAGCAATACATTTTAAAATTAACTTCTGGGGTATGGGAACTATTTTTTTTATTATTTTGAGACTTCAAGTTATTAGTTTTATTTAACTGTTTGAAGATATTGCATATAAATCATATAGGATATTTTAAAGTTGTTCTTCCAACGTTAGTCGATCGAGCGCTTGTTTAGGACCTACCAAAGGAGTTTATTTTGTGCGTATTATAATTGGAATGGTTGCATATAAAAAAAACGGAGTGCGGGAATTATTTTAGCTCAAAACAGCCAATTTGGAAATTGAGTAGTGATAACTGTATTATTTAAGTAGCGGGCGCTTATTTAGGACCCGGGAAAAGGCGAGTAATTCGTTCTAATTTAACAACAAACTGTCTATTTTTACTTTTCCTTATATGGTATATTATGGTCCTTATATGGTCCTTATATGGTATATTAACTGCCTCGCGTCGAATCACGCCGACATCAAATCCTGAGTTGAAGAAGCTCGCAAGGAAACGTACTTTGTGTGCAGTGCTTGCGTCGCTTATTTTTACTTTCTCTTGCGCAATATTGAGAAAGTATTGTTTTCACGAAAATTTTCGATTCCGAGGTTTTGATGCGAATATATGTTTCAAGACCTGCTGAACACGTTTTAACTATTTTTTTAGGGCTGTCAGTCTGCAAGTCTGTGGTCGATTTCTTGTGTACACTATAGCAGCCGCAAATATTAAATGGATTTTCACAAAACTTTATACCCTGCTTTGTTTTTCAAAAAATCTGGGACTAGATAGGATTTTTTTAAATTCAAAGAAAAATTTCGAAATTTATTTGAAATTTTATTTTTATTTAACATGGCATCATAGGACAAAATTTTACATGATCATGCATGAAAGGGTTTATTTATGGCTTAAAGATCACGAGACTTTATAGTTTCAATCATTATTGTGAAAAATAGCCGCCATCGTGAAGTCATTATCCTCCACGGGGGGAAAGTTATCCGCTCCCCAGGGGGTACATTGTCAAGTATGGTATCAATCGTAACTTTTTCGAACTCTTTAAAGTGAAGGGTAACACGCAATAATTGTAATCATTGGGACTCAAGTTACCGAATTTTCAAAAAAATTCTTGTGAAATTTGAAAAACAAGCTACTAAAAATGGATTCTGGTATGAGAAAGTGGAGTTTAGCTACACTCCAGTTAACTATACATACAAAGTTAATTTTAGACACCAGTATATATATATATATATATATATATATATATATATATATATATATATATATATAAAATCGCAAATCCAATCGTAGAATGTAAGTAGTAACTCATAATACACTATCTTAAAAATTGCCCACAAAATACAATGAAATAAAGGAAATTCAACCATAAAGAAGAAATTATAAAGCGTAATGCAGGTCATAAAGACTAAGATAATCAACAAATTTCAAAGGTGAGGAATGAAAATAGGAAAACAAAAAAATCAAGCAAAAGAGCTTGCGCGTGGAAGAGCTCTAGGCTTAAAAATAGTTCATATCGAAAAAAAAAATTTCAAGTCCATATATCCCTTCGAAATGAACACAAAAATGCTTGTTTCACACACACATACACACACACACATATATATATGTGTGTGTGGGGGTGTGCGTGGGTGTGTGTGAATTTCAAAAGAACAAAAGGGGAAAAGCCAACAGGTAAAATATTAAGCGCCCAAGGGGCCACACAAGTGGCCATATTAAGTGACCAATATTTTACCTGTTGGCTTTTTCCCTTCTGTTCCTTTGAAATTCATATATATACTTATCTGGAGAGAGCAGCACATTGTGCCTTTCAGAATAAGTCATTACTTTTTCCTGTCTAAAAAGTACATCGTTTGGTTTTCTTGTCTTTTACACTATATATATATATATATATATGTGTGTGTGTGTGTGTGCGTGTGTGTGTGTATTCATGCTTTTAGCTTAAAACATTTTTCTTGACATCGCAATTTTTTCAGAGAAATGAGAAAAAATAATATCTAAAAATACCCTTCAAAAGAGTTTCCGTGAAAATAAAAAGAAACTACATTTAATAATTAAAGATGGCTTTTTAGCGTTGTGGCGATTCAGAGGTCAAAAACAATCATGCAAGTGTATAATGTAAAGGTTCCTGCTAATACTTCAATGCCCAAAAGACGTTCAGACAGATTTTATCTGCGACACGCCGTTGAATTTGAATTGCTCATTTGTAGTCAATGACTCTTGGATAAATGCATGTGTAAGATACTTTGCAAACTCTACAATGTCTATTACGCTATTTTACATAAAGAAATGTTAATACACCGCTGTCTATGGATATTAAGAGGATATTATTTATATTTTTATCATGCATGTATAGTTAATCGTAGATACTTTTGTGAATAACAAAAACACCCGAAGTTGTTCGTGTACGGTAAAGAATCAAAATGTGTTAAGAAACGGCATTAAGTTTCAAGAAAATTTGTGGTTTGTTATATCTTTAGAAAAAATGCAAGGATTAACACATTTTATTACATTCCCGATTCCCGATATACATAGTATAATGTATAGGGGAGGTATTGGGACGGAAATTCGAATTCGAATTTTCACGTTTCAAGCATTCCTGAATTCGATACGAACGTTTTTGAGATGATGTCTGTGTGTATGTGTGCGTGTGAGTGTCTGTGTGTGTGTCCATGATCCTGCGGATGTGATATCTCACGAACGAATGGAGCGTTTCGAACGAATTTTGGAATAAATATTACAATCGATGAAAACTGGAATCTTATTGATTTTTAACGTAAACAAATGTTCCGAAGATCCCCAAAATTTAGATAGAAATTTTGAAAAAATCATTAAAAAATCAAAAACTTTAATAATGCTACGTAAATGATCATTTCTTTTATCACAAACTTTAGAGCGCTAGCATTAATCATTCTTGAGATATTGCACGTTTTTCAAGCAAATTTATCAAAAATATTACATAGAATGGAAAAAGCATTAACTATCTTGAAATATGTTCACTTTTCATATGCAATAAATTTATTAACATCTTTCCGTGGATCTAGTTCGTTCCATTCCCGGGAGAAGATACTTCGGGTAATAGTTCTGTATTTGACGCGCAGCAATTCGTCAATAATCATTTATTTATATATATAAGAAAAGCGCTTCTCTCCGTGTGTCTATAACGCTCGGCGATAAATTTGACAAACTTACCTGGTAATTTAGCGAAATATCGCTAACTTGGCGACGTATTTTTTTATAGTATAAAATTGATAAAATATCGTCAAAATTGCAAAAATGACTCTAAATTAACGTAAATGATGCCAAATTGATGAATTAATTATTAGAATATTTTAATATATGGACTATATTGCTTATTGCGGATACTATCAGTGTTGGTAATTATAAAGTTAAAGCTGAGCGAAATATACGTTAATTGACTACTTCAAATTAGTTTTATTTATTGTCAATCGAAAAGCTCCAAATGTTCAATTTACTATTAAAAACATTGTGCCAAGGATCATCATTTTTTCACCGTGAAGAAGTAAATTCATTGCATTATGTAGAGATAGTCATGAGCGGCCCACATCAGATTTCTTATACGTCTATTTATTCATATGCTTCTGTGAGAAGGAAGTCAAAAATAACACAAAGTGAATAAGTAAGTATCATACCTAAATGTGTAAATATGAGTGAGTATCATACCTGAATGAGTACCTGAATGAGTAAGTATCATACATGAGATACAAGATTAGATATCATACAAAAAGCCCAAATCATGAGATCTTTTTAGTGTTGTTAAGATTTTGTGGGAAGCCGCTAATCAGCTTGACGACGACTCCATAAAAGAAGATCAGATCACAGAACCAGTTCTTTACTTATATGTTAAAATTTTATGGCACTACACATATGTTGATGGTACTATATACACCATACCCTTTATATGTTTTTAGGTATAATCCAGAATAGTCACAGTCTATTAGCGACTTATAAATTAGATTGTATCAACTTTTCATTGATAAAAAAAAATAAGTTACAAACATAAATGCAAAACATATCTGATTTAAAATGCATTCAAATTCTGTATTTAAAAACTCGTGGTACATACAGGCAAAGAAAAAAAAAACCAAACATTTTAAAGATGCTTTTTTCAGCTGCTATACAGCGATGGCAGCTTTGTAAATCTAATGAAGCTAAATTAAATTGAATTTTGTTCTGACGCAACGTAATAGATACAAACATTTATGCTGTGTTTCGAATAATTTTTTAAATTTTCAATTCGACCAATTTTCTTTTTCGAAAACGAAATCATTAAGTAAAAGTAAACAAACAAACCGCAGAAATCCTGTATCAAGCGATATTAATCCATTCAAGTATAAAAAAATCCACAAGAAATATATAATAAAATTACACAATTGTAAACAGCTCAATCCAGGAAGGATGAAAAATAATCCCACTTTTTTGTACCATTATTCCAGCCTTAACTCTTACGGTCGTGGTACATACCGGCAAAAAAAAAATAAAAACCAAGAATTTTAAAGATGCTTTTTTGAGCTGTTATACAGCGATGGCAGGTTTGTGAATCTAATAAAGCCAAAGTAAATCGAATTTTGTTCTGACGTAACGTAATGGATGCGTTTTTATCGTGACAGCTCTTTTATTGCTCGTAATGCTCTCCTGAAAGTAAAAAGCTTTTCTATCCGGCGTGTAATCGTCTCTTCGGCAAAAAGAGGCCTTTTAAAGGGAACAAACAGAAGTTCTGCATCTGAGTATGTTCTTCTGTATCCGGGCTGGTTCTACAGAGATACCCCAAAGCTGTGAATTTCAAAGAGGAAATACTTAAAAACAATCATACCACTGGTATTAGGATGTATAATTTGGCTTGTCAAAATATAATACGTCTCATCTTTATTTTGAACAATAAAACCGCGGAAATGTATATTTAAAAAGGTGTTTAGAAACGTCTACCTTTATGGAAATTATATCCATTTGGAATCAAATTCTAAACAAAAGTAATAATTACATACGAGCATGATATATATGTACACTGCATATTGTGAACAATTGAAGGATTCTAGTGTGAGGCGATTGAAGGGAACGCAATAAATAAACAGCAAGTACAGCTGATGCGATTATAAGGGCTAAATTAACATGCAGAAATCAATCAATCTAAATTTTCAATATGATGATTCCAATGAAACAACAGAAGCGTACAATCAACACCAGTGAATTACTATTGGGCAGCACATGACTTTTCTTATAGACTCAAATTATTATTCTTATTATTATTATTATTATTATTATTATTATTATGTGTGTTAAAATTTATAAAGTAATTGCCAAACGTATTTATATATTATATTATTTATATATTTATATTTTTCCAGACTTTCCAGGAGCCCTCCGGTAAAAAAACTGAAATTTTGCATGCTTGTATCGTCAGCAGGACAGAATCTCACTGAGCCGATTTTCAATTAGTACGAATATTTTCATTACTAAGAAGCACGCAATACTAAATAAAATAACATTTTATTTAAAACGCAAAATACAATTTATTTAAAATTCAATTTGACAGGCTTAAAAACTAGTACATTTATAAAATAGTACTTCATCGGACAAAATAATACACGAAATTAATATTTATTTGAAAGTACATTGAATTTGAAGATTTGAAATAATTTCTTTTCCCATTTAACGACATGGTGCATATCAGGATGACGCCAAGTCGCCAAAATTTTCTAAATGGTGCTCACTTATTTCTGGTTAAAAGTACTTCAAAGAAGAATGTACTCATTCGATATTAGCGAGTATATTTTATTTTGTATGGTAGTTTTTCCAGTTTAAATCATAAACGTATTTTAGCGGCCTATAAATTATGGCACTCACTAATTAAAAAATGTCGTACAAAATACAAAGTTTTGTAACATTTTGAAAAACAATTTCGTTTTTGCAACATTTCTCTGATTGCGGAGGGGGGGGGGGGCGAAAATTTTTGAGTTTTCACTTGTTCCTTTCACTCCGAAAATCAATAGCTATAGATGTTCATCGATTGAAATTACCGTACCGAATATTATTCGATTTGCTCTCTTTGCTCAAGAGATATATAGTGGCCATAGTGTATAGTTACCATCGACTCACAGACACATAAACGTAGAATAAATGATTGAGTCTTACAAAGGCATGCTCAAAACTAGTAAATCAATAAAAATACAAGTAGAATTTTTTACCACATTACAGTTCTTTCCCTTTACGTATACTATATGAACAGTAGAAAAAGAAAAAATGTCATGTTTTATGGAAATTCTTCTAATAAAATTCCTTTATCTTCTTTTTTTTAAAATCAATATCTATTAATACATACATCAATTTAACATCTAGCTAAATGATTTCGAGTTTAGAAATATTACTTTTCAAATAGCATTCTTTGTGGTTACGAATTTCTTTAATATTGAACATTTCTGTTCATTATGTTTTTAGTTTAGAACTTTATATGTGGTATTCAGTTTATTTTAGTATTTCATGTTTGATTTCAAGATTTTGAAATTTCAATTACTTTTTCTTGACTACATAGAAAATTTAAATTATTATCTCGAACGTGGGAAATTTTTGAAAAGAAAATTCCTACATTTCAAGATCCCGTTTGTTCAGTGATGCTCAAAACGTACAAATCCATTAAAATCCAATCACCATCCTTTCTCTATATGATAATATGAGCGAAAAAGAATTATAATAATTATTAAAAAACTAATATTAAACAACTAATTTTATTCAAGAAGAATATTCATACTAGAAGTTTATGGAATAACGAAGCATAGAAATTGTCAAGAGAAAAGTTGAGTTAAATATTTAAAATAGTGATTAAATGCATCTCTCTGGGGTAAAAGCATATTGTGGAAAAGCGAAGCAGCAGACACACTTCAAGATAAACATTTATTTCCCTCTCACTAAAATTTATTTTTATTTAAGAGTGCATTTCCCATACTTTATTCATTTTATTACTGTTTTTTAATGTTAATCATTTATAGCTCTTTTGCTCGCAGGAGAAAAATCTTGCATAAAAATGCTACGAGTATGCAAAAAGTGAACAAGGATAATATACAGATAATATACTTCGTGAGTTTGCCGTTTTTTAAAGAGCTACTGGCAATTTTCCATTGTTTACAGAATTTGAAAGAAGTGATGTATTTATGTATAACATAGGAAAGAAATTTGCACGTAATTACGTGAAATAGTTTTTGTTTTCTTCCCCAATGCATTTGAATAGTTGTATACTATTCTAGAGAACTACAATATTTTGAAAATAGAATATTTTCATAGCAATAGAAATGAGTATTTTATGCCATTTATCTTAAAATAAATTACTAAAACTTTTTAATCTAAAGAAATACCTTAATTTAATTATTTTAAGCAATTATTACCAAGGTAATTCCTATATATAGACTTCATCAATACAGGACATAGTAACTAACCAAAACATTTCGTATCGATACATATATTTTCGTTTTACCTCCCTCCGTATCATTGTTAGATGCCAGTTATGTAATAGATTGATTTCTAATAAAGCCATATTTAACAACATATATTTCATATTAACTGTTTCCAACCACGCTTCACGAGTTTGAAATGGCCAGTCATTGAAATGGTAGTCATTAAATGTGACAGCTACATACTAAATAAATGTTTATTTAAGCATAAGAATGGTGCACATTTTATAATTCTGCTAACATGCTAAATAAGAAAAAATACTGGAATATTAAAGACCCTTTCATATTTAAACATACAAATGGAGCACATTTATAATTCTTCTAACATGTTAAATAAGAGAAAATACTGGAATATCATAAACCCTTTCGTATTTAAACATACGAATGGGGCACATTTTATAATTCTGTTAACATGCTAAATAAGAAAAAATACTGGAATATTAAAGACCCTTTCATATTTAAACATACAAATGGAGCACATTTCTTATTCTTCTAGCATGTTAAATAAGAGAAAATACTGAAATATCATAAACCCTTTCATATTTAAACATACGAATGGGGCACATTTTATAATTCTGTTAACATGTTAAATAAGAAAAAATACTGGAATATCAAAGATCCTTTCATAAAATCCTTTCATTAAAATATATAAATATTTTAACTAAATATACAAAATTACGGGAATTTTATTTTAATTTACAAATTACCTCTGAAATCTAAAAATATTTAAAAATAAATTTAATTGCTTTAAATGCAAAACTAATCTAAAAATGTTTATATTATTAAAATAAGAAATATAATAGTTATATAATAGAATATGTAACTGTATTTAAATATACCATAATTTTATGACTAATAATTTCTACACTTTATTACCCAATGCATGGTATTATTGTTCTGACTGACGAATATTAGTTGATTAATTTTAGCTTATGAATTATGAATATTAATACATTTTTATTAATACTATGATTTCAGTGAAATGTTTTCGCAAGAAGCACGGTCATCATAATTTAAGTTAGTTTAAAGTCTCCCAAAATATTTCTGAATAATTAATGATTAACTTTGTGATACTAAATACAATTTAATACAGCTCCGTTTCACTCAAAATTTTAATATAAAAATATTTCTCAAAAAATTCAAAATTTCAAACAATTTATTACCAAGAGAATTGTTGCACGTGAGTTTCGTCAATACTTGACATGGATAAAGTAGAATATTTCTAATGATCACGCATTTACATATTTTGAAGTCTTAAATAAACACATTTAAAATTTATTTACACTTAGAAATTATTTTTTTACATCATTAAATATTTAAAATAAATTTAATTACTTTAACTATCTTTCATTCATTATTAAAATATTTGAAATATTGAAAAAATATTCTAATATTTTCGAAATTAAATTTATAAATGAAAACAAAATTGCAAATGTCTATAATTTTAAAATATTTAAAATAGTTTTAAAGTAGTCCAATTAATTAAATCTTTAGAAACTGATGAAAATAATTAATATTGTTAATATATTTAGATGAGAAAAACGATCTTAAAGTCAGGGTGGCCTGTTTAATTTGTGCATATTTTGCTTCAATTTTATTGTTGAACTAGTTTTAATTGCAATATTTTGATAATTATTCTTTTAAAATAATCTATAATTTTTATAGTATATTTTTGAAAAATCTATAAAAATTATTCTATGATTATCTATAATCTATAATTATCTAATAATTTTTACGTATAAAAGAATTTATTCGTAAAATGTAAAAGGCATTTTTTAAGAACAATAAGGGTAATTTTTTTTAAGGGTAATAATAAATTTTTAAGGGTAAGTTTAAAGGGCAAGTCATCTTCCCCTTAAATTGACTGCAATTTTAATTTCTATTTTAAAATAAAAATAACTGCCTAAATATAAACTGGCAGATAACGGACCTGAGTAATAAAAGATTATATATAATCATCATCCTTCAGCAATAGACACTTTACTCAATTATTAATGATTACAGAATACCCTTCCATATCATTTAAAAGAAACGTTTAGAAACAGAGCACTTCCTTTCTAATACGTGTGATTCTTTTTCTTTCTCCTTCTCCAGCTGTAAATATTAAATATCCACAGTAATGCAACTGAATAAGGGCAATCCATTTTCGCTAAAGGACTTAAATGTGGCCACTCCGGCCCCCTCCCCTTCCCTTCAAACGTAATAAGCAGCAACGCTTGTGCTGAACAGGTTTTTCAGAGCTGAAGTTGAATGCCGGACTCAATGCTGACTTTAATGGTGAATCCCATCTTTTGTAAAAAGGACAATGCAATGCAAAGAAAATAACACACACCAGCACTAATTTTCACTTCCGTATCGCACGGTTACTGACCCGTCTGAAGAAAGACAGAAAATGCATTGTTTTAGACTGCTTTTAAAATTTAGTACCCGTCCTATGAATTCTTAATTTTTTCTTTAGATTCCTAGATTCCAATTTCAGAGAGAAATAGATCCAGAATCTACATAGTTCAATATCAACATTTGAAGTTCATCTACAATCAGCAAAATAATCAAACACTATAATAGAAAAATATTAAAATTTTGATAGTAAAATTAATATGCATAATAATCAATTTATAATATTTCTTAATAACTGTAAAAACTATTAAGCTCAGCAAAATCTTTGACTAGCAAGCACATTGTATTTCTTTTTAATTAAGTATCAGTATGTGTAGTTTTCACCCAGAAGACGAAAATTCAACAAGAGTTTTCAGAACGCAGGCATAATGGAAAAAATAAATAAAAAATAAAAACCCTAATAACTGTCATTTCAATTAAAGCTTATTTTAAAAAGATGAAAAGTTATTTGGGTTTGTCAAATCAAGAACGATTTCATTGACAAAACATATACACATATATGATTTCATAAATAGTTGTCTTTTCAGATGCCATTATTTCTTTCAGAGAGAATAGTTGAGCTTAGAAAGAAAATAATTCTTTAGTGCAATGATTTCTATTACTTCTGTTTTCAGGAACCCTTGAAATATTTCATAAAATCTCGCTAAGCCCCTATTTGGCTGACACATATTAAGTTTGACACGGGTAAATTACAAAAAAAAAAACCGCGTAACGCAGTAAAATAAAAAATAATAATAACTAAAACATACTTTTGAATAAAATATTACAAGAGTATCCGTTGCCCATTTATATTTAGTAAGTACTGTTTATAAAACAAATTGATTGCAAAACATTTTTGCTTTACATCTGACTTACTAGTTACAAACAAACACTGCTTATATATTTTGTAATGATTTTGCGTTGATAAAATTGTTTTTTCCATAAAATTGTTAACAAAAAACAGTACATTTTATTATTATATCATAAGTTCATATTTTCATGCAATATTATTAAGAAAAATATATTTTAACTGGTTTGGCATTTTTCTATTATTGTTTGATATTATTCAACATTTTTATCGGGCAACCCTATAAGTAGTTGTGAGTACTGCCAAATTGATTTCCTCGAAGCTACAACAAAATTGAATTTTACCAAGAAAAACCCCCGGCTCTTAAAATTTAACTATCAAGCAAATATCTAATCAAAGTAAACTTTCAAAATGTTGTATTCACTAAAATCTTAATAATTCAAAAAAAAAAAAAAATCTTAAATTATAAAAAAAGGAATAAGTTGCACATTTTTCGCAAGTTTTTGCAAATTCTCGCGGAATCTCCGATTAGGAATCACTGCTTTAGTGAGATGAACATACTAATAATGTGGCTTTCACCAAAATTGGCTAATTAGAAATAATCTCGAATAATATTCTGGATCCTACACTTCACCACCGTTAATACACCCTCGTGCTGTTACATTTCAATTTGTGGCTATCCCCTCTAAATCATAAAGGGGGAAAGAGTACCTGGATTTGGGGGAAGGGCAAGCGATTGCAAGATCTCCCCCAGCGGGGGTTCTTCAACCAAGGCCACATGTCAAGGCGGCAAGAGGACAGCCTGGAATGCGCTGCAGGCCCTGCGATGACAGTATGCAAATCGCCCTCTAAAATATGGAGGACGCGCGAATATCCATCACATCTCTCTCCCCCCTCGCACCATCTTCAGAGAATCTCGAAAGAATCATTCTTGTTCCAATGAGGAAGGGGGTGGAATGTGCGGTAGACCTCGGAAAGGTTAAATACAAACGCAGGTGGTAAGTTATTGGAGTTCATTTCATTTCAAATACATCAATTTTGCTTGACAGGACATGCAACTCTGTGTCAATAGCAATAACGTGTTGGGTAAGAATATTACGAGACATATGCACTGATACAAAAGTGGGTTAAGTTGGTTTGTTCTAGTATGGCACAGATTTAAGGAATGGATTTAGACAAAGAACGTTTAAATCAGTAATTAATTTAATGAATTTTATTAATTAATTTATTTTTAAATGTTAAGACAGTAAAATGTTTTAATATATTTTAATAAAAATATATTATACGTACAGCGATTCATGAATATTAAGAAATAATATTCATTGAGAGAAATTCAAAGCTTATCAAGAAATACTTTAGTGTTTTCATATTTTTGAGAGAAATAAAACAAAATTAAGTATTTGAACATAATCTACGATTAATCAAATTTTTCTTATACTGCAGATTTCTTACTAAATAACATCATTCAGAACCATTAGAAATGGTAGTACATTCTATGAACTAACAATTACAAATATAAAAAATATATATTAAACGCACTTATCAATCATTAATTTAAAGTATTCGGAAAATAATTCTTACTTCCTCAAAGTAATAAAATAAGTGATATAAGATATATCCAGTTAACGGTATTAAATAAGTGACACAAGTTTCAAATAAAAGTGATTGCAGTGCCTCTAGAGGAAAATTAAGAAGTTAGGAACTCAGTAATAACGCGAAATAAACGAAAAAAGTCAATTACAAAGTTGTAGCGAAGCGGTTCTTAACTAGTGGTACGCGTACTACGGATGGTTTGGGAACGATGATTAGCGGTACATGTGTAATTTGTATAATATACAGTATGGAAATTTTACCATCTTTTGCAGAAAAATATCATTTTATTTATATTTCATACGATCGAAATTAAAGGGTTGATTTTAAAACAACAATATATTTAAAACCATGCTTTCGAGGTATTTATGTAAAGCAGGATGTTATTCATTTATGTATGCTTAAAAATCAAATGGAGAACAAAACTCGACTTAGAGCTTAATTTACGTTTAAAATTAAATAAAGTAGAATCCTATGAAGAAACTAATTTCTGTCAAGCAAGCACAAGTATCACATTAAATATTTTTGTCAATCTGTTTGTTAAACAATAATCACATTGCTTGTTAATCACATTAGCTAATTATTTAGCATTTTTGATCAATTTTATATTAGAAACAAATTAAAAATATAATAATTAAATGCATAGGTTTGACTTCTTATTTGTATAATTTTTGTTAGTAGTACATGATTCTTTTAACTTTGATTTTGGTGGTACGCATGTATGCAAAGGTTAAGAGCCCCTGTTGTTGAGCGTTGCTTAATTATTATTCGACAGCAGGAACACACGAAACGCGTATATATAAGGCAATAAATATCTGACATAGCCGCCATCAGTCGTTAGATGCGCAGAGATAAATTGTAAATAGTTATGGCGTAATATTTATTTTCGAATTCAAACGTTCATTGTCGATGACAGAGAGCACTTTTAACAGATTCTATACTACATTCATGTGCATGCAAGTGTCGTTTGTTTTATTATTCCCGAATAGGACAGCCACTCGCATATAACCACATTGCGCCAAACAAATGCTTTGTGTAGCAGTTTTATTATCGATTCCTACACATTGGACATTGTTTTACAACTTTGCAATTGACATTCTCTTTCTCGCTTTGTTGCTGACTTCATTATTCTAACTTTTTAATTTCTCCGCTAGGAGCAGTGCAATCATTTGTATTCCATCGGGCAAGTTCACTTTATTTTAGATAAGCCAAACATGTGCACTCATAAACTTTTCCGTTCAAAGCTATATTGGGGGCTTGAGAACTTCCATAGGAACTCTGTATATGATTGAACAGTAATTAATAAAGAGAAAATGTTCAATATATTATACTTGTGTAAGGTAGTTCAAAACGATTATTTGCATGGTCGGTGTGACATAGCTTGTAGCTAATGCACTATAATCTCTATAGTAGAGAATCTCTATAAAGTAGAATCTCTATAGAAGAGAATCTACTGTAAATTAGAATCTCTATAGAAAATCTACTGTAAAGTAGAATATCTATAAAGCAGAGAAGTAAGTGTGACCAAAAATGATCATATAAAGCTCATATATCTTAGAGGATGGGGGAGATGGAAACCGGAAGAATCCACTTCAGACCATACAAAATAACGGTTGAAAGTTCCTCACAATTGATTTTGAATATGATAAAAAAAGTCCTTATTTTATAATAGATACGGAAAAGTGAATATAAAAAAGATGATCAGAAAAAATGGTGCTCTAAGACTCACAAAGACCACCTATATTGAAAAAAAATAAAATCTTAAGAAACCGTTGAAATAGGGACAGGATATAGGATGCATATATTCCTACGAATCTGAATGAATTTTGTCGAGTCATAAAATGCACTATTTAATAAAGTAAACACTAAATCGACCATGAGAAATTGGATAAGACATCGCAAAAGGTGTTAATTTGAAATTCTCGTAGCCAAAATATAATAATCATGTGTATATTTATATCTATATGAATGTGTTATTTCATTCATTTATATGAGAATTGCACAGAATAATGGTATATTTTATTTTACTCTGAAAAACCTTTTTGAATAGGTCATTTTTCGCACCTATTTACCTGCTACCCACTTCCTTACCTGCTTAAAAGGTCCTTTAAGAAGGACTTATTTAAGCAGGTAAACAAAAGCATAAAATGAACATCTCATGTTACCTCTTTACCTATTTAAAACTGTCTATTAGGCTTAAAATAAAATATACCTATTATTCCCTGCAACTCTAGTATAAATAAATAATATAACACATTCATATATAGATATAGTTACCTTTTAAATGTGTAACTGGTAATTTACCTGTTTAAAAGTGTCATTCTAGTGGCAGTAAACCCTGTTTTTGTGTGTTTTTACCCATATATTTTTACTTTCCTTATATACATAATGTATAAGGAAAGTATTGTGACGGGGGTCGAAAATTCGAATTCGAGTTTTCGACGGGAGAGCACGTTTCAAGCATCCCTTATCACGAATCAAACATTTTTGAAGTGATATCTGTGTGTGTGAAAGTATGTGTGTGTGTGTGTGTGGGTGGGTGTGAAAGTATGTGTGTGTGTGTGTGTGTCAGTGAGTCTGTGGAGACGATAACTGACTAACGAATGGACCGATTCCAATGAAATTTGATACAAAAATCATAATCTGTAAACACGGGAAGCCTATTGTTTTTATACGCAATCGAATGTTCAGAACCCCCCTAAATTTTCGAGTGAAATTTTAAAAAAATCGTCAAAAAATCAAAACCGCTAATAAAGTTACACAAATAGACATTACCTATGTAATTTTTCATTAGAAAACGATTAACATAAATTTCAGAACGCTAACATGAACCGTTCTCGAGATATTGCACATTTTTCAAAAAAATTATCAAAAACTTATATAAAATAAAAATATATATATATTTCCTATTGAGAAACATGTTTACTTTTCATTTGTAATACCATGCGATAAATTGGGTGACATCATTCTCGTCGATCTAGCTTGTTCCATTCATGAAAAAATATACTTTGAGTAATACTTTTGTATTTGAACGCCAATAGTCATTTAACTACTGTAAGAATAACTTATTTCTCCATCCATAACGCTTGGCGATATTTTGGCGACGAATTTGGCGGAATGTCGCCAACTTGACGACATTTTTAATTGTTGCCAAATTAACAAAAATCTCGCCAAATGGATAAAAATGACGCTAAATCAATGAAAATGACGACTAATTGAAGAAAATTCAATATCTTGGAAAGAATATCTACTATAAGAATAACATTTTTTTAACTGTAAAAGTAGTAAATTCATTGCATTATATAAGGAAAGTCATGTGTTGCCCACATCAGATTTCTTTTGTAGGCACGCTTATTGTTTATGATTCTCTCTACTTTAAATATACAGCATGTAATATCTCAAGAAAGGCGCATATTAGCGTCTTACGCCTTTTACTCTGAAATAAAATATTACATAAAAAACAAATATCAACCTAACGGTTTTCACCATAATTATCTATTTATAACCTTTTTTTAAATTTATAACATATATATTCGAAAAATTAAAAGCATTCTCCTGGTTTGTTTACTATTAAAATCAAAAGATTTCTGCAGTTCATTGATTCAAGTAATCGTAATAAATTTCATTCAATTTTCTCAACTTTCTCTAGACGTATCACCTTCATAGACTCATGGATAAGAGAAATCGTTATTTCATATTCAGGAATGCTCAAGACGTGTAGATCCATCAAAATCCAAGAGTTCGGATTTGGATGACAAAACTTGTTTCTTCATATACTATGCATTAATAGAAAGGCAGAAAACACTAACTATACTATCAGAAAATATAAAACCATTCAGTGAAACACCAAAACCTATTAATTGGGAATTCAGAGCTAAAATACACTTAAATTAGAGGCTGGGGAATATGCATCAAGATTATGGTCCTACAGGTGTTGCAACAAACTTTCAGTCTCATAATGTCCACCAAACTTGGGGAGGAAAATATCCGGAAGAATTCTTTTGAATCGGAGTTCATAGATAAAACACGGTGCATATTCCTCGGAATGAGAATTGATTTCGGCTGCGATCATAAAACCTCCTCTTTAATATAGAAAGATGGTAAGCCAATACATATTCCTGGGCATGAATAGTTGCTATCATTCAGAGCTCACGATTAAGGAATTAACACGTTCAGCACTAAAACAGCCCGTAAATCTTCCGTATCGTAAACGAGAATGAAAAATTGTCTACCTATAAGAACAACATAAATCAAATCTTGTTATTTAGACCTTACCTTTCGTTTTCTCACAATCGTCTAATTGATTTAAACGTTAAACTTCTCAATGAAGTTCGGATTTCTATTGTGTTTGCAAAATACCATACCGGGTGCACGACTTCGAGATTCTTGAAGATTTCTGTTTTAGTTTTCTTTTATTGCAATTTTTCGCTTTTTCATTTTTTGTTCGATACACAGATGGGGCCAAAAACCTGAAAGATATTTCATACGATATGAAATTTGTTGGCTTTGTTGCCGGATTGCTTAACCCCTTCACTGCCGGTACCTAAAAAGCTAAGGCGAAAGTTGATTGCTTTATACTAACTTAATAACGCTTTATACTAACTTAAATAAACAAAATGTAGCTTTAGTAAATATATTGGCATTTATTTTTACTGAGTTAATAAATGCAAAGCCAAATATTATCAAGGACATATTATTTTAAAAACATAAAAAATATTTTTAAATCTGTAAATTAAAATTTTTGATCATAATATAAGATATACATATCATTTGTATAGCATTGTTGTATATTAACTATAAGAATGTTTTCATTTCAGTTTGACGTGGTAGATTTGATTTCACAAGTTCAGATAATAAATGCAATCCATATATGATCTTGGATATATTATTTCAAAAATATAAAAATATTTTTAAAACTCTGTGAATTAAAATTATTGATCATAAAGTAATATATGTATAATATATGCTCTGAAGTATATATTAACAATAAGAATATTTTTCGTTTCTTTTTAGTGGGAGATAGTTTTCGCTGTGGGAAATAGTGGGAGATAGTTATACAATCCAAATATGATATGCATATTTTATTTTAAAAATATAAACATAATTTTAAAACTCTAAATTAAAACATCTGATCATAAAACAAAATATGCATTGAAGTAATAAATATAGTCGACGCTCTACCGTTGAGCTATTGAGGCGGAGTTGCAAGCTCTTATTGTCAAAGTGAACTTTGCAATTCTCATTGTTATGCAAAAAGCACTATTCGTTTTATTTGTTTTATCTTTCTGTTACTTATTGCACAAAAGAAATATATAAAAAATGGCTACATGCATAATTTTCTATAAGTTCTAAATTTAAAACTAAAACTGTATTAAAGTAAAATAAAAATCCTATTTGAACGCTGACAGTGATAAATTGATTGAGAATGCGTTTTGACTTTTCACTGAATTCGCATTAGTAAAATAACTAAATAAAAAAAAACAATGGAGTTTAGAAAATGCCTTTATTTTGATCCAAAATTTAATTTCTTATAAATTTTCAGAAATAATACACAGATCTTTATCGACGTGATAAAATATGAAATACGATTTTGCGGCACTTATATGAGATTAGAATATAATTTGAATTTTAAAAAACCGCAAGATAATACTTTAATTTTCTATTATAATATATATAGGAAATTAAAGTCCTTAATAATTAATGTATGGGCAGGCCTTACTGCAAAAAGAAAAGTTTTAAAAAAATAAAGTCCAAGATTGAAATAATTTAGGAAGTTTTTTGAATTTTAAGAAAGGCGAAACTAAGTAATATCGTCCTTTCAAAAGAGGATTGGAAGTTCTTAAATGAAAGTAGTCTAAGATAAATATTGCAAAAAAAACTTTTAAAGGAATGTAGTAGATAAAGTCTGTATTCATGTTTACTACGAAAATGAAAATAAAAATAACATTTTAGTAGCAAACGTAAGAATAACATTTTAAGCAACTTAAAAAAAATAAGAATTTAGTAACAAACGTGAAAATAACAATTTATTTAGGAAAAACTGGTTAAAAACCCTTAGAATATATGAAAGACACAGAATTATCTACTAGAAATTATCTTCAGAATTATTAATTATACACAGAATTATCTACTAGTAATTATCTTCAAAATTATTAATTATACACAGAATTATCTCCTTTCAAAGTTTAAATACTTTTATATTTCTATCCAAAAGTCGAAATTTATACAATTTATTGGAATAATCGAAACTCTACTTTACAAAATTTTATTTATTTAGTCGCAATCCACCAATACCTATTTTTTTTTTTTATTTAACGCAATATATTTCCGCTAAATACCCCAAGATTGTCTCACAAATTGCTTTATTTAGAAATGACAGTAATATAACAATCATAATCGATATAATCTCTTTGTTGCACGTAATAACAATTGTAGTATTTTTTATTCTGACTTAACAATCACATCTATTACACCGTAGTCACATCAATTTATCTAATTTAAATTTAAGTTTTCTGACTTAACACATCTATTACACCGTAGTCACATCAATTCATCTAATTTAAATTTAAGTTTTGTGACTTAACAATCACATCTATTACACCGTAGTCACATCAAATATCATTTAATTTAAATTTAAGTTTTATGCAAAGAATTTCAGTTACACGAATTATACCATCTAGTTACTTTACCAACAAGCAACATACCATAAATATAAAAAAATATATTTTTAGGTTATAGTGCTCCCAGAACTCTGGAGCAAGTTCATGTAAAGTGTGCATTTTCTCCTCCCCTCTGCAGGGTTTTAATGGGCTAGCCTTAAGAAAACTGAGAAGTATAATAGTTTGGTGTTTGTTTTGCAGGCGTGATGATTGCAAGAAACTAGAAACTTCAAGCGAAATTGAGGCCAACGTCCGAACTCTGGACCTTTAAAAAAATTCCCTTTGAGTGAAGCGCTCTCCCTTTCATTTGCAAGTACAGCAGGTTACACTGTACGACTGGTGCAGGTTCTCAAAAGAATTACTGTTTTGCAAACAAGCCTTGTTACAGCCTAGCATTGGTACTCGTGGTTGTGTCAACAATATTAAAGTGTGCGGTTATTATGTTTCCACCTAAGCCATGAATGTGGGTGTTTTCAGTGACTCAGAATTTATGACTAGAAAGCAAACGATTCTAGAAATTCTAGAAAAGTAATAGAAGAAACGAGGAAAATTTAAGAAAGGATTTCGGTTAGTCTTCTAAATTTTTTTAGTATGTTTATAAGAAAAGAACTTCTGTGCAACAAACATGATGCATAATGATCTTTATTCAGTATAACGTTCATTTCAAGCAATTACTTACGGTTATATACAAAGGGGTATGTCCAGGCTCGGGCCTGGACGACACTTAGATTTGGCCAGACCATTGAAACGGATCAGACCTGAATTATCTTTTTGTGTAGTAGAGTAAATTTGGAGGTGGGTTGGGATGGGATTTAGTTTTTTAATTTGGACCGCTTCAGCCCGTGCTGGCCAAGACGTATTCAACATTTAAAAAATGTAAGACATGAATGTCAGCTGAATAAATATGTTTTTATTGTTGTTGTTGATTTCAGCTACATAAAGGTAAATGCTTAAAAAATAATTTTCTATCAAATTATATGTTTAAAAAAATTTCTTATACCTTAATTCTACATGCAAAAATTCCTGTTCTTGACATAGTATTTGGATAAACATCACTTCGGGAAGGACAGAATCGAGAATACTAAGTTTTCGAGTCGGAAAGGGCTCAATTCAAAAAGTTTTCTACAACTACTTCGGGCTTAGTCTGGACTCGAACCCTAGTACTATCAGTCCAAGTCTGGCACGGCCGGGTAAAAGCCTGAAATCTAGGCTGGCTCAAACCTCAACATCCAAGACTTAATCTTTCTTTCTAAACATTACTTGATTGTTTCTCAGATCTCATATTTATAATTAATGATATTTATGATTTGACAGCATGTTGAAGTCAATTTCATATGGTGAGCAGCCAAGGATGTGATGTTATCAGAAGCTTTAATAAAGACATACACAGCAAAAAACCTATGTTAAACCTTCAACTTTAGGAAACAAATGATTAAGAATGGTTTAAGAAGAATACAAAAGATTTGAAGGCATGTGAAAACACTGAAACAACATATTTTCACATCTCCTTCTAAACCATTGACATAACAGAAATAATTTATTTTCTTCATTGGTATCGCCATATAACTAATAGTATATATAACTAAAGTTATTCCGATTAATTTCATTATTATGCTGATTTATAGGTTTGTAACTTAAAATGCAGTTATATGTATAATAAATAGGGTTAAGAATATATATATTTTCGAAATGTTAAAAATTATAAATCTTCAAGCTTGTGTTATTTGTAGCCTACTCATATTAGAGTGAAATACAAAGTTTATAAAACAAAGGATTAAGAACTAACTGTAATCGTTTCATGAAATCCCTTATATTTACGTTTATTAAAAAGTCAAGATTTTGTGTCCAATGGCACATTAAAAGTTACTTTAAGCACTATTTCATTTTATTAAAGGCAATCAATTTAATTGCAGAAAATTCCTTTGAAACTGACTTAAATATTAAGGAAACAGTTAATGTGCTCTGAGAATAAATAAAATAGTTGAGAATGATTATGAGCATAAAATAAATGAATACTGAACGAGAAGAGATGAAAATTACATTTTATAATTGCTGAAGCAATTAATATAAAAAATTAAATTTTCAACAGTTTAATGAATTTCCTATAAAAACGGTTTCACTAACTGGAAAAATACCTAGAAATATGAATAGGAACGTTAAATATATCTGAGATAGTAAGACATTTGTGCTTGATGTAAAACAAAAGTGTCAAATTAATGTCCTGTCATTTTCAAATGATATATCCTATTTTGGATATTTTTTCCAATAAATCACCTTTATTTGAATCCTCCTTTATGTGAATCATCCTTTATTTATATATCCTCCTTTATTTGTATCTTGTTTCGTCATTATTTGAGCTTAAGACTAATGGCATGTTCGTGGTTTATAATAAATAGCAAAAGTATTTAAAACAAATAACATAAAAAAAACATAACAGAGGAAACCATATTAGTTTGTACTATATCTCAATTTTTTATAAGCTACGCAGATGACATTATTGGCTAAAGCTATATTTTAAAATTGCAACAAGATTGTTGGTGCGTAGTTATATTTATGCCTTTTGAATCTTCAGTATGTAATATATATTAGTAGTGTCTCAGTTAAATACTTTATATGTGATAGAAGTGCAATATTTTTTAAAGTGCTTCTCAGTAAAATTTATCTGTATTTCAAATACTAAATACTTTTAATTTGATTACTTACACACAACAATATGGCAGTTAACATTATTTGTTGCTACTGCTTACGACCAACTTCGAAACTACCCAAAGAAGACATGACGTATCTAGGATTTTAGAAAGGTGGGATCGACAGTCGAAGGGAGAGATAATAGCCTTAAACATCGCCTATCCAATAGATAGCAAATATGTTTGTTAAACACTAACTGTTTTATTAGATTATATGGTTTAAATTCTTATCCAATAGGAGTTTAGGACCCCTTTGTAGGATATTCAAATTAACTTGCCAAAAACTTCAAGAGATGCAAAAATATCTCTAGTAATATAGGAAAAAACTTTAATCTCTCTAGATTTCTAAAAATATAATAAAAAGATTAAATTATTATTTAAATACATTTGTATAAACAAAAGTATATTTTTGTCTTTTTCATTAGATTTTTAGGAGCTGAATTATTCTCCAGACAGATAAAATACAGGGAAATTTACTTTTGTTCTTTAGTCTGTATATTCTTTCAATTTTTATCCATTATGGTTATAATATAGCAAAATAACACAGCTGAATACTAAGAGCACTACTTACTTCTAAATAATCATATATATGGTAATAACTTCAAAGCTAATATTAATTTTAACAGCCACTATTTTATCCTTTCTCATGCTATTGTATAAAGGAAGTATGCAAAGCTAACATTCACGAGGATAGCCACTATTGTTACTTTCTCATGATATTGTATACAGGAAGTATATAAAGAAAATATTGACGGTAATATCCATTATTTTTACTTTGTTATGCTATTATATAGAGGAAGTATGCAAAGCTAATATTGGAAGTAACAGCATCTAATTTTACTGTCTTATGCTATTGTATATAGGACTTAAGCAAAACTAATATCGAAGGTAACAGCCGCTACTTTTACTTTCTCATTCTACTGTATATAGAACTTATGCAAAGTTGATATCGAAGACAAACAGCCACTACTTTTACTTTTTCATGCTATTGTATATAGAACTTATGCAAAGTTAATATTGAAGGTAACAGCCACTACTTTTACTTTCCCATACTATTGTATATTGGAATTATGCAAAGTTAATATTGAAGGTAAACATTCACTACTTTTATTTTTCATGCTATTGTATGCAAAGTTAATATTGATATATTATACTTATGCAAAGTTAATATTGAAGGTAACAGCCATAACTTTTTCTTTCTCTTACTATTGTATATAGAACTTATGCAAAGTTAATATTGAAGGTAAACAGCCACTACTTTTACTTTTTCTGCTATTGTATATAGGACTTATGCAAGGGTAATATTGAAGGTAACAGCCACTATTTTCACTGTCTCATCCTATTATACAGTGTTTTTTAAAGTGTGTTTCGCGGAACCCTTGGGGTTCCGCGACGTGATAGTTTCGTGTAAATTTTTAATAAAATTAAAAATCGAGTAATATTTGAATACATAATTTGAACCCCAAAGAACTTTTCTCAATTTAGGGTTCCACCATAAAATTGAATTTCAAAAGGGTTCTGAGACCAAAAGTTTTAACACTGGTATAGAGGAAATTTGCAAAGCTAATATTGTTGATAACAGCAACTATTTTTACTTTCTCATACTATTGTATGTAGAAAGTATGCAAAACTATTATTGATGGTAAGAGCCACTATTTTTACTGTGCCATGCTATTGTATAGAGGATGTATTGTTTTCCCGATATTTTTCGAATTTGATATTTTGATAGATAAGCAAGTTGAGCCCATTTTAGATACTTTTGGAAAGATATCCGTCTCTCTATCGCTCTCTCTATGTGTGTGTGTATGAGGTGGAAATACAATAACTCAAGAATTAATGCACCTACCTATATAAAATTTAAGTGCAGATACATTAAGTAATAAACTGGAATTAAAAGTAATAGTAATTTTTGACTCGAATAGTTCGAATTTTATTATTTTGCATGAATAATAATTCGAATTTTATTATTTTGCAATAATAATTAACACAGCAATGCCAGTAGTATATAATATTTCAGGAAAGTAATAATTTGAACTACATTATGGGTGTTAATGGTATTAAAATAGTTTATATTAATGCTTATAAGCCAAATGCATTTAATTTGTTGGCATGACTAAGTTGTTGCGCACTTAAAAAACATACTCTCAAAGTTTATATGCATTTACGAAACAATTTGAAAGAATAACTTGCGGTACAAAATCTAAAAAAGCTGCATCTTTTTTTTCATTCTAATAATGAAGTGAAACTAAATGGAAAATGAATATATCAGAAAATCAAAAATGGAGACTCACAGTCCAGATTTTTTCTGCTTAAATTCCAGAAAGTTTCCCGACAGCATGGTAAAGCATTCTAATAATGCCTTTAATACAAGTGGAACTAAACGTAAAATGGATGTATAAGAAAGTCAAGTGGAAACTCCCACCCCAATTATTTTCTGCTTCAATCCCAGAATATTTCCCAACGGCATGGTAAAGCGTTTAATTTTATACCATGATAATGTTTGAAAAATCGTCTAAACTTACATATCAATTTTTTTTTCCTTAAACTTTTTCACTCGCTTTGATTTCGACCAACAATTCTACAAGATTTAGGTAGAAATCTACTCTATTCAAGTTTTGCAGTGTAGAAGTGGAATTGAAATTGCACTTTCCAATTTCAATGGTGTTGTATACAACTGTTTTGCTTTCAAGGGTTCAAATTCCCATTACAGAAATCTAACAATTACTTTTAGAAGAAGCTGGAATGTGATATAAATATAAGTTTACGTGAAATGTAAATTAACTTTGCTTTTCTTAAATATATGAACCGTTCCACATTTTCTTTTCAACATCAGAGATGAAGTGAGAAACAAGTTTATTTTTCAATCATCGTTCTGAAGAGCAAACCAATTTTTTTAACCAAAGCACTTTAAAACATAAAATTTCCAATAGTATTGATAAAAAACTATTTTAATTAAAGTAATTCTTAATATACAGTTCACCATAGAAAATGCACGCTCTGAACTGTAACGATTTTACTAAAAACTAATGTTTCCGAATTTAATTTCTAATTGAATCATTCAAAATTGTAATGAAGACTTATACAAAGTAAAACATCAATCTTGTAGAAGTCAATCAATCGTTGAAGTAAAGAGAAATATAAACAAGAAAAATCAATCATGCATAAAGCATTGATTATGGAACACGTTCCAAGTGAAATGTAATATTATTTAACCATCTCTAAAATGCGATACATTCAGCAGTGATATTTCTTTAATTATCACAATACGATAATTTATTTTAATTAAAAATTTAAAACTTCATCAAAACAGGCAATGCTATAAAATCGTCGGCATCTTTATGTAAAATCAATGAATACCTCATTTATATTACTTATATTTCAGACTCCGGAAGTAAATAATTTCGCGTGAAAAAATTCAGCAATTCTTATACAACTCATCTTACAATCCCTTGTTTACATTCTGCATCCATTAAAATTAGGCTTCGTTGTAGAAATAATCAAAGTTTAATGATCATTTAAACTCAAAAATATTGGAATTTGCGTTGGCGCAGAATATAGATGCACAGAAAATACTAAAAAATAAAGCGGTTTTAAGACGGATGCAACACTAAAAATAAAATTAAAAGAAATTTAAAAATCGCGAATTTGACACTGGGTCCCACAGGGTTCAATGTATTTAACTTTTTCAACAAAGGTTCAATCCAAAATTAATTGGGTGATATAATTATTGGATGATGTTATTATGTACATACGGAGGGATGTAAATACATTCCCATATGTCCCACAGACAGTCTCAACAACATTCTAAAAATTCATTTTGATAAAGTCATTTTTACGGCAGTTATCATGCAAACGGACAGCCAGACAGACAGAATGAACAACGTCATAAACACTTCTCTACTATGTTGTAAAGTGTCAAAAATAATCAGCAAACAAAAGACAATTTAAATATGGTAGTTGCGCCCACTGGAAACTGATAATTACATAACAATGCAAAATTTAATTTTTATACGACTTCTTAATAAAGAAAACGTCAATTACTAAAATTTGCACCATGTTTAATTAGGGCGAATGAAATTTATATGGCACCTTTTGTTGAAAAATTCTCTGAAATATCGATATTGAAATTCTTGATCGATTCCATTTTACCAGAATTGAAAGTGTCGTCGTCTATATTTTAGACTACTTTTGTTGCTTTACAACTTCACGTAGCCACTTTCTCAGTTGTCTTTTATTTTCTTCATACACTAATTGCTAAAAAACTGATTGCTATAAAAACTGATTGCTATATTTAGTGACAGTAGGCAATTCAATTAGTGCTCTTTTAAAATGATTTTTATTTCAACCTAATGCCCAACCGTTATTTATATTTATTGAGACGAGTAATATTGATCAAATCCATAAAAGAGAAAATTATAATACAATTCATACACCAATTGCTAAAAAACTGATTACTATAAAAACTACTTGCTAAATTTAGTGACCGTAGCTGCGAGCACCTCAATTAGTACGCTATATTTTTTATTTCAACATAATGCGCGACCGTTATTTATATTTTTTGAGACGAGTAATATTAATCAAATACATAAAAGTAAAAATTATAACACAAGTCATACAGTAATTGCTAAAAAAATGATTGCTATAAAACTACTTGCTTTATTTAGTGACCATAGCTGCAAGCAGCTCCATTAGTACCCTTTTAAAATGATTTTTTATTTCAACATAATGCGCGACCGTTATTTATATTTATTGAGGCGAGTAATATTAATCAAATATATAAAAGGAAAAATTATAACACAATTCATGCAGTAATTGCTAAAAAAATGATTGCTATAAAACTACTTGCTATATTTAGTGACCGTAGCTGCGAGCACCTCAATTAGTACTCTATTAAAATAATTTTTTATTTCAACATAATGCGCGACCGTTATTTATATTTATTGAGGCGAGTAATATTAATCAAATATATAAAAGGAAAAATTATAATACAATTCATGCACTAATTGCTAAAACACGGATTGCTATAAAACTACTTGCTATATTTAGTGACCGTAGCTGCGAGCACCTCAATTAGAACTCTATTAAAATAATTTTTTATTTCAACATAATGCGCGACCGTTATTTATATTTATTGAGGCGAGTAATATTAATCAAATATATAAAAGGAAAAATTATAACACAATTCATGCAGTAATTGCTAAAAAAATGATTGCTATAAAACTACTTGCTATATTTAGTGACCGTAGCTGCGAGCACCTCAATTAGTACTCTATTAAAATAATTTTTTATTTCAACATAATGCGCGACCGTTATTTATATTTATTGAGGCGAGTAATATTAATCAAATATATAAAAGGAAAAATTATAATACAATTCATGCACTAATTGCTAAAACACGGATTGCTATAAAACTACTTGCTATATTTAGTGACCGTAGCTGCGAGCACCTCAATTAGTACTCTTTTAAAATGATTTTTTATTTCAACATAATGAGCAACCGTTATTTATATTTATTGAGAAAAGTACTAATGATCTAATACATAAAAGGGAAAATTATAATACACGCTTTTAAAATAAATATATCATGAGCCACGTAATGTATTTTGGTGATTATTTTTCAGTTAAGGGAAAATTCTTAAGTAAGTTTTATCGCCCCAAAACGACGTGCAAAATAAGAAGAATTAAAAAAAAATCTTTCTGTCGGTCTTTGGTCTGTCTATTTATCTGCGCATCATTAAACGTACAATTTTATAAAGTTTTCCAACATGTCTTAAATCAGTTTTACTCCTAATGTCATCTTGTGCTACTTGCAAAGAAATACTTAAATATGTGAAGTTTTATAACTTCAATCAAATGAAAGGAACCCTTTTTTATGGTATATGATTTATTTATTCATTCATAATATCGTATTTACAAAGCAAAATATCTGATTTTAATAAATCTAGAAGTTTTTGTTATAGCAATTTTGTTACTATTATAAAAACTTATATTAAAGATATTTTTATCATGAAATTATTAGCTTCAAGCGAATATGTATTTGCTAAATATTTATAGCGCTTTTGAAAGCATAAACAACATACCGTACAATTCCGTCAATGCGCCCCCCCCCCTCAAAAGCGACGGAAAATCGCAGAGTATCTAGGGGGAGGGAGGAGGGAGGCTTACTCAGAATTTCCTGTTACAAGAAATAAAGACTTATCTTGGGGGACAAAGGTTGATATCCGTTATCATGATGCTGTAAATAAAGATATTGTTTTCAATAAATTGATTTTCTTTAACTACGAATTTTTTCCGATGTTTAGGGAGTTTTACTGTTTTACAGAATTTTTCAGAATTTCAAATTGAGACAAAAATTGGGGGGGGGGGGGCGACGACAGGCTGGTTGATGTAATTCTACGGTAAGTGAAATAAAGATAAAGAAACGGATATAGAAGAGCTTAAGATTTCGCCTTTTCTCTGAAACAAAGTATAATGAAACCCACATGTACACAAATATATATATTAAAAAAATACTCTATGACTGCAGTCTCCTCTGATGATGAATTATCTTCATCCAATCTCTTTCATTACGCTTAACTGGATGACGTGAGAAAAATATCATACAAAGTCAAGAACCAGTCTTGAGAACAAACTTTTGGGATAAGCCCCTCTTGGTGCTCTATATCATCCCAGTTTAGAACAGCTTTCTAAACTGTTGAAAACCAAAACCGTGGGTCAAAGTGTTTACAAGAAAGGTACAAACTAATCGAAGACTGATCTTTTGACATCCTTAATCCCATAAAATATATGCTATAGATTTTCTATCTAATGGAATTTATGGCACTCCCTGCAATGCTGTCCTTAATATAAATCTCCCCAAGGAACAACATATGGCCGAAGTTCTCTGTTAGTTTCCTGATGCGCAGGAATTTTCGCACAGATAATTTATCATTCTTTTCTTACCGACGCGCCGTGCATTTCCAATTAGAGGTGGGTGTAAGCGTGTTTCTTTTGAAGTAAGCTAGAAAAATTACACAACACTTTCGGACTAGAACGGTAAGGATAGTAAAGTAAAGATATAGCACAGCTGAGCGAAGTTGAAAGCCAACGCCAAATTCCATAGATGAAAAGTATAGTTTCATAGAGTGCAAGAGGGGTGAAAGGCAAGGCGTGAAAAGAGCACATATAAAGAACACAGGTACCGCCACAGCAAATAGTAAAGTTCTAGAATAATTGAAGAAGAATCGACGCGAAAAGTGACGGCACATAATGTTAAAAATGCAAAGCATAAATCCATAGAGAACAGACAGCACGTTCAAGAGAAAAATAAAGGGCAAGAAATGAAAAAGCAGGACATAGATATTACTAAAAGTACTAGAGTTATGTTATTTTTTTTTTAGCATGTTGCTAAAACATTTGCTGCAATTCTATCTAAAAAAAATCTGATGTGGGCAGCACACGACTTTTCTTATATAATGCAATGAATTTACTACTTTTACAGTAAAAAAAACATAGATTATTTTTATAGTAGATATTTATATTCTTTCCAAGATATTGAATTTTCGTCAATGAGTCGTCATTTTCATTGATTTAGCGCCATTTTCATCCATTTGGCGAGTTTTTCGTTAATTTGGCAACATTTAAAAAAGTCGCCAAGTTGGCAACATTCCACCAAATTCTTCGCCAAAATCTCGCCAAGCGTTATGGACGGATAAATAAATTATCCTTACAGCAGATAAATAAGTATTGGCGTTCAAATACAAGAGTATTACTCAAAGTATCTTTTTTCATGAATGGAACGAGCTAGATCCACGAGAATGATGTCACCAAATTTATCGCATGGTATTACATATGAAAAGTGAACATGTTTCTCAATAGGAAATATATTTTTTTTTATTTTATATGACTTTTTGATAATTTTTTTGAAAAATGTGAAATATCTCGAAAATGGTTCATGTTAGCGTTTTAAAATTTATGTCATTCGTTTTCTAATGAAAAATTACATAAGAAATATCTATTTGCGTAACTTTATTAGCGGTTTTGTTTTTTTGGCGATTTTTTCAAAATTTCACTCTAAAATTTAGGGGGATTCTGAACATTCGATTGCGTATAAAAACAATAGGCTTCCAGCGTTTACGGATTGTAATTTTTGTACGAAATTTCGTTCGAATTGGTCCATTCGTTCATTAGTTATCGTCTCCATAGACTCAATGACACACACACACACGCACGCACACATACTTTCACACACACACACACACACACACACACAGACATCACTTCAAAAATGTTCGATTCGTGATCAGGGATGCTTGAAACGTGCCCTCCCGTCGAAAACTCGAATTCGAATTTTCGACCCCGTCACAATACTTTCCTTACACATTATTGTATATAAGGAAAGTAATAAAAGCAATCATTTTCCACACAGTTATATAGATATTTTTTAGAGGCAAAATCAGTTAATCAATTATGAATATAAGTGATTAAGGTGGGATTCAGACACAAGACTCTTTCATTTTAAGTGTAAAAAAGTTTATTTCAACAAGAATTTAGTTATTTGTTAATTTTCAAACGAATATATTATATTAATTTTGCATGAATATTAAAAACAAATAAGGTAGACACTTAGCTGTAGAAAAGTCTGAAAAAGCTAAAGTAATTTCTGAGATTTTAGTTAAAATGTTAAAGGTTTCCTTGTACTAGTTTAAATCCTGATAAGTACCAGCATAAGTACTATCATGGTACAGTTATAGAAGAGTTGAACGAAGTACAATGAAAATTTTGAATGGTAAAGAAGCAAATTATAAATGTAATGAACATAGAGTGCAAACAGTATTCTTAAACAATTGTGTTCATTCATTTCTGGTTAATATAGTGCTTAAAAATACTTATTTCATTAGAAAATGAAGTTTTTTTATGATCTTTTCCATTTCAAATCAAAAGCGTATAATATCTCGAGAATGGTGAAATAACTATGATACACCTATTTTTATAACAATACTTATGTGGCGTTGAAAAGCTAATGCGTTACCTCCGTGGTGCTACTACATACTATTTAAAAGTGACAGAGTATACGGGCATTCCTAAGAACCCTATATTGTAAGGAAAATAAAATTAACCTGGTGATGGACTTTTTTCTTAAGTTCCGTATTTCGCCACTAGAGGCGCTTAAAAGTACATTCAATCGACTGTCTATGGTCTATTTTCTATAGGTACACATTACCTCTGTGGACGGCCGGGAAGTGCCACCCAATTTAGACCGGAACCCAGTGAGGGAGGCATCCACAGGGACCGTACCCTCCTTCCCCTACCACCAACCTCTCGGAAGGACTTACGGACCCACATGTTTAACGTGATCGTACTGCCTTACACCTTTCTGGTAGGTCGGACGGTCTGGGTCTCAACAACAACAACATTACCTCTGTGGTGCTACTATGTATGCACTATTTAAAAGTTACAGGGAGAATAGGAGCTTTCCTAAGAACCCTATCTTGTAAGGAATATAAAATTAACAACGTGCTTAAAATGTTCTTTTTCTGTTTGAGTTATATTCTTTATCCGAAATTTTCGGCCACACGAGTGAATAAAACTCGATTTCCAGACTGCAGTGAATAAAATTCGAAATAAACTAACAGTATCCATTTACAGACAAATGAACCAGATTATCATTCCATCTTTTTTGCCTATCTCTGTTGGTTTCTGAGTTAGTTTTCTTAAGTTCCTTGTTTCGTCACTAGAGGCGCTTACAAGCACGTTCAATCAACTGCCCGTGGTCTCTTTCCTATAGTTTCCAACAAAATTAACCTGGTGCCCAAACTTTCCTTTTCAAACTATAGTCTTTTACCCAAAGAGCTAGAATCAGCTTGATTGCTTCTCGAAGCTTTTACCCGAAATTTCCCTCCACAAGCTCGAAATTCGAGACTTCAATGAATAAAACTCGAAATAAACGAACGGTATCCATTTACAGACAAATGATTCAGATTATCATTCCATTCACAGTTCTAAAATCGAAAAGAAGCGACCGTGAAGCCCCCTGTCGAGGCATTTGCACCTCACCTTACCGCAACTTATAAATCATAGATGATGGGTGGGAGAGCTTTGCTAAAGATGGTTGAGTCGAGCCCCTTTCAAAATGAACGCAACAGGAAACTGACACCATAGGGGTGCAACGGAATTCACGCCCCAGGTGATAAAAAGAGTTTCGAAATTCGAGCTTTAATTGCTTACAAGATCAAGCAGAATATAAGAAAAGAAGTAAGCAGTTTACACGATCTATAAGTAAAATAAAAAAAAATAATAACATGTGTACAAGAAGTGACTTTTCCTACAGATTAACAAATGTTGGTATCGTAGGAAAACTATAAGGCATAGAGATATCTTATAATTTGATTTCGATCAAAATCAACAAGATTTTTGATATTACTTATTAAAATAAACATACCAAATTTCATTTAATTCGTTCGCTTATTTTGAGAGATGTCCCGCTCCCTGTGGAAAAGCAAGTTTTCTAGTATCTTGATAATGGTTCTTAAACAATGGTATTCTTTCATTTGGGCTAAATATGCATAAAAGCGTTCAGTCACGGTAAATATTATGAGGAGAATAATAACATAATTTGAAAATACAGTTATAGTTGCTCTTCTTTTTCTCCCATCAGAGTAATAAGGGTGGTACAATGCAGTAATAGGAATCTCAGTTTCCAGATCAACGGAAAAACCGAAAATTTCGAACTAGGGGTGACGATGCAATGGCATTTTCAAAAAACCACTTTGCCTGTCAGACCCCTGACAGCATTTTTTTTTTCACAGTGACGTAAGATTTACATCACACTGTGACTTTGGGACGTCACTGGACGTCGCAGTATATCTCGGTAATATCATATTGAAGTCACATCGAAGTCATTTTAGTCAATTTTTATGTTCGTTTGTGACGTTGCATATTAACTTGTTTGTGACGTCACATTGTAATTGCCGTTGTAAGATCGTCACACTGTTACGTGTTAATTAAATTGTGGAAACGTCACAGAATATAGTCACAATGAAGTTACAAAGTAGTTACTAATACGTAACGTCGCATAGAAGTCACAAATATGATGTCACATTGTGACCCAGGTGTCACGTGACTACAACGTCACTGTCACACATGTGACGATCTTTGCTGTGAGAAAGTAATACATACACAATTTGATATCCATTCGCTGCCAATAATTAAAATTGGAAAATTGATAAATATAAAGCGATATAATTTTTCTAATTGTTAAAATCGTTTCACAATAATAATAAAATTTGGCACGTAGCAATGATATTCAAGATATTCACAAGCCAGAAATCATAAAAACATAATTTTATATCATTTCGCTGCCAATCGGAAAAATTAAACAATTAAATCATTTTGTCACGCGTGGAAATAAGATTGAATATATTTTTCCATTCAACATATTAACAGAATTATAAAATTTGCGCCATTTTTATGCTCTGAAAGGATTTTTGATATCCAGAAAAGTTGTCAACAATTTTGTTTGTAGGTGTCAGATTTAATGACGAAGCGCGGGTGGTGGATGTTTAGTTTTTCTGTATATTTCAAGTAAACGAACTCCACATATCGAAAATCAATTGTGTCCAGTCTATCACCGCGGAAATGTTCTGTCAATAAAAGTGTATATCTAAACATTACACATCTATATCGCCATATACATACATGTTGTGTATGTGTAAGCAAGTTCATACAATGACAGGTCGCCCATTGTTGGGCCCCTTTAACGAGGAGCGACGCTGTTCACGCCCCCAGATTAAGTTTAAGGTATCGTTGGTCCCCAACTGTAGCCTCCAAAATAGACAAAAAATAACTTAGAACAGATAATAAGCATGTGAAACCAAAAACCTTAATTTGAACTCGATTTACAAGATTGGTTACGCAACAGGCAATGCTTGTTATTCTGTCAGTGTGAAAGCAGAGTGTTAGGTAGAACCCGAGGTTAGGTGTAATGCAGCTTTTCATTTTCTGCAAATTTAGCGTTTTCAGCAAGAAACCGCAATAAATTCATTTCTAAGTGAGAGTTCGATTGCGGGAAAGTGTGATGGAAACGATTTGGGTAGCTGTTATGTCCAAACTGCACGAGATCTCAAAGAACTGAATAACTACTTTGTATTCCTACAATGTAGTATTAGCACAAAGTACAATTGATGAGCTGCTTTCTTGGCACCGATGAAAGAATGTTTACCCCTCAGCAAATTGCTTTACTCGTTTAAATCATCTTGATCCGCCTGTGGAAAGCATTCGGGATACAATCCTGCAAGTTAGGTTAAAAAATTAGAGAAGGGAAAAAAACCCTTAGAGAAAGAATCAGAAGTAAGCGTGACAAATAAGCTTCCTTCCTTTTTTCAAACACATTTCGACAGTTTATTGTCCATTAATGAGATTTTCGTTTTCCGAAGCCTACTTATAAGAAAAGAAAATAACTTCACAGTTTCTTAGTACTCTCACAAGTGAAACTCTAATGTGGGCAGCACTTGACTTTCGGTACAGACACAAATTCGTTTTTCTTTCCTTTCATAATCCATTAAATTGAGTTTAATTGTATATAATAACATGGATACTTTCTTTAATTGCGCCATATTTGTAGTTTATTAAATTTTTGTTTCCATTGTAAATTATATTTTCGTTTCCGTTTAGCGATGCTGCATATTTAAAATGGTGAAGTGACAAAATGACAAAAAACTGAAATAACTTAAAAATGGTTTGTCTTAGAGTAATTTGGTTGGTCTTATTCTTTTCGGCATTAATTATTAAGTATAAAATAAGCTATTAATGAATACACATAAGAATATTTAGCTTTTAATTTCAGATGTTGACAATTTTGTCGAGCCATTTCTCAAAATAAATAAATCCCTATACATTACCATGTATTGTAAAGAAAGTTAAAATTCTAGTGGAACAAAAGTAGTAGATAAAACGTGTCAACCAGCATTAAAATCATAAAAGTTTAAAAGTTTTGCATGTAAGAAATTAAGTGTAAAAATAAATTGTGATTCGTATATATTATCCCATAAGAAATCTCCTGATTTTTTTTTTTTTTTTTAATCTCCAAAATAATAGGAAAGCTTATAAAATGTTTTCGCTGATTTAAAGCTGTTACTTTTAAATTATATCAGAAATTATTTTGCTTATGTATATCGGCAAGCAATAGCTTACAACATTGAACTAGATTACAGCATGAAATCTGTTACACTGCAATAAGCCAGAACCTGAATTCCCAAAGGAGAGCAGACTAAACCGGTGAACCAGAAAATGTCTGAACTATAGAATCCAATATAGTAGCGCATAAAATGCAGAGAATATGGACTCAACGACTAATTCTCTGTATTTTATCGCAATGAAGAAGGAAATCCAATGATTTTCGAAACGTACTTGTGCCTACTTATCTTTATTTGCGCTGCATTTTACGTTGTGACACAGTTCATTAATGTTGTGCATAAAGCCACTCCTTTTATTTAATGGCTTGCAATTTTTGTGAATATTTCTCAATAACAATCCATATGAACTCTAACAATGAAGCTATATATAAGGTTTATATAAACATAAATATTTTTGTTTCAAAATGCAAAAATGGGATTTGAGTTAGATACCAAGCATGGATGTTTCATTTTTTATAAAACACAAATTTATTTCGCCTAAATAAAGCAGATTGCTTTACAAGAATGATATTTCACTCCTTATTAAATTATTATATCATTACTACCTCCTTTGGGGTTGTCTACTACAGTGGTTACAGCCCAGAGACTGGCTGCTTTGAATTCAAAATCTGTTTTGTATGCAAGTACAACCTTGTAGAACTGAAACAAAAAATAGACCCTTCTGCCCATTTTTCGTTATTTATAAAATACGTTGAAATCAATTAACAATATAATTTTCCACGAATATAATGTTGCCTTAACATCCAATTTAAAACTGAAGTTCATAATTTAATCTGAATGTGTCATGATTTTACACTGTGTGTCAATTGGCATGAAATGTGCATACACTGCAGAAAATGAATTAAATAAAACCGGTATGGCAAAAAATATAGATTCTAAGTTAAATTTATATTTAACTATAAAAGCGATGTGGGTGCAGGTTAATATCAACAGGATATACTTAACAACCAACAGTCTCCAAACAAGAAAAAAACGAATTTATCTATGACTATACGTTTATGAAGAAAAAACATCAACAAATATTGAATTATAAAAAGTATTTTTCATATAAATACAAACTTTTTTAAACTGAATGCAAAATTTTAATATAATGAGTATGATAAGCTGGATTAGGGTGTTTTAATTAATTATTTTACACAGATTTAACGTATATTGCATAAATAGTTAATCCATCCTAGTCGAATTACCAAAATAATCCCTGTTCTTTAACTTAACCTCTATTGAAGATGAATTGACACAATAAAAGAAATAAAGTATCAGAAGTAATTCTCAAATAAAATAATATATTTTTTTATTACAGTTTAAACTCTTTATACCATATCTATGATACTACAAACCATTCAAATCAAAAGCTAAACACTCGGAAACCAAAACAATTTCCTCAACCAAATCGACACATTTAGGAAGGAAAACATCATGTACTCAATAACTGACATTCGTGAATATAAACCCTGTGGGGTTGTGACCTTTGTGCTCCAACCCCCCTGAGGGGATCTAAAACACTTATCAGCGAAAACATCAAATTCTTTTGCCCCGGTCTCACACATAATGAACTGAAAATGTTGTTCATAGTAAATACTTCTATACATTTAGAGAAAACTTGGAACAGGGGGAATACTGTGAAGAGGAGTGTACCAGAGGAGTGATTCATTTTTCAGGATTTTTCGGAATGAGACATAAAAAAATAAAATCACGATGCTATTTACCACTGGAAGTGCAGGATGGCAGGATAAATATAGTTACTTTACAATTAAATGTGTTTAATTCATTTAATTGTAGTGTAATGTGTTTAATTCATTTACTCTTGTACTGTAATCTGTTTACTTCATTTAATTGTAACATGTTTGATTCATTTAATTGTATTGGAAAGTTTATTAAAATTCATGTAACCTTTGATACATGCAACACATAAGAAATCAATAAAACACAAATAGTGTAAAGAAAGGTTATTAGGCGTATAACTAGTGTTAAGACGATAACACATTTGGAACTAATTTAACAGAAAAAAATATTTTCGTTGACTGGTCAACTGAACACTATAAAATTCTGCCTTCATGTGCAGAAATTGAATTTAAGCATTCTACCTCTAAGCATTAAAGACTTCATATAGTAAGATATCCCTAATTTGGAACAGAAACCTTATAAGTATGTGAAGTAGAAAACAGTAATTTCTTTAGGAAGAAACAATTAAACCTTAAAATAGAAATCGCGATTTCAGAAAATTTGTAATCTAGAAAAGTTGAACCTATTTTAAATTTACTAAATTAAACTAATTCATATTTTTACAAATAAATTATTATTGTTGCAAATAATTATTTACAAATTAATATTGTTTTAAATAATATTAATGCAAACAGTTACAATACTTTATAAAAGGGGGAATGGAACTATTTATTAAATTAGAGCGATGATATAATTATCGAAAATATTCCAATATGTCCCTTTACTTCCTCTCTTTAAACTGAAAGAAAAGCGATGTTTCTTTAATCATTCTTTCTTCAAGCGATCATGGAAGGAATTCATAGATTCAGCAGTAAATCAAATGCATTTTTGGAGAAACGAGTATTACATTTCAGAAACCGTTTATCCGAAGTCACGATCATTGGAGTAGTTAAATATCCGATCGCCAACTAAATTCTATTTTCAAATGGTGTGCCGGATGTTATTTGAGTCACAAATATCTTCAAAATTCCCTTCAAGCGCTTGAAAACACATTTGAAATTATCAGAATATTAAACTCTTTAAAATTATCCAGAATTTCAAGAAAAATCCTTAAGCATTCCTATAACTTTGTAAAAAAATGTCCATAAGTATGCACGTTAGGTTTATCCATAGTAAACCCTATTCCGTACCTGATCGAATAAAAGTGATTGTAACGCCCCTAGTGGATAATTTAAAAAGTTAAGACAGCGAACACGGCAACAAAGTGAGACAGACGAAAAATGCCAACTATAAAGTTGTAGAGCATTGTCTGGTGATTAGAAATCGACGATAAAACTGTTAATCGACAATTAAACAATTAGGATAATTTTGACATTTAAGAATAAACTGCAGCTTGTAAGACAAGAACTTATTTAATTTCTCAGTCATATGTCAAGTGACTACAATTGTTTCGAAGGCGTTATAAACCCCTTCTTCAGGCCAAAACAGCACAGTTAGAACAGTATGCACCCTTCAAAAAAGCTGAGAGTGGATTGCCATATTCACTCTTCGCAGTTCACTCTCAGGTTTTGTTAATGGTGCATACTGTTTGTTCTAACTGTGCTGTTTTGGCTTGAAGTTCACTCTCAGCTTTTGTTAAAGATACATACTGATTGTTCTAACTGTGCTGTTTTGGCTTGAAGTTCACTCTCAGCTTTCGTTAAGGATACATACTGTTTGTTCTAACTGTGCTGTTTTGGCCTAAAGAAAGGGGTTCATAACGCACTAAAATAACTGTCACTTAACTGACAGATGACTGCTTTTTACAAGGAAGTTGAGTAAGTTCTTGGATGGAGATTTCGACAACAAAGCGAGACAGACAAAGAATGACAATTACAAAGTTGTAGAGCATTTTCTAATGAGTAGAAATTGACGTTAAAACTGCTGCAGAAGGCATTTATTTGACACCAGGAATGCTACAATAAACAATACATACATAAAATGATATCTAGTGTACAGCTTGTTTAAAATATCTTCCTTCAGAGACAACGCACATTTGAATTCTAGAAAGAACACTATCGTGTACTGACAAGTATTGCAGGTGTCACCGCGTTGCAAGACCTGATGACACAAGTTTTTTACAGATATTTATTGTCTTTCCTATAAACGTTTCGTTCGTTCCTGGTCTCGATTCTTACTAATTAGGCAATGTTCAACTTAATAATTCGCTTTTTTCGTCGAGCTCGCTATGTTGATGAGTCCGTTATCGAACATTTTTAATTCTCTGCTATAGGCGCTGCAATCACTTTAATTTGATCTAGTATGGTCACTTACCATCCACGTTTTCCTTAAATGTAAATCAAATTGTGTCTCTTATTTGTGCCTCTTTTTTGTTATGTGCTGAACAAACCTAAATTGTAAGTCTTAAACTTAATTTTAACTTAAAATTTCTAACTTTAACTGAGCTTTTTGAGCTCTTTCTTTTAAATGTAACTTTCTCTTACGGTTTTTCTGCCACTTCCCCTTCCACGACTTGCAGGCTGACAGCCGTCCAAGACACTTTAGGACCAATGGAAATTCAACATTAAGCAACCATCCAATCAGCACCCTCTTCAGAGCTGAGTGCCAACGTAATCCACTACATATGCTATATATACAGAAAGGTTAACAAATTGCTATTTCCGATGTGGGGGTAAGTGCTCTTGCACAGGAGGGACCCCGAAACGATGCGTCTTGGCTTGGCTTTATTACAGATAGACCTAACCTAATGTATATACTCTTGAATCTTTCCTTACAAAGTTGGTGCGATTAAGGATGTCCTAGAAATCTCATATACGTTATAATTACTTTTATATTTGTGCTGGCTCGGTAGCTGAGAGGTATAAGGCAAGTGTTTCTTCGTGCTCTCTTGATTGTCGGGTTGTGGGTTCGAATCCCACCTGCGGGCATGGATGTTATGGTGTCCATTTGGGTTGCAATGTGATATACTCATCGTGATGCGCCAAAGAAATGATGCCCAAGGCAACTGTGGCAGGGCAAAATGGTTCATGATCCAGCCGCTAAAAAAAGGGAGTGAATGATTAGGTGATCAAGTGCCCATTAGAAAAACTTTTATATTTGTCATTGAATGCAACCCATTTAACCACGTACTTCCCCTAGAAATAGCCTTTATGTCGGTTTTTATTGTTTCTTGTTTTTTATTCTAAGGCGTGCCTCCATTGGTTCGCTAGTCTTTCGCAGTTAACTCATTTTACATCCGCACATGGAGTGCGTTTTAACCTCTTCCAAAACTCTAATTTGCTCTTGACTGTAAAATAAAACAATTTCTAGTTTAATTTTACGCGCTATCACTTTGATAGAACATGCCTGTCTCTCTCGCAATCCATAATTTATAACCGAAGACAGATGCTTCAACATAATTCATGGCATCCGATGTAGTCCGATTTCTCATCAAACCAGAATTCAATCCCAATAGGGAGATGTGGAATTCAAATGGAAACCCATTCGGTTTGGTCAGTAATACTAATGACGCCGATATCAAATTTGTTTCTGGAAAGGTCTGGGCGTAAGGTCATACGAAAAGGACAAAAACATAAAACATTCTCGTACAAACAAACGACTAAGGAATGAAATGAAAATATTCTTTCGTTATTTTAAGCTTCAAGGGGGAGCAGGCTAGAGTAGAAAAAACATGGAGACTCATTTCTGTGGGGGTACAGAAACGTAAATCAAAGTCTCGGCAGGTAGATTCAATCCTGTAGGGGGTTTTAGACTGTATACCGGAATGAAGCAATAGATGGGGAGGGGGAAGACAGCCCAAGGGGAGGCAGTTCTGCCTGACAGAAACTGAAGACAAGTGTTAGACCTTGATAGGGAAATCTAAACGTTTATCATCCCTATGAACAGATTCATTCTGAGAAGAGTTCTGCAAAGGAAATTGTATTGAAGGAAGAAATGGAATCTCTGAAGATACGTCTGTAGATAATCAAAGAAATCACACTTCCTTTTGGAAGATACTAGATAATGGATTTTCTGCAATTTGGTAACATGCTCCGAAAGTTACCATGTTGGAGATGTTTAACCAAACTTCTTGCTACGGTTGTCAAATTTATAGCCAAGTGTGAAAAGACAAGCAAAGACACGGATTTTTCTTATATAGTATTAGAAAGAACACAGCATATGAAATACTAGAAAATAAAATATTTTTTTTATATATCCAAATATACCATGGGCATATACTGATAGGGTATGAAGATCAAATTTCAATTTTGAATTTCTCTGTGATAAGATCTTACGGATAAAATTCTGCAGAGTGCTCTATTACTTTTAATTGCTCAGCCATTACTTTATATTTTGCTGAAGAAAGTTAATTATAGCTGCAACAAACTCACCGCTGTCCAAAGTTGAAAACATATTTCTATATGGGCAGACAAATGAGTTACTAGTCAGGGGCACACATATCTTAATGCCTAGAAAAGTGTAAAATATATCACTCTTAAAGTCGTTATTAATGTTTCGAGGAAACACATTTACAGGTCCGTTTCCATGGAAAACAGTATCCATATTGACCTTGTTATAACACAACTTGTGTATAGCAAATGAACTTTCTACATTTTTGTTGCATTCTGCCGAAACTAGGAACAACATCAAGATGCCAGGATTGTACGACACGACAGAAGGAAAACATCCTGTTCCTAACGAGACACCTACAGTGATGAACGAGTCCCCTGCAAATACACCGAAAGCTCAGTAAAAGGTATACAGCTTGCCTAGCAGGACATGTGACCCCCTGGATTCCAGACAACCGGCACATACATGCAAAAAACATACCCTGTTAACATTACAAAATGCATTGCGATAAGTTAGAACCAAAGGACTACACACTTTTGCGAATTATAGGGTAATTCCACAAAAGAGATCTTACAGTACTTAGTTTAAATAGATCCGTTCAACAGCTTAGTTTAAGTTGTTGTATGGCTACATATGCAGAAAAGATTTAAAATTTACAAAGTCAAGAAAAGTATCCAAAATAATACAAGCATTTATAATTTCGTAGACTATCGGTGTTAATTTACAACTGCTTTTATGTGTAGTACGTATTTTTTGCGATGAAATGTTTTTTTTAACCTTTCCTTAATACGTTTCAATTTCCTTCCAATCAAAATAACTGTTAAATTTGCACATATTAGAAGTTTCCTACATTTACATATTGCCTTAATATCGCCGCAATGTTGATTCTTCAGCAGCGCAAATGTGGGTATGTCATCTCTCCCAAATAAATGGAAGAGATGCAGTGCTGAAATAGAAAAGAAGTTTCTTTTTCTTTTATATTTAGAAATATTTCAACATTCTGACGTGCATTGTTTAGCTTAGCCTTTGTTCTAAAGGTGGCGGAAACAAAGATTAATCATTTTTAAATATTTCTTAAACTTTTTAAAAGTACACAGTGTGTAAAAACAGATGAGTGGAATGGAAACAATATGAGGGAATGTTTGGAGATGACAGAAAACAATATTTTAAGAATATGCGCGTTGCTTCAACATTCCTACTTGAAAGCTCAAAAGAAGAACTTAATCTGGAAATTCGAAAAAAAGACCGATTTGGACTAACTGAAGGTACCGTTTGAGACTTATTTGTTGCTATTTTTATTCCTAGGCCCTTGGTAAACGCACGCTGACACTTAACTAAACATTTATATATATATATATATATATATATATATATATATATATATATATATATATATATATATATATATATAATAGAGCGTTTATTATAAGAGAATTAATAAAATTTATAAAATTTACAAAGTGATTATTTTTTAATTTAGAGCTAAAATTTACAAAGCAACGTTACCATAATTTGAAAAATTCTACTTACAATTTACATAGAAACGAATGATATCGTTTCATTATTCCAAATTTTAATTGGTGACTGAAAACTTTAACAGTGCCCTTTCATTTAAATACTCATTCTAAAGCATTAACACACGATACAGCCTCTTTAAAAACTTGGCAAAGCACATAAATACAAGTAACTACAAATGATGTGTATATAATTATATATATATATATATATATATATATATATATATATATTAAAAAGCAAAAAGCTCTATATTGCTAGTTCTATTATTGCTATTATCTCTATAAAAGTGATCTCTTGCTTGTTATCTCTATAAAAGTTCTATTATTGCATAAAAGCACGGGGTTAAATTTTCATGCAATCTGTGTAAAACAATGAAATAAATGAGATTAACAGAAAAAAGACCAAAGAGGCCAAAATTCAACTTAAAAACATAAAATACCACATAATCATGAAAAATATAGCGCACAAATGCACAAACATGCAAAAAAAGGGCAACTCACAAGTCTGAAGGACGCCAGTGTGAATAATCTTCATGGGAGTCCACCACATGATCCAGCTTGAATGCTTACCACGCGAAATACCTCCATGGAATGGACCAGACTAGAGAGAGTGGAAGTAGTTGTACATATTTTCGGTGAGATAAACCCAAGAGTTCAGAAACTAACCGAGAAGTGACCACTACGATCGAAAACATTTAAAGTAGAGATAACACTGTTTTTTGGAGCCGTAGCTTGTTTTTGTTTTATTTGCTTTTTAGATATCCGCCTCAACGGTTTTATTAGTGTTTTAAACTTTTTTCTGCACCCGCCGAGACGGCTTTTTAAAAAATTTCCACGTTTTTTGTGTAACCGAAATTATTATTTTTGTAATATTTTCACATTTTTATTTTTGCCCACGAAGGCGATGTTTATTTTATGGTGTTTCCACTACTATTGAGTATCGTACTTATACTGCGATCTACAAATAAGGTGGGAAAGTTGTACATATAGCATAGACTTTTGAGACGATTAATATGTGATAGTGTACACTTATTACTCTCCAAGCATTTGATGCGGAGCAAATAGCTAATGATTAGATTTTTAAAAACTTGGTTAGTAAGGCAAGAAAAATAATGAGGGAAGAATTTTACATTAATTTAAATTGATGTCTCTTATCATAAATAGTAGTATTGAATGAGTTACTTTGTATATAAATAGTGATATCAAGATAATTTACAGAATTGGAAGGGTGGGATTTATTAGGTATTAACTCAAGATTGGATGGATAAATATTAAGTGTGGGTAAAGAATCATGTGCAGTGGGAAAACAAAAGAAAAAAAACATCATCAATGTAGCGAAAAATAGAAACGTTACGAGTGAACAGAGTGGATTATCTTTCGTAAAAGTAAAGACACATATTGGCGAGCATAGATCTACTAGTGGATCCTTGAGGTACTCCAATCGCTTGAAGGTATACAGCATTACCATATACAAGATAGTTGTGAAAAAGAACAACATGCAATAAATTATTAAAGGTAGACGAGTCATATTTAGTAAGAGTACTTAATTTGAATGGATTGAAGAGTTGTTTAATCACAGAAAATAAATCTTAATGTTATTAAAAAGATCTTTAAAATCTAAAGTGTGGATTGGGTGAATGGTAGTAAAGGATTTCAGTTTTTGAATAAGTTCACAGCTGTTTCTGATGATGCAATGTGGTTCTTTGGAAATTTCATGAAATAGACTGTTTAAGACTTTGCGAAGTTTTTTATTAGCTTTGTTGCGTAAGAGTTGTGTCCACTGGTAACTGTTCTAAATTTTACTGGGTCCTTGTGAAATTTGATTATGATTACTAAATATGGAATGTTTAAATTTACACACATATATATATATATATATCATGTACAGGAAATTAGTCTATATTTTGATGTAAGGCATAAAATTCGACATCTAAATATGAGTACAAAAATATTTTTACATTACAGTTAAATTGTAACTATGATGCCCAAATCCCCAGTGAATAGGCCTTTAAAGTACATTCTAAAGCTCTGGCACAAAAGAAAATCCCTCTACCCTAGGGAAAATCTCACGTGAAGAGAAGAACGCTGCTGCATAAATAATCAAAATAAAATCTCCCTCAACAAGATATCAGAAAAAAAAAAAAAGAAAAAAGAAAAATCAAGTAACCTGCCATGCGCTCAGAGGGTGGTTTAAATATACTGAGGCTCCCCTAAGATGGCCGACCTTCATTGGATTTTGTTCTTTCATAATATATTAGGATCTGTTGTTGGCAGAAGATTTCAGAGTTCTCGGGGTCAAAGCTGGAATCCTTATCCAGACAAGAGTTTCTGCCTGTGAGGGAGGGGGGGGGGGATTATCTGGTAAGACAAAGGAAAATTCCTTATTTATATTCCGCTAGTAGATTGGATATTTGATTTGAATTGCTTTCAAACTTTTTGACGCAAAAATCAGTCAAAACTGTGAAGGATAAGTACTTTTTGTTTTATTTGGATGAATAAAATTAACTTTGTATAAAGTTAGTTTGATGTGTATAAAAAAGTTGAATTGTCAGATATTAAAAGGTTGCAAATATTAAAATGAAAGAATTGTTTCATAATACATGCTTCCGTCCTTTCATCACATGCCTATCCAGAGTAGCTAGTTAATACCTCCAGGGCTGGATTAAAGAGTTCAGATTTCAACATATTTCAATTTTTTTAATTTATCGATTTTCTAACTTCGTGAATTTTAAAGATAACACTTGGATTTTTTTTTTTTAATGTACGATTATATCATGCTTATAAGCTCTCTGTAAGAATTTCACTTAAATTTTTAGAAGATAACATGAAAAATTTTAATTTTCCTTCTTTCGCTGATATTTTTATTTTTCTGAGACAAGACTTATCGTCTGCTTGGTTTTGTTTTGTTTTTTTGGCTTTCAGAGTTGCTACTGTTGAAGATACTGGATTTTTTTTTATTATTATTTATTTAATTCAGGTGTTTTATGTATTATTTACGCATCGGCTGCTTATTTAGAGGTTTGCATCTTAAATCCCGGACAGCGGTGAGTATTCATGCTAGCAATAATAATTTATTTACTTGAACATATACAAAATGTTGTTGCAAAGATAAAAATATTCAAATTTATACATAATAGACACTTAACACGACACAAAACACGATCCAAACATTCATTGACCTCTTTTGAACATCTGGATAGTTCCATCGTCCTCTGAGAGTCGACATCGACCACTTTTCCGAAATAAATGGAGAAATTGAATCTTTATTTTGGTTTTCACAGTTGGACCTTAAATTGCCTGCCGTCCTTTAATGTTTGCGGTGACATTTTAGTAACATCTGACATTTACGATACATCTTTCATTAATGCGCCGTTATTTTGTTTATGGTGTTGTAATAAATATATATAGAGCAAATTATAATCGATATTTTTATTTTGAAAATTAAATCCACAACCTTACAACATATTAATGTAAAATAAAATACAAAGATTAAATATTTTTTACAAATCAATAAATTGGATTTCAAAACTATAAAATATAAATAAATTGCCGAATATATCGATTTCAAAATAAACAACATTCTAACAGATATTTAGAAAGTAGTTTAAAAATATTTTAAGAGATAGATCTTGGGAGCTATTTCTAAATATTGCACGTATTTCTCGCTATCTTAAAAAATTGTGGGAAAATATATTTTAGTAATTAAGATTGACAGCAAACATTATCCAGCTATCAAAAGTATGCAGTAATCTGTTTTAAAAGTCTTCCTTAAATACTGGTATAGATATCTTTGAATACATGTGAAAATATTGAAAATAGTTGCAATGCCTAAAAGTTTTTATTAGAAATAGTACCATAGATTGAATATAAATACATCAGTGGATGCCTTTAAGTGTACATTATACTGGATATATTATAATTAATCATCTAGACACAGTCTAAGCACCAGCTACTCTATTTCAAACAACCACATGGATATAAAAGATGAGGGTGTCCCCTATTGTTTTAGTTTATCCAACATTCCCTTCTAACAGCCGCACAAGGAATCAATAGCGGATTACGACCCCTGTACCACTTTCAACGTACCTCTTACTGACAGTTACAGACAGTATTAAAGCTCATGAAGAGCTCTTCCGAATCTGACCACTTTTGATGACGGAAGAAAATAAAAAAAAACATTCTTACAGGCAAGAAAAATGATTAAGGAAGTTGTCTGACAACTTTAAGGATCTTGTATTTCCAAAAGTTACAACAGGTGGCACATGCCGCTTTATCTTTAAAAGTCTCAGAGATACTACTCACTGAAGACCACACAGATATAAGTGCAGCATTTATGCATTTGAATGAAATGTGCATTACGCATACATGAAAGACACTCGCAATCTAATGCTCAGTATCTCTCTATAGATGCCTTGAACATAAAATGATCAATATTGTTGGTTTAAAGTATGTCCCATATCTCCTTCCCCCTACACGATAATACACCTTTATTTGTAAACACAAACCTGGCTTTCCTTTTAAATGAAAATTTTGCCTTCAGAATAGATTTGATTAAGTTTTCACATTCATATATGGATTGTTTACCCACTTCATATTCTAGAAAAAGGTAATTTCAACCTTCCTTTACTGATGCTTTAAGATTTTAGAAAGTTACTTAAAAGGTAATGGTTTGTGTATATCTTATAGTATTTGACACAAATGTTACTTCCCATGGTTGCTGCAATTGACAGTAATATCGATATATATATATATATATTTTTCGGCCATGTGGCTGTATCGTTCAGCGAAACACATTTGGAACCTCTGTGGATGCAAAGATCCTTGAAAAGCTGGATCTACACAGCTTCTATCCAATTTCATATTTTCGGATTGTATCTTTTCTTTTATTTTGTCATTTTAATATTTTGAGCCTCCAGATTTTGATAATCCTTTGATGTTTGAACTTGATTTGTATGCATCGCGCTTGAATGTTGATAAATTCATGTGTACTATTGATATTTAAAATTAAGATCATTTTGTCTTTTATGGTAGCATTGTTTTCCTTTTGTCTGATATTTCCTTTCATATCGTCTTTACTTAATTTTCCTCCGTATTGTTTTTGAACCAGGGTATGGCACTGATCATGTTTTAAATTAGTCTAACTATTTTTATTTTATTTTTAATTTTATCTTTTTTATTATATATATATATATATATATATTCTTTTAATATCCATATTTGCTTATATAGTGTAGATAACTAAATACTATGTATACCTATTTTTAACACTTTACAACAAAGTTGAAAAGTGTTTATGACTTTGTTCATTCTGTCTGTCTGTCTGTCTGTCTGTCTGTCTGTCTGTCTGTCCGTTAGCACGATAACTGCCGTAAAAATGAGTTTATCAAAATGAAATTTTAGTATGTTGTTCAGACGGTCTGTAGGACCTATGGGAATATAAATAAATAATATCACCCAATTAGTTTTTTATTGAACCCGGGTTGAAAAAATGAAATACATTGAACCCTATGGGACCTAATTTTTCAAACATTTTTTAAGTAAATTTAAAATTCACGAATTACTTCGAAATTTTTAGGAAATATTCACATTATCCCATAGAATATATAAAAAAAAATTCAGTAAAATATGTTAAGTAGTTTTTTAATTAAAAAAATTATTTAATATAGGGAAAAAAACAAATTCAATTAAATTCTGACTTTGGGATATCTTCCAGAAAAAAAAGAGAGAGATATTATATAATAAATATCTCTCCATTTGTTTAAACGTTTAGCATATGGGAGTGGCTTCATATTTTAAAATAAATTTGGTAGATAACAATTTTTCATTTTTTTAAAATTTTATATAACATGATCTTCATGATAAATTTAATTGATGGCATTTTAAATGCACTTTCCTACGTCCTAGAGAGTTAAAATTTGGTACACAGCTTAAATTTGTTGAACATTTTATTCGACAAAAATTTGATGGATCTTTAAATATAGATCATACATTTTTTTCGAAATGGCCTGAAAATAATCCCCGTTCACTTCTATAAATCATTGGTGTAATATTGTTAAAAATTCTGATGTGGACAGCACATGTCTTTCTCTGCAGACTCATATTCGTTCTCTTTATTTATTCAATGATAATTTGAGTTTATCTGCACAACATAAGTATTTTAAATGACATTGAATTTACACGTTAAACTTAAATTTGGTTCTCATTTGATAGCTGGACTTATTGTCAAAGGTGGCGTAGCGAAAACGCGAAAAAACTAGAATATCTCAAGAACGGCTAGTCCTAGAGTAATGGGGTTAGTCTTATTCTTTTTGTTGTCAAAAATCACATATAAAATAGGAATTTAATTGATATAATTGAGCACACGTAGTCTTTTATTTTTATATATAACGATTTTTGCTGGCCATTTCGCAAAAATAGCCCGTTCCTTTTTCCCGAATCGTAGTAGAATAACCTACAAATGATTTATATACAAAATTTTGTTAAATTTGGTATATAAATCACTTGTAGGTTATTGAAATATTATACTCCAAATTTTGTTAAATTTGGTTCATTAGTTTTTAGCTAGAGTGGATAAAGGCAATTTCTGCGGCCATTTCGCAAAGAAGGCAGATTCTTTTATTACGAATCGTACTATAATCTAATGAACATCAGGATTTCCCACAAAAAACATACCTACCAAATTGTATGAAATTCAGTCCATTAGTTTTTCAATTAGAGTGGATGTAATATCCACACAGACACACAGAAACATACACAGATACACCCTTACACACACAGACGTCTTCCTAAAAGTAGTTTTTTCGTGTTCTAGAAGTCCCAAAACGTGTAGATCCTTTGAAAATTCGAGTTCCGATCTTCGGCACGATTCCAATACTTTGAGTACATACACATACACATATATATTATCTGTGTATTATCTGTGTATCTAAATTCCGTGCCTATGCAATTTCAATAGTTTTGATTTTAAATGATCCCTAAACTTTTATTATTTCTTCAAGGAAGCCTAATTTTAACATATGCAGAATGCAAATATCTCAAGCGATTGTAAGATGAATTACATTGCTGAATTTTTTTCACACAAAATTATTTAGCTCTGGAGTCTGGAATACAAGTTATATGAATGAAATATTCATTGATTTTGCATAAAGAATCAGATGATTTATATTTCGATACAGTTTTAAATATTTAAGTATAATAAATTACTGTAGTACTGTGATAATGTAAAAGATATTACCACTGAATGAATCACATTTTAGAAATTTTTAAATGAAATTACATTTCAGTTGGAAAGTGTTTCATAATCAATGCTTATGCATGATTGATCTTTCTTGTTTAATGTTGTTTTTAAGTTGACTATATGCAATATGAGCAATCTTCTTAATGAAATTATACTTTGCTATTTCTTTATTCTTACTTATAATAAATTACCAAAATTTATAATTCCTAATTTATTGTAAGACCATAATCAGTTTTTACTTCAAATATGGTTAACTGCGATTGAACTGCTTAAAACCAAACAGTGATTATTATTTAACATTTATAAGATTTATATTCACAAGTTATAGTTAAATTATTGTGGAAAATTTAATTAATAAACGAAATATCATACAATCATTTTTGTTAAGTTATAGTTTTATTCTGCTATTTTAATTTTGTCAAGGCACATTCATTAATGTATATATAATTATGTATAGTCGTTCTGTATGTATTTCCATTCAAAAGCAAATAGTATCTTTCAAAGACACTAATCTCTGGTACCGCATTGCACATGTAAAACGTCAAAATAATTAAAATTAAATAAATAAAATTTCTGACTGATATAAAATGAGCTGTCATTTTCATATTATTGTCACTATCTCTGAGGATGTACCAATAGAGGTTCTCAAAATATTACTTATATTACTTTCTCTTCGGTTAACACCCCATCTCTCAAACACATTGTGTGATTGACATGAAATTCATATTACAGTTGGAGATTACAAGAAGTCTATTAATTTTCAGTGAGATACAACGATAAGAAAACTACGATCTCTGTTATTGTTTTTCTGCAAATTCAATGTCTCAATGTTTATTAATCTGTAGGGAAATCAGCCACACCTCAGCCATTTCTCCTTTTAATGCATTTCAAATTAAATTGAGAAAATTTGAGTTAAACTGAGAGTTAATTCTCCTATTCCACTTACATTTTAAATATTTTAAACAGTTCTCTACCAGATATCTTGCCAACTTATTATTTTTAAACCTGATTTTCTATATATTCTTTATTTTATTTTTAATTAATATTTGTTTTAATTTTCCTATTCTTTTCTCAGTGCTCTGTCCCTCCAAGATTTGCATACCTTCTAACATACCTGGTTATGTTATTTTTTACAACACTCATTCATCCAGAGTCGAATATCCTGAAATTTAGAGTACTCAGTTTGGGTTGTTCTCTAGATAAACTTTTCTCATCCAGAGTCGAAAATTCTGAAATTTAGAGGACTCAGTTTGGGTTGTTCTTTAGATAAACTTTTCTCATCCAGATTCGAATATCCTAAAATTTAGATGACTCATTTTGAGTTATTCTTTAGATAGACATTTCTGTCTCAATTCCTAAAAGCTGAAACAAGAGCATGCAAAAATTGTTTACGGTAGACTGACACTTAATTTCAAAATCATCTTTAAGCTACTCTGCTAGCATTTAATGAGTTAAACTACGACAACTAGGTAGATTAGAAAACACAAAAGTGATGGTAGTATAATTCTTCTCGACGGATTGCTAGTTATAGCGCTTAAAACTTGCTCATTAAAAATTGATGATGATGATCACATGGTCACCATAAAGTGACCGTTATTGTCAAAATACGCACGCTTGACATTTTCTTTACGTTTTATTGTTGCTTTGACGAAGATATTCTCTCAGAAATTCCTCTCTGTTATCTGCATACAAAGACTGCCGTCTCGAATGTATCCCATCCGAAATTCACTGACACCAGGCATTCACTCATTTGCGAGTGGGACAATTTTTATGACCAGGAATTTCTCTGGGTAAGTGACCTCCTTGCACTGTTCAACAGAGGTAAGTGGCGCCGCCTAGAGACAACGATAAAAAGCCATAGATACGGTCATAAAATTTTACGAGCAGAGTCTTCCAAGTTAAGGCTAAACGTGCTGCGGTATTTCAATTTTTATGTGAGACTGAAAAAGGAAGTTCATAGCCAGCATCTCCCTTGCAATAATCACGATCTCTCGCGCAGTGGGACAACTCCACTAGATCTGTGCACAGATTCCAGTGATTTGCAAGAACTCAAGGCCGGAATACCAAATAAGCACTCTAAACACCAGATTGCGGTATCAGCAAGGCCGGGGCACCAAAAGTAAGAGCAAAAACTAAAAATATATACAATTTTCAAAATTATTTTAATTAAAATAGTGAAATTGTTCTGATAAAAATAATTAAGTTCATAGATTTACTTAATTATTTAGATATTATATTTTGTAAAAGCTCATTTTAACGTAGTTCAAAATAATTGTTTACAACAAGCACGTCTTTAAGCCTTTCCGATGTCTTCCCTCCAAGCCTTTCTCCGATTTCTTTTCTTGCTATAACTGTATTTTTTACAAGGTTAAATTCAAATGTTCTCAGGGATCTATACTGTGTGAGAGAACTAGGTGGGGGATAAAGTATTTAGAGATAAATACATTCAATGGTTTAAATTTTAGAAGTTATACATATTTAGACGTGACTGCTCACTTAACCCGAAATTGATCCTTTAATACTAAGATATAACTGCACTATTATTAATTTTTATATAAATAAGAGGTCTCAGAGAAATAAAAATTTTAAGTCACAGTAACATTCTAAAATTCCATGTTAGTCTTTGCCAATAAACTACAATCAATAGTTAGTCAATAAACTACAATATAAAATGTGAATCATTTAGCATACTACTCCTATAATTCTAAGGTACACACCAGTAATGAAGCATCGTATATCCATGATAAAAATACCACATTCTTCGTTTTGTGTGCATACAAAATGATCATAGAGCGCATTTTTTTTCCTTTTTGATGCGCCTCCCAATACCATTTTATTGAAATATAGAACAAAATAATAGCGAATGAATCTGCAACAAGTTAAAGTTCAACTGTGGAACTACATAATGAAAGAGACAGTTTAAGAAAATATATTTCTAGTATATTTTCCCTTCAACTCATGGCACTCCTCTCGTCCTTCTGTAATTTGCGCAGTTATTAAAACGAAATTCAAAGCGTTAACTTAATCTAAATTTCTGACGATGTATGGAATTAAAATGCAATAAAATGAAATCAATGGATCCTGAAAATGTTCTTAAAATTAAATGGCGGTGGTTTCCGGAATTAAAAAAAATAAAATAAACCGACGCCGAACGTGTGAATATAGAAATTAGTTTTTCCGGCTGTTACAAATATCTGTTTCCTGCATTTAAAAAGCAGTGTATTGCATAAATCCAATCATTATGCATTTTTAAATATACTGTACTGCTTCTTATAATGTTTTATTTCTATTGCACAAGTTGGGAAATAAAATACACACAAAAGTTTAGGGATATTGCAAAAAGGACTGGAAAAAAATCATCTAAGGCTAAAAAATGACACTGATATACATTTAGTAAAATATTCAAAAAACTTTTCATAAATGTAGACATTCTTCCGAGAAGGAAACAACATATTAAAAAAACTAACTCTACTTTTCTCTTTAATCTTGCTGCGAATACATTTCAAATTCACCGCAGCTTGCAAACCACGTGCTTTTATTTCAGAAGAAAATTTGCATACATCAGAACCACAGATATTGTTAACCGACTGTATTATGTCAACACGTTTGCACAGTGCTAATTTTAATTTTAAACACCCTAAATATTCGTAACATTTTGTGAGAGTTTATTTTTGAAATTTTCCACTTGTAATTTTCTGATTCATACATTAAAAAAAAATTTATTTTAACAGATTCACCCATTTCGGTAATTGTATAGATTTACAATCTTTCTTGCAGGACACACTTTTATCATCATTGTTATCATTTTCCTAATAGAAGAGAGGGTAACGACCTCAATCTAGAAGTGCATGTACCGGATATGAATTTTTTATACAAAAACTGAACGAGCCAAATTTCAAAGAAAATGTTCAGTACAATTCAACAATTTGCAGACAGGAACAGAATAATCGGTCATCTCCAAGAAGAGTGGGATATGCAAAGCTTGCAAAGTCCATATTTTTCTTTTACTTCTGAGTAACGGAACCTGTGATTTGAAAAGGATTCTGAACCTCCACTGGCAAGTATGAATTGACTCCAACCTGATATTTACTCGATTACTATGCATTATACAAAACACTGACCTCGGAATGAATGACTAGGGACTTTACAATCCACCCCAAAGGCGTGTAACAGCTGAACGTGATTCTTGATTGATTATACGCACTTGGCTCTATTTACGAGTGTCGCGAAACTGGCTAAAATTCTTAACTGCTTCTTTAACCTTTTCATCTCTTTGTTGGCCAAGAGTAAAAATTTCTGACATTATCAGACGTAAATTAAAAATTAATACACACGAAAAATTTAATCTTCACTCAATATGCATTTCTTTAGTTATATAAACAACCTGCTACCAAGCAACTTTAAGTTTTATATTCGATGTGCATAAAGCATTTCGGATAATGTACAATCAAAGTGGGAGACACCAGGTAGCGGACTGTTTAGTGTTTCCCCAATTTTTCAGCATTTCTATTGTACTTTCTCGTGTATTATATATTTTTCAAAATGTTTCCATGATATATGAATTTTTAAACGATGAGGAACTTATCACCAACGTAATAGGGTGATAAATGTCAAGAGAGTGATGAAGAACGTGAAATAAAGTAGTCTGTTGTGACTCATCGAGAAGGCGCAGAAATGCTTCCTAAATGTATAGATTGGTACAAATGTCAAGAAGAAACAGACATAACACAACTCTTTTGCTGCTAAAAAAAATACAAAAAAAGGACATGATGACATGAACCAAAAATAAAATATATATATATATTAGAAGAAATGATCAATTTTCATTACAGTATATTTCAGTCATTTCAGTTCTGCTGTTTCTTATATTCATGACGAAGCTTGGGAAATTTAGTAATTGTATTAGTACAGGGGAAATTTAGTAAAATGTTTTTGGGATATAACCTTTATGCATATTTTATAAAATATTTTTGTGTAATTATGTAATAATCTGTGTGGTAACAATGTGTAATAATTTTGTGCAATAATTCTTTGTATAATTCTTTTAAATATTCACAAGTATATTTACGTGCACACTGTGCATAAAAACAAGTAATTTTACTTTTACATATATTCATTAAATCGTCTATTACATTCTTCCATAATCCAGCTGAGTTTCGATCCCTTTGGATTAGAGGAGTTATTAGCGGGATATTATATATATATATATATATATATATATATATATATATATATATATATATATATATATATATGTGTGTGTGTGTGTGTGTGTGTGTGTGTGCGCGCTGGATGAGCTAATTAAATAAGCAATCAATTAATTTTATTTACAGCAATTGTATTATCTTACCAATATCTTAATTTTTAAGCATATTTTTTAGATAAGTCGGTCAATCGGAAAGTAATAAATTGACTACAAAAATTTATAGGCTGAATTAAGAGGAAATAAAGACAAATTTTTAGAAAATATGTTTTGTTCTCATACATGATACAATGGAATGAATTAATTTTATATAGTAATTAACAAAAGTTTATGAAATATATTGACTCTCAAAATAATTCAGTGGGTGACATTGTATTAAGAACTTTAAAAATAATGAAGCAGAAGCATAAGAGAATAACACTTAATTTTTTAACCTAACAATTTTATAAATACTGAATACTGGTAGTATCCAAACTCAATATCCCGGAATTCGATAACCTACCCCAGCCCTAAACGCTGCGCCAGAAACGTCTCATGGAAAGAAAAACCGAGAGGTCAAAAATCTTTCCACATCAGGAGGGGAAGGGGTGCATTGATTGTTGTTCAGCAATGATCCAATAAATGAATAAATCCTTTCAACGATTGCGTTATTCAAATTCCACTAGTAAGCATGTATTTCTAATGATATCACAATTAAAGAGTCGAGCCGTATTGGAGCAGTAGTGTTCCAGACTCCACCTCTTTTCTGCCTGAAGACAATCAGATATAAAATGATGCGGCCAGAGGCGGGCATAGCGCAATACTATGATTCGTCAATCGCGACGTCACACGCGACTGAACTCTGCCCCGCCCACTGCACAACCCAAGTAAAAAAAGAGAGAAGAGAAGAGAGTGAAATTATGTTTGATTATTATTATCATTATATAGTAGTAGTATTATTATGTCACTAGGAGTCTTCTCCTTTGTCGCAAATCAAATACCTGGCATTCGAGTTAGTTCCTGGTTACGAATGAATAGAATCGTCACATATGAATCACCGTGGACGGGGGAATACCTGTTTGACTCTCCTCAAAAATATTTAAGAACAACACATACAAGTTGATTTGAGAGTTTTATTTCTACTCACGATTCCAAAACACGCTAAACTAGGTATATCAATTATAATTGTTCATGAAAATATTCTTTCAAAATAAAATTGGGAAAATGTACATGATAAGGAAATTAATCTTTAAAGAGCAAACATTTTATTGAAAATCATATGGGAAAAACTATGTTCTACTTGAATATCATCAGAAGAACACAGGACACTATATTGCGGAGGAAAAAGCACGTGGGGGCAGAACTTAGGGCCAGATGAGGTTTGAAAGGTCAAATACTCAGGTTTAAGAACATTCTAGATTCAACCGCGAACTGCACATTTATAATTATATTAATATTTCCTATGCTTCTTTTATCTATTTTCATGATACGTAATCCAAACTGAGATTTAGAACAATATAGTAGAATGACTCATGGGGAACAGCGGACATAGGAAAACGTACTATCTTGTTACTCAAATCATCTATAGGGCATTAAAAGTACGGATTACGCTAGCCAGTACGTACTTATAAAACAATACGTATTTGAACAAATCCATGGATGCTGCTATCCACAATGGGAGCGCAACCATAACTTTGGTAACGCCATCTACTGGCGGTTTCAGTAACTATGAAACCGGCTGTCACATCCTCGTATAGTCTGGGCTACATTTTGAAGAAATTCTAACCTGACTACATGGTAGATTTCGGTCCTCTTTGAAACTCACAAAATTGTGTTGCTCGCTGCTATTGCATAATATCGGCTAATGCATGCTAAACCAATCCATGGATGTTCTTATCCGCAATTGACGCATAATCCTAACATTCGAAACGTTTCTGTGACTTGTGTTTCCTTTATTGAATATACAGTAGGTTACAACGAACATCCCGGGAACCCCTTAATGTACTCGTTAAATCCAATGTTCGCTAATCCAATTGGCGCATAATTTTATATTATACAGGGTGATTAAAAAAGATGGACCAGACTTTACGGGGTGGTATTATACACCAAGTCAAGCATTTTTCGTCATAGTTTACCGGGTCGGAAATGAAACGTAAAGGCGACAGTGGGCGCATAATGGTGAATGAGGCGAAAGTACAAGAATGGCTTAGAAGTTATAAAATAATATTTAATAAACAGTAATTACAGTAATGACTCAAAAGAGCGACCGCCAACCTGATTTCACGTCTCACAGCGGCGATGGAAGGACTGGCGAACTCTCTCGAACAAACCAGACAGGCCGCGCACTTCGGCAGGAGCGGCCGAAATTCTGGTGATGAGTTCCTCTTCATATGCAAAGGGAAGGTCATAAACGAGACTCTTGAGATATCCCCACAAAAAAAAAGTCAAGACATGACAGATCGGGCGATCGCGATTCGTGGGGGCCAATCTATGGGGCCACATCGCCCTGTAACGCCTTTACATTTCATTTCCGATCCAGTAAATTATGACAAAAGTTTGGTTTGGTGTGTACTACCACCTCGTAAAGTTTGGCACATCTTTTTTGAACCACCCTGTATATTAAAAACTTAATTCCAACTGAAAGAGCCAATCTGAAACACAGAACTAACACGCAAGATAGGAGTGTCCCAAAACAAAACAGAATTATTCCAACAAGATGAGAAAAGTTCGGACTAAATATTTTGTATATGACGTCCTATTGAAAATATATTGTTGACTCACTCTAAAGTAGCCGACATTTTAACCATATTTTGAGTTTATTGCAGTTGAGTTGTATTTCACGAATATCAAAATGATGCCAAAATTTCTACCAGTAAATCTGTCACTGGACAATGAAATATGATTGTAGGAAGACTTTGTAGATATTCTCTCCCATTTTGTGCTTTATAATGTAGTTTTCGCCCGAGAATACCAGAATAGTCCTGAAGTTCCAGTTGTTGAAAGAATTTTCTGTGGATTTATTTTCTGCAGATAATTGCGACTATTCCGGTGTTCTTCAAACCACTAATAACACCGCAATATAGAAAAACGTGACAGAAAATCTCTACAGCATCTTTCTACAAACAGATGGCATATGGGGACAAATTTGGTAGATAGATTTCAGAAACATTCCGGTTGTCTCGAATGATAATTACTCCACCATACTGGCTAAAAATCTTAGCAACAGAGTTTCTTACAGTTTCTTACTTACTCAGATTTCTCTGCCGATATGTTTTTAGACATAATTACATATTAATTGAGCGAAACGTAGCAGAAAATCTCAACATCTTTTCACAATGAGATTTAATTGCGAAATGGAAAATAAAAGGGATAAACCAACAGTAAGTATTCAAAAGTTTTGACTGATCTTAAGTTTTAACTTTTTTATATAGTTAAGTGTTTGAGAAAATTATTTCAACTCCATGCGATTATTCAGACGTTGTCTAAAATCATCACGAAATACTTCCACGTGTACTTAAGAAACCGCAATGGAGCACATAAAAACACCTTTGAAATGGCCCCAGAGAACATTTACACATAATTCTGAAAGACAATCACTTGATAAATGACGCCGTCGCAAACTTGACATTACTTCTCTTGAAGTACGACATTGGGGAGACAGAGTCGTGAACATCTGCTATTTCGAACGTCACGCAAGAAACCCCCCTCCCGCCCCAAAGAAAATTCATTTTATACCAGGACTGAAAATTACCTTGTATTTCTACGAATAAAACGCAAAGTCAAGAAGACTAGAATAATGCATAATAAACAGGACCCAGCAATAAATCATTTCGGGTAAGTACGTTATAGATTCGTCTTCTACATCTGCGTTGTAACAGATGAGAATAGTAAATATGGGATATAAAAAAGGAACTTCCAATTAAACTGAACGGTGTATAAAATAGTAAGTCAGAACCGGAATGTAAAGTTCTGCCCCGGGAAACAGCGAAAATTCTGCCCCGAAAGACAGCAAAATTCCAGCACCAGACATCCTGAAGGTGACAAATGTTTTATGGGGATTCACCCCAAATCCCTCAAAATTGCTATAACATGATACAGTAGCTTATAATTTCATACCTTTCTTAAACGTTGACTAATTCATTAATAAGAAGGCAGTAGATGGGAAACAGAAAAATGACAATTTCTTGCATAAACATTTCTTGGATCGTCGGTAATCATTCTGGTGAATTAAAGTGTGGTATATTATTATACAGTATATTTATATGCATTCATAAATGTATAGCATATGGTAATGGCAAAAACAAAGTGTGGAAGTTTTCACCACCACGTTGCAGCTCAGTTACGAATATTTGTGAAAAGAAAAAATGATTCTAATAGATATGACAAGAGAAACTCACGTTGACAAGGAGTGCATTGGGAGTAAAGTTTCGATGAACCATAATTTTGTAAATATTAGTGGAGAAAACAAAGCCAGCATTATTATGTAGCTGGCTTTAAAATGTTTGAGCTGGTTTAAACCGCAAAGCTGGGTTTGTAGTCACCACATCAGGTGTTTAAACTTAAGAAAAAAAAAAAAATAGAAATATTTCTATGCACTGACAAATAATGGGAATTAGAAATTCATTTTTGATTTATTTATTCACTCAGACGTTTATTTGCAAATGCATATTTTGTTTATTTGTACAAACGTTATGTTTATTGCAGAAATCACGTTTTATGCAATTGCACTGATATTGTATTATTGATATATATTTTGCCATCTTGCGTCGATAAAACTAAAAGTTTTTCCATATCAAAAGCTTTATTATTTATTTCATTTTAATGACAGAAAATACACTTGACAGAAATAAATAAAAATAAGATTATTTTTAATAACACTTTACAACATAGTTGAAAAGTGTTTATGTCTATGCTCATTGTGTCTGTCTGTCTGTCGTTGGCACGATAACTGCCGTAAAAATGACTTTATCAGAATGAAATTTTTGTATGATATTGAGGCGGTCTGTGGTACATATCGGAATGCAAATGAATAATATCACCCAATTAGTTTTGGATTGAACCTGGGTTGAAGAAAATGAAATACATTGCACCCTATGGGACCCAATTTTTCAAACATTTTTAAGCGAATTTAAAATTCACAAATTGCTTCGAAAATTTTAGGAAATATTCAAATTATCCCATAAAATATATAAAAATATTTTCAGCAAAATAATTTCGGTAGTTTTTTTTAAATAAAAATTAAAATAGTAATTGCACCCATATTATATGAAGAGATCACACGACCCACTTCAAAGTAAAATATGGCATCCATCTAGTGTCAAAATCGTGATTTTTAATCTTCTTTTTAATTTATATTTAATGTGGCATCCGTCCTAAAACCTCTTTATTTTTTTCTGTGCATCTATATACTGCGCCAACGCAATAACAATATTTTTGAGTTCAAATGATCATCAAACTTTGATTATTTCTACAACGAAGACTAATTTTGCCTTATGGAGAATGTAAACACATCAATTTGTAAGATGAGTGGTATAAGAATTGCTGAATTTCTTTAACGCAAAATTATTTAGCTCTGAAGTCTGCAACATAACTGATGTGAATGAAATATTCATTGATTTTACATGGAGAAGCAGACGATTCTATAGTATTGGCTTTTACGATGAAGTTTTAAGCATGTAGTTAGAAAGTATTTTTACCTTCATGATTTTAAGATTTAAAGTAAAATAAATTATTGTAGTATTGTGATAATTAAAAAAATATCGCCGCTGAATGAAAAGAATGGAAAAAAGTTTATGAATGAAATATTCACTGCTTTTATATAGAGAGCCAGGCGATTTATATTTCGATGACGTTACTTTAATAAAGTTCATTTGTTTTCGATGAAATTTTCAAATATAATAAATTATTGTAGTATTGTGATAATTTTTAAAATATCACCGCTGAATGTATCGCATTTTAGAGATGTTTAAATAAAATTGCATTGCAGTTGGAAAGTGTTTAATAATAAATGCTTTATGCATGATTGATCTTTCTTATTTATTTTATTTAGCATATTACAAGTAAATTAGTGTAATGTGGGAATATTTTATTTTACTAGCATTATAAAGTTATTATACAGCACTACATATATGAGACTTTAAAAATAGTTTGACTTAATAGACTTTAGATTGGCATGCCTATATTATGCAAATATTCATAAAAAGAAGATGCCTAATTATATTTTTAGATGCAACAGAACATGGCTATATTATGCAAATATTCTTACAGAAGATGCCTAAATATATTTTTAGATGCAACAGAACATGCCTATATTATGCAAATATTCGTAAACAGAAGATGCGTAATTATGTTTTTAGACGCAGCAGAACATGCCTATATTATGCAAATATTCTTACAGAAGATGCCTAAATAAATTTTTAGATGCAACAGCACATGCCCATATTACGCAAATATTCTTACAGAAGATGCCTAAATATATTTTCAGATGCAACAGCACATGCCAATATTATGCAAATATTCATGAACAGAAGTTGTCTAATTATATTTTTAGACGCAACAGAACATGTCTATATTATGCAAATATTCTTACAGAAGATGCCTAAATATATTTTAGATGCAACAGAACATGCCTATATTATGCAAATATTCATAAACAGAAGATGCCTAATTATATTTTTAAATGCAACAGAACATGCCTATATTATGCAAATATTCTTACAGAAGATGTCTAAGTATATTTTTAGATGCAACAGAACATGAGATGCAGAGAAACAACAGAAATGCTCTTTAAATCAAGGTACTAGCTAAATCCTCTTTTGGAATACAATATATTCCAATGAAATGTATGTAATATAATTTTTAAGCTCTTTTAACTTTTCTATATTAAATCACTTTAAATAAATTTCCCTGCTTTTCACTTGTAGTTTAATTTAAGATTTAAACCTAACTAAATTATTTCTCATAACTATGAAGCCTTTTATACTTTCCCTTCAATACATGGTAATGTATAGGGAAAGTATTGGAATTGTGTCAAAAATTGCAACTCAAGTTTTCGACGGATCTACACGTTTCAAGCACTCTAGAATCCGAAAACAACTATTTTTAGCGCGACGTCTCTGTGTGTGTTTGTCTGTTTAATGTCCACTCTAGCTGAAAAACTAATTGACCAAATTTTACAAAACTTGGTAGATAAATGACTTGTGGGTTGCTATGGTGTTGATTAGATTTTGGCACGATTTGGGAAAAAAGAACCTGCACCTTTTTACGAAATGACCCGAAAAAATACCATCCTACCGTACCCGAAAATATATTTACCGTCCTATAGAAAAGCTTAATTAGCAGCTCAATTAGCTTTTGAACAGAATCAGAAAAATAAAATTTAATACCCATTTCCTATACTCTATTTGAACCACCTGATCTCGCAACGTTAGAAAAATTTCCCTACCTCAATACTAGAAAATTCAATCTACCATTCTCAGGTTCATATATACCATTTTGAAACAATTGTTCAAAATTAACTATGTAATGGGTAAACCTAACCTGTTAACCAAATAGAATTTAGACATTGCCCACTCAAGAAAACTTGCATTTTTTCCAAATTGTTTCCAAATATAACAAATGTATAAGAAAAAATAAAATCAGCACTACAGTTTTATTGTTTCTCCTGACTATTTTGGTAATAAAGCAAAAGTGTATTTATTCTCAGTTATTGAGAGACCTCAATTGTTGGAAAAAAAACTCAATTGTTGGGAGAATCAATTTGAAAATAATTTTACCAATTTATTTGAACATATACATTCTGTAAAAAAAAAATTGCCTCTGCATTTGCCTCCGAAATCTATCACATTTTAAACTTGAACGAATTACTCTGCGTTTCCATGGTCCTAAATAAATACCCTCTACTTACATAATACATTTACAGATAACACTACTCAATTTTCTTCAAATCCTAAACAGTCGCCAAATTCCCATGCACGCTATCCGCAAAGCAATAATAATAATAATAATGATAATAATAATAATAATAATAAAAGATTTGAAATCCTAGGAGAAAAACATGGCAGTAGATCGTGACGATAACTGTTAGATCGTATGGGTAGCTGTTAAATCGTGACGGTAACTGTGATATTGTATCGATAGCTGGAGATTAGCTGATTTTAGACATTAAAAATTTATTAAAAATTCAATTAAAAATTTGGGAAAATATTTTCGAGGCGCGTTAGTTCAGTTATAGATGCTACTGTGTGAAAACTTCAGACCTGTAAGTGCGGTAGATATAACTCCGCATCACAGACAAACAAGCAAACAGATTCTTTCTTTTATTATAACAGATAAAAATCTTTCGAAACTAAAGGAAGTGGGAAATAAGTTTTCAACTCTTCTAATTTTATAAATTTTCGGCATTTCTTGAAAATTTTACACAAAGTCTATTTATTATCATAAGGAATCGATGAAACATTCAAATGGTTATTTCAAAAATGTTTTGAATTAACCCACTTATTTTAAGTAAATTTGTTTCTACTAAATGAAAGAGTCTTTCGGAGGTGCATAGCATGTCATGCCAAGTGGATAGCACGATATATATAATTCTCTATTTTCGGTTTTACCGGTCCGATTTCAGCAATCTTAGCATCTATTGTCAGACATAACCTGTCTAAGTAGTGAGCGACAATGTACTGCTGCAATATGTCAAAAATGTACCATTTTCCGGTAAAATCCAGAATTTTGTTAATTACGGATACATTATAGATGGGTTTGGAACGATACTAAATTAAAAGAAATTTTACTATAATCAGATATAGCCAAGCCATTGCTCTTGGTTCTAATTTCGTCTATATGGCCCTCATCTTAGGACACATCATAGATGGGTCTCGAATTATACTATATTACAAGAAATTTTACTATAATCAGATATAACCAAGCCATTGCTCTTGGTTCTAATATCGTCTATATAGCCCTCATCTTAAGACACATTATAGACAGATTTCGAGCTATACTATATTGCAAGAAATTTTACTATAATCATATATAGCCAAGCCATTGCTCTTGTTTCCAATTTCGTCTATATAGCCCTCTCTTCTCGATAAGATCTAAATACAGCTGCCATGGGTAGCTGATAGAACGAGAATACAATAAATAACTAAATAAAGAACTGAAATGTCATTGAAACTCAACCGCCAACTTTGGCGACAATCTCTCCAGTAGAAGGAATACCTTAACAACCCAACGCTCTTGCTGAAATAAACAACTAAAAAAAAGCATCTTGCGACTCCAAGGAATTCGATGAACGGAGAGGGGAAGGAAGTAGAAACAAGATAGGGGTTTGTATAGCATGCTAAAAGAGGTCCAACGATTGACTGTAGGTACGTATAATTACATAGCTACTTGGTAAATCACACATGTAGTCTTGTAATAAAAGAAATCTTGCGCATGAAACTAGGATGCCGAATAATTCCTCGACAAACCCCTAATTCAGTGAAATTAATACAATAATGTTTTGTTATCAAAATTAAAACACGGTCTGTATTTCGACAATGGCAGACCTAGAAGGAGTGTATTTTTAAAGGGGTGCATATGCGCTCCTAAATTTTTAAATTATTTTAAATTATTGCTATCATTATATATATTTTGTATTTAAAAGTAGATGAAATTTATTTACAATCATCATTTCTATTTTTAAAATTTAATTTAATCTTAAGTTTATTGATTTTTTCAGGTAAGATCAGTTGAGAGATCAGGAAAATATTTTTCGAACGAGTTCAAATATTGTTTTATTCTTAAATGTACTCTTGCGCAGCACTTGTTATATCTATAATAATAAAGAAAGGTGTATGTTTGTATGTCTGTTTGTATCGTCTGCAACGAATCTAAGCAGCATCGTACAGCCATGAAATTTGGAATACGGGTATCTTGGATCTCGAGAGGAAACACATTATTGAGATTTGTTTTCAAAATTCAAATTAGTTTTTTAGCTATTGATTGTTGAAACGCAATGTTCGCACAAATCGGATTCTTAGCGAGTATTACACCGACCATTCTGGTAGGTCGGACGGTCTGGGTATCAACAACAACACCCACGCAGCGGGCCAAGGCATATTTAGGTGCTTTATACGGCGTATTATGCCTGCGTAACGCAGATGGAACGCAGCCACGCGCGTACTTGTGAAACATTGTATGAATGAATTCTATGAATTAATGCCTGGTTTAAATCCCGAGCAACACCAAGTACATTTTCTACGTGGCCGAGAACTACTGCAAGAAAGCTATTGTAGTACATTTTTAAAAAAATCCTCAGTGGTATCAGTTACTAGAAATGGAAAGGGATTAATCGCATTCATTCATTCAACTTTTCATCCTGAGAAGTCGTCCGATGAGTGCATCATTCCTCTTTTTTTATCTTAATTTAATCATGTGTTTATTATTTTAATTTAATCATGTGCTTATTATTTTAATTTAATCATGTGTTTATTATTTTTCTCTCAGATGAGACCAGTTGAGAGGTGAGACATCAAGAAAATATCTTTGAATCAGTTCAAATATTATTTTATTCTTACATTTACCCACACATTTATGAGTTTTAATAAGATGGAATTGATTTGAATATTTATTATATATTCTCATTTGGGATTGCTATAAAAATATGCTTTGTAAAATATAAAAATAATAAAAGTACACGTTATAAAGCAGAAATTGTTTCGGATTTCTATAAGAGTACGTTTTGTGATCATTCCTTTTAATTATATCATCAAGTACATTTCAAGCAAAATATACGATTACAGTCCAAATCGGTATTTTACATTAGTAGTCAATTACTTTAAATGTTTTAACTTTCATTAAATACTAATACAAAGCTCTATATTTTACTAAACTTTCAAAATTTCTTTGATTTGAAGAAGTGAAAAAGAGATATATTTTTTTCACTCTTTCAATTTAAGAAAATTATTTTATTGCTATGAATATGTGAATCGATGGTATTTCAGTAATAAATAGTATTTATTAAATTTTTTCTGAAAAAGCAGTTGTTCGACCAGTCTAGCGAATCTAACTTGTTTTTGTCTTTTTAGACCCTCTAGAAAGCCCCCCGGTGACCTAGAAGGCTGAATGTTTGTACAGTCATAGTATCTACGGTACAGAAACTAAGGGAACCGGATTTCAGATTCAGCCCCTTAGAGGAGAAGGGGTAAAGTCTTTCAAAGCCCCCATCGAGGACATATAAGGCTGAAACTCGTTTACGGGCCGAACCTAACTGGGTATATTTAGACAAATATTTAGACAAATATTTTTGACGCTAAGAACCATACATTGTTAAACAAATTAAAACTTATAAATAAAAACATTTGCAGTTTATTTATTTAAGAGTGTTAGTTTTACTGTCTCTGATAGGCTTAAATACTGATTAGTATATTATTTCACAACATTTCAGTAATGTTTTGTATGTTTTTAATCTTTTCTAAAAATCGAGGCTATTTTTATATGTCAAATATATAAGACAAATCGGTTTTAAGTCATTTATTGCGCAGTGGAATTTTTTTGAACAACTCTTACAGCAATAACCTTCCGTTTGGTTTAAAATCTAATAATATTCATACATATAGTGTCAGTTTTGTATTATGACAAATATTGGTCTTATATTGGAAAAATAATTTATTTCAATCATCAGTTCAACATCAGTTTGGTTGCAGATAAGAAAATAAATGTTACCCCATAAACATAAAATCGAAAATTCACTTGCTTAATGTTACACGGATATACAGTAAAACTTCCCACACTCAAATCTCCAAGGAAACGGTAAAATACTTCAAGTTACAGAATAAATATTCCTAGTCATTAAAAAAAAATGAAATTATCCCAAATGAGCAATTATCTGTAATTTATCACTGATATAGCAATATTTATACTGTGTGCTAATGAGAATGTGCTACATTATCATCAATAAATCCCCAATATGTACTAAAATGTAACATTTATCAATTAACTTAATTCCCGTATACAGATGCAGAATTGAAATATTTGCGATTTAAAGTAAAACAGAAGTCCGCGTAATTTTTTAATGAAGTCAATCGTACAGGGCCTTTAGTAATTGCTGAAAATAATGCTAGTTTAGTTTGGATTGGCGTTTTGACTTTTAATTTTCTTTCACTGCGAAAGCATTTAAATGAACAACAGGCAGATTTTACCAACGATTTTTGTAAAATGCCACAAAGTCTCCATCGCATCAAAAGCTTCCCGAACTGTTAAAAATGTTGAACTAAAAAAATGGAGAACTAAAAAAATCACACATCAACTGTTTCGGCTTCATTTTAAAATGAATTCGACAATATCTGTTAAAGGACTAAAACAATTATGAGCGTCATGTTCAAACATCCACGGTTTACCTTTATAGTAAAAATGAGTTCGACAATTTCTGTGGAAGGGCTAAAACAAGAGTATCATGTTCACACATCCACGGTTTTGTCTTCATTGTGAAATAAATTCGACAATTTCTGTGCTACTAGTATATTATGAAACTACTAGTCAATACAAGAATAATCTTCAAAAGCTACATTTTTTTAAAATTAGTGATCGCTCTTCTTAGAAATCCGAGAATTCAGTCAACTTGCATCCAAGAAAGTTCGAGTTACAGAAATGGAAATTGTACATTAAATGTTACTTTGAGTTATGGAAAAATTCGTCTATGGAATTAAAATGTAAATTTGTTCTATGGAATTAAAATGTATAGGAAAATAGAAATTTTGAACAAAGCGTTGAAATTCTTCGGGTTATAAAAAAATCATCACATAAAAGTTCTATTTATGGAAGTTTCGCTGCAATAATGCTCAGATATCAAGTTAAATGCAGATTACGAATGAACGATAAACATTAATAAATATATAGTAAACTGTTGCTAAATACCTAATATATTTATTTTACATAAAATACATAAATGTTCAAAGTAAGAATTTGTGAATTTTAAATTGATGTATAGTCTTACTTATAGGTGAGTATTTAATGTCTTTAGTGTATAAAACTATTACTATAGTGTATAAAACTATTACTAATCTATTAATCGAAAACGAAAAAATTTTATGCGTCCGATATGTATGAGTCTATAAATACAAATCAGAACGAAAAGCTTTATGAAATCAAATATAATCAGTGATATTTGTAGTTTATGAAGGAGAAAATTATTTTAATAAACATAAAATTTAGCGCTGAAGTAAATTCTTTTATGTAAGTATCATTTCCCCAATAAAAATAATAAAATCAATATGAAATAATTATTAGTGTTTTAAAACCAGTGATTGAAACTTACTATGCTTGAATTGTTTTCTGTTTAAAACACAAGTAGCTCTATAAATGGTATTATATCTTCTTTCAATAGAAACACTGCTTAATTTCATTTACTATGCAATTTATGAACTGGCAAAAACTCAAAAAGAAGAAAAGAAAGAAAGAAGTGGTAGATATCATGACAAAACTTCGATTTAACATTTTATAACATGTAGAATAACTCACCTAAAATACCATTGTATGTAATGAGCCCCATTTGATTTAATTATTTCATTAAAAATCCGTTGTTTATATGCATAAGTACAATTATCCAAATTCTGACACTTTCCAACAATGCATATATATATTTATAAATAAACCTATTCAGTCACTGAAGAATACTAATAAAATATTTTTTTTTCTGTTGAGAAGAAACCAGATCAATTATGTGCTACTTTCGCAATTAAATTACAATTTAATATTTAAAATATAAATCTAGAATATGTTACTCCAAAAAATATTCAGTGCTAAACTATGTTTTTCCATTTCTAATTATTAGTACTAATACTGTATATCTTATAATGTCTTAAAATACATGTAGTTATTTTTTAATTTAAGGTTGAAATAAATAAATCCGAAGGAATCTAAAATAATTTTGATAAAGCACGTATAACACTATATGTTTAACTAAAATGTTTATATGAAAATTTAAAGCACTGACATGAGATAATATTAATCGTTAAAGTTTAATAAAACAATAAGACTACATTTAATATTTATGAAAATCTACAAAATTTACTTCTAAGGAAGACCGCCCGTAGGAATTTATCTCAATAGAGGCAACTTATATTATTTAATTAAGCAAATGATAGGTAATCTGTAAATAGTATAATAAAAGCTAGACTAGCAAATAAAGCTGTACATAATGCTAAGCTAATTGAGTACACTGCAGAAGCTAGGATTGTTTATTTACACCGTTTTATTTACTCATACAGATATTTGGTAACATCCTATGCGTGACTAAATTGTTGTCAAAGTAAAGGAATCGTCGATTTTCGATATAAATTTTTGAAAAATAAATTCTAGTGAAATATGAAAAAATATGAGTGTAAGTTAAAATTTTAATTACATCGATTAATTTGAACTCAAACCCGATCTATACATCAAGATTTTAGTTTTTAATCATGGTACAATTTTCTCTACAGCTTTAAATTAAGAGCTTTGCAAGAAGCAAAGACTGGTAAAATCTCAGTGGGATCAGTTGCCCCTACTGCCTCTTCTCCTGCGGGCGGCAATGCCACTAAGCAGAACTAAAGCAGATCCAATATTAAACAGTTTGCAATATATAAATTAATTTTGGTGTCCATAAACTCAATTTAGTATTTGCATTTATAACTGAATCGAAAATACTCGGGCCAGCAATGCTAACCTGAAAATATTGTTGATAATTCTTTCTTTTGTAAACAAACTTCGGTCATCATATTATTCATCAACGAGAATAAAGGATTGAGCCCAAAGGTTCTGCAGTAGTATATTCAAAACATTCCTGTAAAGACATTAATTATAGGAATGGACATAGAATTTTTTGTCAACAATTTCTTGAAAGACCTAATATTGATAGAGCAAAAAGATTACTTACTTCAAACTTTTTAACTTTGCACAGTCGAGATTACTTTAGTAATTGATAGAAATAATTTATTTTTTAAACATAATTTATCAAATAACTTTCCTAATCATAACTTATTATTAATCACAATAGAGCCTAGAAATATAAAAATTAGCATTTTCTGTCAAATTTTCTTAATCACATGCAATTACTCCAGAAAAACTTTGATGGTATTCAAAACATAAAATGTTAAACTACTTTAATGTTATAAAAATATCAAATACTAGAATTTCTTTTTGCAACATTTTAACACTATTTATGCTAATAAAATTGTATTTTTGTAAACAGGTTATCGCTTTGTAAAAAGAATCATTTTTATGGTGTAGCCCAAACATCTCTGAAGTTTGGCAATGGATATAATTCCACCATTGAATACATTCATAAAAGTCTCATTTTATTTTAGCTGCCCATGTTATGATAATCAAATGGTAGTTGATCGTATGAGGAAAAGAAAGGAATAAATAAATCATCGTTATTTTATATTGTAAATTCTATTTCAATCTCAAACTTACCGTCAATCTATTTGAAAAAAATAATTATACATTATATCCACTTTTTTGTATATCTTTTGTCGCCAAGTGAAGTATTATATAAAAATTACTTACCTCTCTTATTACAAGATGATGACTGACTATACTTAATTTAACTTCCAATCAAGCAAGCAATTTAAACATCACTTACCTAATAAGAGGAAAATGCAAACTAATGTTCTAATTTGCCAATCAACGTGATTTTGCTTCAGCACTTATTGTAATAAAATAACGAGATCCACGGAAGAATAATGGGAGGGATTTACTGCCTCTTAAATTAAACGTATAGTACTTGATCCATTTGATAGATTTAAAGCAAGTACTTAAAATTTTCGAGTAGTAAATATAAAGATATTTGCATATTAAATATGTTCAAACGATGAACTACCATTTGAGAGCATAACAACTTAAAGGTGAAAATAATTGAGGAAATTTTGAAACGATTCATTTATGAAGATAATTATAATTCAATCATTGGAATAATTCATTCGTGCAAAGGATTTCTGTTGGTTTTTAAGCATGCATTTCATTTATATAAGACTTTGTTTCAAGAAGGAAAAAATACAGAATAAAGTACAAAAATACTCTGTATTTTTAATTAAGAATATGTTAAAGTTTTTTCAATTGCATTAAGTACCGTAATATTTAATATTTTCAATATCCAAATTAAAAGAAAAATAAAAAAATTGCATGTGATACGTAAATAATAATAGATAAAGTAAAATCTAAAATTAAGTATCCAATATAATGCAATATAAAACTAAGTAATCCAATATAATGCAATAGCTTTAAAGTAGTATAAGAAAGAACATAGAAACGTTAGTGTTTTAGCATAACAGCAAGGAATAAGTAATAGCTAAGTAAAATAAAAATAATAGCTGCAAATCAAACATACAATATATGCTAATAAATGACTATAATAGTATTTACATATATAAATAAAGTAATAATAAATAAAGAGACAAAATCACGAGACCCATAGTTTCTTCTATTCGGAAATCAAATCAATCCACAGTTTTATAAATTTATATATTCATGCACAAGTTCAATTCATCTTTTAATTTTCAGTGGTTGACACTCATTTCTCTGATTTTTTTATTTAATGTGAGTAACCAATAGTGACTAGCAGTTTATTTACATATATTAAAGAAATAAAAATTTACACATCAATTTATATACGAATATTATTCAAAAATTGAGATTTTAATTTATTTTAAAATTGCAACACATAAGATTAGGAAAAAAAAAAAGTTCAATTTTTATTTCAGCAAACATACATTCGCAAAGCTAAAAAAATGGTCTAATTTATTTTTTATTACTAATACATCAGCAAAATATATTTGATGTCATAATCTTTTTATATTGCCGTTATCTTTAAACATCATGATTAGTAGTTGTTCAAATCGGCAAACATTTTTATAAATACTACTCGATTTGAGATTATATTTATTATTAAAAACATCAACGTGGATAATTTAATTACTTACTCAAGTTTGCGTTAAAATCGAAGTTTTGCCATGAATTGTTAGAAGAGGGAAAGATGTTAAACGCCTACCTTGGTCAATGGAAAAAAGACTGAATTCAGCACTTACCTAAAAAGAAAAAAAAAAGATAAAATTTAGATAAAATGTAATGCATCTTAAATAATACATAATATAATTTCAAAATATTATATCAAAATTTGCATTTTATCATTGATATTCCCAACTCCCTCATGAGTAAAGAGACAATGAAAAACCTGGAAAATAAGTGAACAATCTTGTTACATTTGCAATACCGTAAATAGTTGCATTATCACGCTGAATTTATCATTAATTTTATTTTCATACAAACATTTGTCAAATTTGAAAAAGCACATATACTTACGATGATTTTAAGTAAACTGCTGCTTTAAATAATGATGCTGTAAATAATTTGGTAATTATTCTTCCCAACGATGAGTGTTTATGTTACGCCTAAATAACTAGCTGAGTATTATTTTCAATATATTTTATCTGGGAAAGTTTGTAACAATGACTTTTCCCTTTTGGACACTGGCGTAGGTTATGTAGAAAGCCCAGACCACACGACCAACCCGAAGGCTTATGGCGTAGGTTATGTGTATGAGTTCCCTAAAATTTATAACTTTCTTGTGTTATAGTTCGAACTTTTAAAGTGCACTTTATATAATGAAAATTTGATGTATAACAATTATAATATTTATTAAAGTAATGAACGTGGGAAAAGGGTACAATTGACAGCATAGACAATCAAGAGGGTAACATTTAATGATATGGAAAATCACAGAGTGCATTGGAAAGAAATGAACAACAGCAAAAACAATTGAAAGAAGACAGTCAGTGGTACTTCGGTAATTAAAGGTTGGGAATAAGTTCTCTAACGGATCTTAATTTGGGATTGTTTCATTTAAATTTAATGAATTTATATATTTCGTTTTGGGTATCAATTAATTAAATAAATAAATAATTTCAATATTACGAAAATGTAAAACGAATAATTTATTTATAAAAGTTTAAAAGTGACCAATTCTTTCCCATCAAGAAGGATTATTATTTTTAAGTAATTTTGATGTAGGTACTTTCAAAATTATCAGTAGCATTTAACAATCCATTAAGTATATAAATAATTATAATATTACAGAAAAGTAAAACAAATATTTCATTTATAACGTTTAGAAGTGATCAAATCTAATTCTTTACCGTCAGAAGCGATTACTATTTTCAAATAACCTCTAAGTAACCTAGAGTTAGAGATTTCCTAATTTTTTAATTAATTATCCCATACCATTTATTTCATAAATCAATCAATTAAAAAAAATGATATCACAGAAAAGTGAAATAAATTCTTCGTTTAAGAAATTTAAAAGTGATCAACATTAATTCTTTCCCATTAAAACCGATTAATCTTTCAAAAAAAATTTGATTCAGAGATTTCTCGATTTTTCAATAAAATTTAACGATGCCAAACTGATTTGTTTCAGGATCGGTCAAATAAGCAAATAAACAATTAAATATAATATTCCATGAAAGTAAAACAAATACTTCATTTATGAAATTTAAAAGTGATCAATACTAATATGTTTCTTATCAAGAACGATTACTAGTTCCAAATAAATAATTTTGGCTTTAGAGACATTTAACAACTCCATACAATTTGCTTCAAGTATCAATCAATGAATCCAATAAATAATTGCAATATCTTTGAAAAGTAAAACAAATACTTCATTAAGGAAATTTAAATGTGATCATTACCAATTCTTTCCCATCAAGAACAATTACAATTTAAGTATGATAAATTAAGTATGACAATTTACCAAACAAACAATTTCAATATCGCCGAAAAATAAAACAAATACTTCATTTATGAAATTTAAAAGTAATCAAATATAATGCTTTAGCGATTTATATTTCTAATTAAACCAATTATCCCATCAAATTTAATAATCCCATACCATTTCTTTCTGGAAATAATCAATTAAGCAAATAAAGCATTTCAGTATCACAGAAAAGTAAAGCAAATACTCCTTTTAATAAATTTAAAAGCGATCAACGCTAATTCTTTCTCTCAAGAAAGATTATTATTTCTAAGTAATTTTGTTTCAGGGATTTCATGACTTTCCAATAAAATTTAACAATTACATATCATTTGTTTCAGGTATGAATCTTATAAGCAAATCGATTATTACATACAATATCCCAGAAAAATAAACCAAATACTTTAATGATATTCAAAAGTATTAAATACTAATTCTTTCCCATAAATAACGATTACTATTTGTAAATAACGTTAATATAAGAACGTTCTGAATTTTTAATTAATTTTAACAACCCCATACAAATTGTGCTAGGTAGCTAAGCAAATAAACAATTCCAATATCACGAAAAAAATACATTTAAAAGTGATCAACTCTAATTCTTTACCGTCAAAAACGATTACTATCACTTTTCAACCGTTTATTTTCCAAGGCTGAAACGAATAAACATGCATTCCAGTCTTTGTATACTAAGCAACCCTTCGTGCATCCGTAATTGCTGGCATAATAAGCGAATGAAAAACAGACGAGTAAAAAATGTCACCAGGCGTGAGATCGCAGCCAATTCTATTTTGACAGCACTTGTCTTGGAACATTACGATGAAACATATTCTAATCATATAAGGGGAAAGTTCCGGTTCCCTAAGGGAATATCAGGAAAATAACATAACAAGCGCTTGGAAATGTATGATGAAATGAATTTTTATATTTACACGAAATTTGAAGAAATTGTATGGTATGGTATTTTATTACATTTTTGTAAGTGCAAGAGATTAGAGTTTGATGTATATCCAGTGAAATAAAGTATTGCATATTCCGTTTAAGATACAATATTTCTTAAATTTAAATATTAAAAAATTTAATTAATATTTTTAAAATATGGTAAATATTTTATTTTTCCTATCTTGCATTTAAAATTACTACAAATTTATCTAGATTCATGCCATAGAAAATATTTCCCAATACACTTTGAATATGAAGGTATTATTGCTAAACACCTTAATAATAAGTTTTACAACTAATCCAGTCCAATAAACATATGAACTAGTGTTGCCCAACACACAACTTATTAAGACAGTCCAATACACAACTTAACTAATGTTACCAAATACAGCTTTTAATTAATGTAGCATAATAAACTTAAGTATCATAGCTAAATACACTTCTTAATATAACTTAATACAAATTTCAACTAATGCAGTTCAATGCCCATCTTAACGGATAAAATGCAATATACCTATTAACCAAAAATTGTGCAAAAAGCAATATAATTAATCTATTTAAAAACGCAATATACAAAGTTTGTAAGATATGACAGAATGTTTCTTTTGCAAACGCTAAAAACTTCGAAACAAAATCGGATATTGCAGATCTGCCATACACTAACTAACGTTTGTTACAAAACTTGTCTACTCTTTCATTAAACTAATACTAGTAATTTGAATCAAACAAACCTTAAGAAAATATACTAATGTAGCCTATTTGACACATTTCACGTAAATCTGTTAAAATACTGAAAAGAAATATCATTCTCATTCTGGAAATAGGTTGGAATTTGATGACAGGGCCTGCTTTTATATTTGTAATCATTCGGAAAGGCATCTACAAATCTGGGTCTTTCGCATGCTTTTATATTTGTAATCATTCGGAAAGGCATCCACAAATCTGGGTCTTTCGCACGTTTTTATATTTGTAATCATTCGGAAAGGCATCCACAAATCTGGGTCTTTCGCATGCTTTTATATTTGTAATCATTCGGAAAGGCATCCACATATCCGGGTCTTTCGCATGCTTTTATATTTGTAATCATTCGGAAAGGCATCCACAAATCTGGGTCTTTCGCATGCTTTTATATTTGTAATCATTCGGAAAGGCATCCACAAATCTGGGTCTTTCGCACTAATATTCTCACTTTTTTTACTTTAAAAGTTATTTCTAAAGTTCTAATTTTTTTTTCTATCGCTGCTCACTTTAGCAGTGCAGAACGTCTTCACGTTCCACCCTGGTAATAAACATAATATTGTTATAAATTTGTCTTCACAGCCCAGTTGTACTAATCTTATTACGATAAATACATATCGATAGTGAAATTTAAACTATAGAAACGTTTTATTATTTAGGAAAAAAATGATACATATTGTGTTTTAGAAGGATATTTTATCATTAAGACCACGAAAAGTAAAATATGTATCCAAAATAATTATAAAAAATAATAAGATTTATATACATATATATAATTTAAATTATAAATTATCTATTATATTATTAATTATTCTTTATATATATATATATATATATATATATATATATATATATATATATATATATATATTTGAAATATGTAATAATAAGAATTATGTAAAAATAAAATTAAAAAAATATATATATATAAGAAAACAATTCAAGTAATATTAACATCACCATAGAAGCAAATTCACAGCCACAATGCCGATAAGAGAAAAGAACAGCACCGTCCCAAATTCGATGATTAATCTGAACTAAATTCATCTTCAGGTCTGAGTATTTAATTCTAATTAACCCAAACAGATGCCTGTTTCAGATTAAGCAATAGCACATCACTATAAATGCGTAAACTCAGACTACAGGCAACAAAAATTGAGAAAATGAAAATAGGATACATTAAGAAAATTGTATTACCATGCGGCATGAACCCTTCTTCTTCCACCACGTGTATCGTGATCAACCTCAACAGCTTAATCTAGAAGCACCGGAATGAACAAGTCGAAATTCTACCAGGGAGGGAGTACGAACGTTCACGGTAATACTCCCAGACCCGTCCAGTGAGTCTAAGCTGGAAACCGGACAAGCAATTCAGAATATTAACTTCCCAAATATGCAATCCTGAATATGAATATGAATCAAAGACGAAAATTCCTACTAAACAAGTAATTCAGAGGAAAACTGGATAAACGAGAATGCCACTATACACCATTATGAGGGGGCTCAAAACGTAGTTTCAATACTGACAAAAGTTACATTTTTTTGCGAAAATAAAATTCAAAACATTAATGTTAATGCATCTTATTTTCCGATTTTTGATTTTTCTAATGTTTTTGACTTCGTTTATTATTTTGCATTTTTATTTATTTATATAATTAATAAATAATTATATATATATATATATATATATATATATATATATATATATATATATATATATATATATATATATATATATATATATATATATATATATGTTTGTTTTTTTTTAACTGTATGTTAGTCACTATAATTGGGAATGTTTTCTAGGATGTTATCGAGTGAAAATTGATACACTGAGTTGATAATTTTAATAACAAACTTGGGGGGATATGCATTATTAGTCGCTGTACTCAATAATTCCATAAAATGCGCTAATCTATAATTTTCATCACAAATTTTATTGATTCTAAGAGCCTGGTTTATTATAATATTTCTAAATACAGATATATGCAAACAAGAGTCAAAATGTTGAATTTTTGATGTATTAAATTTAAAATCCTGTCTTTTATCATACAAGTTTATAACCATATTACAATTTTGTAAATTTAAATTTAAATCTAAAAAGTTTGCAACATTAGAGTCATTATTACTTGCATTTAATTGTAAATTTTTTGGATAAAATTTAATACTATAGGGATATTATTTGGGGATACACATAAAATGTCATCTAAATATCTAAACATGTGCATATTATGCAAGTTTGGATTAATGTTTTTTTCATAGAAGAATAAAGTTTCCTGTTTATGATGCCATGCACTGCAAAATAAATAATACACTCTAATTTAAAACGTAATTAGGACGAGCGATAATATTTACAGACATTTAATAGACATCGCCTCTTAAAACTCTTTAAAAGTGCCTATTATTCTGTGACACACAATGCACAGCAAAAAAATAATGGTAAATACAGCTTTTTCCACCAATTTCCCAGTTACAAACAAGAAAAAGTAGGGAAAATAAACCAGGGGCATCTATTTTATGGATAATAAAGGCATTACACTGAACCCATTAAAAAAGGGGGATGGTTTTCATGTCTGTCAACTGAAAAGTAACAGCCCATACTTATTGAGAAAACTGTCTAATTTCGCTCTTGATGTGCTTATAAAGACATCCTTATAGTTATGCTTAGCCACTCAAGATTTAGATATAAAACGGTAGATAATATATCTAGCCTTCTCCTCCCATCCAACCTATTATGGTTGGAGAATTAAGCCCCTCGAACCGTAAGCGTAGTTAGCTAACTGGAATTCCACCCCGCTATCTACAGGACAAGTAAACAGAAAAATTGCTGGCATAAATAGCAGTAAGACACCACTAAGTGGTAATATGAAATCTTCAAAGCAAGCAGAGGTAAAAAAGGGGTAGAAACATACATATATATATAACCAAACAAATAAACATTATCATCCCAGAGGCAAAAATAAAAAGCTGCAGTCTCACGATGGCATCTAACGTTAATCATAGCTTTTTGAAGATGCTTTCGCCTTCACTCCCACACTGCATGATTCCATTGTCGCCAGAACCGTCTTTTAAAGCATCCAGAAGGTTCCGCCCTGGTGAGCTTTTCAGCCCCCATTGTCTCGAATATTTAGTTTCGGAGTCTACGGGATTATACTTTAAGATATGGATTTTTGTTTGTTCCGTTTTCATCTTGCACATTTTCCACCTCAGTTTCAGACAATGCGTCCAGCCCCGAGTACAGCGCGATTTACGAGGAATTTTTCAGAAGATTGTAGAGGTGCCTTGACTGCCTATCATTCTGAAATACCCCCTTCTTTCTTCTTTTTAAAGGATATGTTACTAACACTTTTTATATACTCGGTTATTCCTTTTGATGTGAGATAAAATTGCATATTCTGCAAGACACAGCTCCTCAGCGATAAAATACAGTATAAGTTTCAGAAATATAGTACTGATATGATAAATCCATACCTAATAATTCCAGTGTAATCACGAGTTAAGAGAACCACTTATACCTTTCAACTGTGATAGTTCAAGTTCATAAATCGCTGTACTAATCATCACTCAAAAATGTAAAGGCACATTTGTCAAACATTCTTATATAATTTGCAGTTTGTTAATCGTTTTACATTTTATTATCATATGAAACATCTTACATAATGTGTGTGTGTGTGTGTCTGTGCAGTCTGTAGAGGGAAATCTAAGCGTCGTACGATCATGAAATTTGGTACACAAATTCTTCAGGACTCGAATTGGTGCCCCGTGACATTATTATTATTTTTTTAATTTCGAATTGAATTTTTAGTTTTTTTACATTTTATCCCGATTTTGGCCGATATTTACAAAAATCAATTCCTTACCGTCCTAAAATATTACCACAGAGTATCCATGTTGGCACCATCGGAAAGATCGGAAACTTCTCTTTCAAACAGCACTGAACGGAGTCCATATGATGAATAGATAAATTTTAATGAATTTTTTAAATATATATACTTTTCCTGCGTTTTAAATCTCTCCGATTTTTACATTACGATATATTAAAATTGACGCGCCATCCAACGTTCCTGTTTTTTACAGCAGCCGCTTAAATATTACAGACCACTCCAGAAAAAAATAATTTCTTAAACCCATCCGTTAATTCTTTATAGATTTTCAATCTAACAGTGCATTCAAATTTTGTAGGCCGCCACTGACTTACCTTTGAGCTTGTTTAAACCTTTTGAGTGTTGACTACTAACGTCACCTAGTCAGTGCCTTGCATCTATATCAGTTCGTTTTCGCGGGGTTTTTTAATCTTTGCGAATTTTAAAGATATTATCCCAATATTGTTAAATTGATATTATATTATCATTATGAGTATCGTGCTAAAATTAAACTAAATTTGGATGAAAATTCGCTGAGATAGCAATAAATTTCAGGTTTAAAGGAACATTTTTTAGCAATTTCAAGTATTTTCATTTATTTATGCTGCAAGAATGATTCCGTCGGTAGAGTTTGACGTAGAATGTAGTATCTCCGCAAGTAACGGGTTTCGATTTTGTGATTTGGGAGAGGGGCGTCTCACGCCCATTGCGCCGTTGTGCAAGGATTTGTATTTTCTTATTTTATATAACTTCCTTGCTTTAACTCCCGGTAACTCCGAGTACATTTTCTAGATTTTATAAGAAAATGATGTTTAAGTTTGAAAGAACTCCAATTGATATTTCAAGGAAACAGTGCAAAAGTTACATAAGAAAAATTTTCACCGCTTCCCAGTACAATTTATCTTAAGGTCATTGTTATTAATACAAGTCAATGAATCTGCTTCAATCTGTAATGGATGAATAGGATCAATAGATAAATAAGTTTAGAGAATCTAAGAACAAAATTCCAGTACTAATGCAAATGTAACACATTTATATATTGCATCAATTAAACAAGACAATGACAATTAAAACATAATTTTTACCAAAAAACGTTTACTTGAAGTTATTTTAATTATTTTTCTGTCCAAATGGTTCAATTTGAGATATCAGCATTTTATAAAATTTTAAGACAAAACGTGACATATACCTCTCACAGTTGCTTGTTTATTTTCTTTATATATCAGTTTGTGCTTGGGATTTTAAGAGCTAGTGTAAATTTATTTTTTCGGAAATGTCTCCACTCAGGAGAATTTCAGGAGGATCTAAATTAAGTTATAAAGGACTAATGGTTTGTTTTTAAATGCGAAAAGTTTTCATAAAAGATAGTAATTGTCTTGCCTAAATTGAATTTAAATTTGCATGGAAATTATAATTTTTAATATTTAAAAATTAAATCCTAATTCTGACACTACACTTGTAAATATTGAATAAATTATTCCATTTCATGTTTTAAACTGTATTTACTGTTGAAAATTTGATTTAAAAATATATGAAACACTATTGAATTCCAAATTAAAAACAGAAGGATTTTTATTTAGTTCAAATAATTTCTCACAACTCATTCAAAAACGAACACGATTTTTACTATAACTTTAAAATGAATGTGTGATAGAGGAAGATACTTACTGTATTAACTTCCACGTGTCCCATATTCAAAAGTTCACATATAGCACCACTTTATTCAGTTTACTCTATTTTATACTATCATTTCAACCATTGTGGATTTAGTAATGTAAATTCAAGTAAATAAGGAATACATCCATATGGTAATTCTTGACTAATTGGTAATTTTTGACTAATTTTATGTGCACGAACTATGGAATAGCTTCTACTTACTATGCTAGAGAAATCGAGACATCAATTCCGCTATCGATGTCCAAATACTTTTATCATTATCTAAAATTTTATCATTATCTAAATAAATAGTACCAATTAAGTCTACTTAACGATAGTAATAATGCTCCCTAATCCAAATACTTATTCAAAATATTTTACAGCTAATAATTACTTGATATTTTATGTTATACGGTTGATTGTACTTGAAACTAGAAAGCGGCTGTTTATTCAAAAATAATTAAGCAAAGAAGTCTCTTAAGTTTACAACAGCCCGGTCTGGCCTATCAAGACGAGTGAGGTATGCATGCATGAAAATTACAGTGGTCACAGTATTTTTTGTGCACGAATAATTAGAAAGCAAAGAAAAATACTAAATCACGAATCTTCAGTACACTGAGATTGTCAATTAATTCACATTTTAAAAATATAAATAAATTAATCACAAAATGAAATGCCATCTATAAAAATAAACATGCTTAACATCATTAATTGAAGCACTCAAAGAGAGTCCTTATTGCATAATTAGCTACATTAACAATAAATATTCCAAAGACAATTTTAATGTCAGCAAATTTTGCTTTATTAGTCTGAAGAATGTAATAAAATCATGGTAATAAAGATGTAAAAGAAATTGAATTTATTTTATTTTTGTGCAAAACACGACATATTTAATTTAAATTATCCCATTTTGCTAAATAAATTTAATGCATGTGCCCTTTATAAGTAACTTTTTCGAAAAACCTTGACTATAACGTGGTTAAAATGAATTTCTAAATAACTATTTGAAGCTAAATTGCCTTAGAATGATCAAAACTGACACCTATAATTTTAATACATACAAACACCGAAAATAAAATTCCAATTATATTGAATTTAAAGGATTTGACAATCTACAGTTAAAGATGACACCAAAATCTCCACAAATATGTCCGTAAAGCAACTGAATCTATATAACAAATGGTCACAGCATTAACTATTTTGCACAAAATGTGACCACAAAATATTTCAATATAAGCAAACTCAAAGTGAAAATTCAGACTCAAATTGATGTTTTTCAAACATTTCCAATGCTTTCAAATTTAAAACTATAAGAAATTTAATAACTGCTTTTTCTTAAAGTTTTAATCCAAAAATAAGCTTGTTTCAAATTCGACCCACTTGCTCCAAGGATTGCACTCATCACAGAAAAGTTCCTGAGATAGATCGCTGTCATGGAGTTAAAGTCTCAACATAGGGAAGCTCAATGGGCCTACGATAACAGTAATTACAGTTCCTGAGTCAGTTTTGGTTCATAACTGACTGCAAAAAAAGTTGAGGGTGGACAGTTGCTCTTCCATGCTTTCTCTCGTTAAACCTACTGTTTGAAAAGGCTAGAAGGAAATAGGTGGAACCCCCTAACTTTTTCCTCCTAATGATGAAACGGTACTTGTGTTTGCAAAAGAAGCAGACCAAATGAATCTGTATTGCCGACTTGAAACTATGATTTACAAAGAATTCAGTAATGACTACTTTTCAAGTGTGTTTTCCTCTACTTTGAAGCAGAGAAAGGCAGGGGACTTTGCAATGCAATTTCTTGTCTGTAGATATCTAAGTGTAGATCACTATACAATGTTGCATATTTCGCCATTATCCAATATTTATAACTAGACTTACCATATGCCTGTTTTGACCGGAGTTGTCCCGGTTTAAAGGTACATCCCGGAGTTCCGGGCCGGTTTGCCCCGATTTGAAATTTATCTTTCGGAATAAAGTTTAGGTGGGAAAGAACAATTCTTGTAGCTAAGGGATCGTGATATTACATTAATTGCAATTAAAACTCAGCTGCATAAAAAAATAATGAAGCACTTGATACTGTTAACACGTAAATAAATTGTTCGATTGAAGTGGTGGTTGCTAAGAAATTTTAGTCTTCGAACTGCTACACGTGGAAAATAATGAAAATAAACGGTGGCGAAAAAACTATAAAGATTCAAATTTTGAAGAATTTAAGGAATCCAAAAATTATTTTAATACTGAATTTCAGCCAAATTATGAAACATATTTTTTGTATATCAGACACTTCCACACCTTTTGAAAGGGTGTTTATCATGAACTATGTTCGGTATGAAGAATGAGGTAGAATTGTTGAATAAACCAGGTTTAATGTAGGTGTAATATTAAATCTAATGCCTTTTGAAATGAACATAGATCTGAAATGTCAAAACATTTATGAAAAGATTAAAAGCGACAAGCATTCCGTTCAAAAGTTCACTCTTGCAACGGAATACGAATGGTCAAAATCAAATGATTAATGTCTTATGTATCAAGTTTCAATTTTATTTTCCTGCATTTAATAACATTTTTTTATTTATTTAGTTATTTTTTTTTGCCTCGTTTTGGAAAACAATTTATATGGTAAGCCTATTTATAACCTAACTTTTATAAAAGCCGAAAAAAAAATTTAACATTTTTCAAAATTATCTAAATATTAAAAATACTGTTAAAATTTAGCTTTTAAATGCTAAAATATCGATTAAAATTACGTATTCAAATTCATTCAAATATTTCCCGCAGTCTGATATATAAAATATATGTGTACATCCATATGTAGAGAAGTGTTAAAATGTTATTAAATAATACAAAGTGCGAAGTTTCGGAAAATTTTGTATATCAATGCGATCAGATTTATTAGCAACACAAGCATTGTATAATGCTGAAATTACATTATAAAAATTTTGTATATTAATATTATTAAAGAGATCTTTAAAATCAAAAGTCTGTAAACCATAAATAATACAAATTGTTTCTAATTTATTAATTAATTCTTTATTATTTTCTAGAATAAAAAAAACCATTACTACAGGAATCCCGTAGACTCTCATATTTTTTTAAACATATTAGTAATAATTTATTAGCAGTAGTAGAGTATATATTATGATGGCCAATGGTTACAAATTCAGTAGTTATGATGGCCAATGGTTCTAAATTTTATAGGGTTTTTATGAAATTTTGGAATTAGAACAATATAGCGAAATTTCAAAATTTTTAAATTTAGATTTAAATCATTATGCATTAATAATTTTATGTTTAATACTAATTAGAGAATGTGAGTTGAGTTTAAATATATAATTATTATTTAATTAATTTTTTTTACATTGTATATAAAATTTTTACACATTATTGCATAATTATTGGAAGCTTTATCTACATAAGTAATTACAAAAGATTTCTATAAATTAATAATTAAATTTTTTATTTATTAATATTAGTATATTACTTTAAATTATTAGTATATAATGACCTTAACTATTTGTATAGAATTACCATGACATCGTAATACTAGAAATAGCATATGTTTATTGATTTTAATACATCAGGTGGGTTACTACAGCAAGGTTGCTTAAATTTTGTATCAAAAGACATAGCATTTTTTAAGGATTCATCTTTAACAATGTTTAAGTCACCAGTGAAAATGTGTAGTGGCATTGCATTTATATATTTATCACATTTGGTATCCTTATATACACAATAATCATTTACATTGGTATTAACATTATTTTAAAAAGAGAGAAATTTAAAAATTTAAAAATTTCATTATAGTTCAAAATGGTTCTTCCTAACAGTTTGTTGTATTTAAATGTCTTTACAACTTTTAAATCTCTGATTGGCAGTAAATGATGATTATTATTAAATAAAGCATTAAAGCTAATAGAATTATAAATTGAATATTTAAACGGTACAACACAGTGTAAATTAGAAGATTGATTTTTGCTATAATTTGTAAGTGAATTTAGATAAGCTTAATATTGTACTTATATAAATTAACGTACAGATTTTTAAATTTGCTGGTTAAAATTATTACTATAAGGAATAGATTTTAAGATTTAATTTTTATTCATTAATAAAGTAATGACTAATTTTTGAGCCCATCTGTTAGCTGTATGTATTTCAGAGCAATACATTCTGGGTTTAACTCTTTGATATAAAAAGTAGCATAGAGTACACGTGAATATTATACTGGTTTGGAATTCATTTTGAACAATAGATCCCGGTCAATGTGCTTTAAACGATCCTGTAGCATCCAAATAACGCAACATATCATTTATCCCATTTTGATTTAAATATCTATTTGGACGAAATACTTCCTGCACTGGTCTTGATACATTTTGGCACTATTTGAAATCAATAAATTTAATGAAACTCATGACAAAAATTATATTTAAGGAAAAGCTTTAATTTGGAGTAAAACAAGCTGTAGAAATGTGTGCCACAATGTTATTCCAGCACTCCTCATTCTGGCACTATTTGAAATCATTAAATGTTATGCAACGCCTGACAAAAATTATATGAAAAAAAAATTTCAATTTAATGTGGGGTAGAACAAGTTACAGAAATGCGTGCCACAATTTTATTTGAAATTTTCCGGGAAGTAGGCTTCTTTCTCGACAATCAAGTTTTCTTCTTCTAGCGTTAGTTTCACATGCAGCCACCGTTTGAGTTCGAGGTGGTGTTATTCTCTGCCCCTCGTCGGAAACAAACATTAAAAAGTGGTTGCGCAGTAACGGAAGATGTGGTAATATAGATACATAAGTCTTCCCGGTAACCAAACGAAAACAAATCCAGTATCCGTAGAGCAAGCAAACAAAGAGTTCCAGCAAAATCCGGTTTCCAGTTTCCACATAAGATAATATCCCCTGCACCATAGCATCCGCCAGAGGGCAGGTCGCATCTCATAGTAGTCCATACGGCGAAAAAAAACTAACTAAAAAACGGTGAAAAATATGAGCGTGGTGATCTGTATCTCAAGTGCAGATACACTACTTTAATATTCTGCTGATGATTGGGTATACGGGGAGTGGACCCGGTCAAGCAGCCCCTACTTAGGGAGGGGACAATGGAATGCTGACTATGGGGGTTGCAGAAAGTAGGTGCGTCTCATTGCTAAAGCAGCACATTTAATGCATTAATCATGACAATGTGTCTGTGCCTCCCTCTGCTGTATATGCCTTCCATCTCCGCATCCCCCCTTCTGCCTTTTTGTCTGTCTGTCTGTGCGTTCGTCTGAAACCTTGCCCAATCTTACTTAACCTTCGCATCATCTGCACAGTTTGGCGGTTCGGAGGAAAAGAGTTTTACTATTTTTCTTTTGATTTATTTCTTGATAGATGCAAACTATTTGATGCTTCAGTTGTTTTCAAGAGTTATATATATACTGGGCTAACTACCACACCTCCTTCAGATGCGTGTTTGTATTATCAAGAAAAATAAAACGGCTGACTTGCTTTTCCAAGGAACATTATTTGATTTCATTTCGATTTTTTTTTTTACTTGATGCATTATCGCCCATATAGAGTAATTAAGGATCGTAATGCTCTGGTAATATCCTTAAATTATTTCTGAAATAGATGCAAGACTGTGATTACCCCCACTCTAACATGTCGCCTTTCTACCCAGATCCTCATAGAATATACCGATGAGAGATCCTCATAGAATATACTGACGAAAGATCCTCAAAGAATATACCGATAAAAGATCCTCATAATATACCGATGACAGATCCTCAAAGAATGCTCCGATGAATAAATTTTTCGGACTACAAAAAACTTTTGTGTTCAATTTAGTTAATAGACCTATATATACCACACTAATAACTTGATGTTATAACACGTTTTAGTAGCATGAAGCTTAAAGGCATGGCAAATACAGAAAAAGTATTTTAAAAATGCTTTGATTTATTAAAAAAAATAGTCAGTTTATAAGGCCGTAATTGTTTAAAGTTTTTATAAACATTATTGTTGATGTTATTAATCTATATAATAAAAGGCAATATCTGTGTGTCTGCCTTATATACGAGTACTATAAGCTCAGTGACCGCGCGTCGCAGAGCTACGAAATTTGGCAATCGGAGACCCGGGGGGATGGGGGGGGGGAGGAAAGGTGACACGTGAAAACCCATTTTTAACACTTTACAACAAAGTTGAGAAGTGTTTATGACTTTGTTCATTCTGTCTGTCTGTCTGTCTGTCCGTTAGCACGATAACTGCCGTAAAAATGACTTAATCAAAATGAAATTTTAGTATGTTGTTCAGACGGTCTGTAGGACCTATGGGAATATAAATGAATAAGATCACCCAATTAGTTTTGGATTGAACCAGGGTCGAAAAAATGAAATACATTGAGCCCTATGGGACCTAATTTTTCAAACATTTTTTAAGCGGATTTAAAATTCACAAATTGCTTCTAAAATTTTAGGTAATATTCAAATTGTTCCATAAAATATATAAAAAAAAATTCAGAGAAATATATTCAGTAGTTTTTTAAATAAAAATTAAAATAATAATTACACATCTTATATGAAACGATCACGTGACCATGATATGAAACGATCACATGACCCACTTCAAAATGATATATGGCATCCATCTTGTTTCAAAATCGTGATTTTTTTAAGTTCTTTTTAATTCATATTGACTGTTGTATCGGTCCTAAAACTACTTTATTTTTGCTTAAATTCTGTGCATCTACATATTTAAACAACGCAATGACAATATATTTGAGTTTAAATGCTCATCTAAATTTGATTATTTCTACAACTAAGCCTATTTTTCACCTATGTAAAATGTAAACAGCAAAATATATAGAATGAGTTGTATTAGAATTCCTGTATTTTTTTAACACAAAATCATTTAGTCCATGGAGTCTACATGGCTGATATGAATGAAATATTAATTGATTTTATGAAGAGAAGAACGATTTTTTTCGATGAAGTTTTAAGCATAGAGTTTTATTACTTGTAGCTCCATGGTCTTAATTTTTAAATAAAAGAAATTATTATAGTATTGTGATGAATGAAATGAATGAGAGAAAGTTATGAATGAAATCCTGTTTTTACAGAGAGATCCAGGCGTGTTATTTTTTCTAAGACGTCATTTGAATTAATTTCAGTTGTTTTCTATGAAGTTTTCAAATATAATAAATTATCCTAGTGTTATGATAGTTTTGAAAATATTACCGTGGAATGTATCACATTTCAGAGATATTTAAACCAGGCAATTTATATTTCAATGCCGTCATTTGAATGAAGTTCATTTTTTTCAATGAAGGTTTAAGTTTTCAAATATAATAAATTAATGTAGTATTGTGTTAAGTTTTAAAATATTACAGAGGAATGTATTGCATTTTCGACTTTTTTAAATAAAATTGCATTTAAGTTGGAAAGTCTTTCATAATCAATGCTTTAAGCATGATTGATCTTTCTTGTTTAAAATGTGATTTTTTTTTTTTTTTTTTTTTTTTTTTTTTTTTTTTTTTTTTATGCGATTACGACAGTTTTTTCCCCTTTTTTCACCACCATCCAGACATCGTAGAAAAAAACAAATCACACGACCGGAAAGAACAGACAATTGCGAGTAAAAAGATATCAATTTCAAATCTCAGGGACAAATTTTAATAATTTTTAAATATTTTAAAACAAAAGTCAACAAAAGTCGGCTCAAAAAAACGAACTTTCGTGTTTAAATTCTCGCGTCGGGAAAAATACCGAAAATTTCGACTAATAATTTACATTTTGAGAAAGTTCAAAGATCAGGCAAGGCCTGCTTAATCTGGTCAAGAAATAAGAAAAAGTAGTCGCGTGATCCGGATTTTAAGGAAGTAATGATTTTCAATTTCTCGGCCAAACCGCGAAAGCAGGGATCGATTTTTGACTCACATGCGCGCGCAGACGCACGGTGTTTCTATGGTGGAGGGGAGGTAGGCGAGATTATGACGTCACTGTTCTGATTCGATATTTGTGCCTGCCAAATAATGAATGTACGTCATTAAACTAAAACAAACGATCCATTTTATTTCCAAACAATCCATTCATCCATTTTATTGGAATAAATTATTATTTTCGAAATAAATTACTTTTCATTTTAAATTTCAATTTGCTTGAAATGCATTTATTATTTTTTTTAAACCGTCATTTGTTCTTACAACTCAGCCCAAACCTTTCACTTTGTTGTGCTAGCAGTTTCTTTGAAGCGGTTTATCCGTATCAAGATAAGAATTTATTTTACTTCATTATTATTCTTTTAAGAACATAAACTTCTCTTTCTCTTTTTATAACATTACGTATTAAGTGTATTTAAAACGTTTATAGTGTATTTTATTTATATTGTTTAAAAAGTGTTCTGATTTAAACAGGGGCTATATATTGTTCTGATTTAACAGGTTTTCGACTTCTAGTCTAGAATTGTAATTAGATTTTTGTCTAATTTGTGAACATTCTATTCAGTTTAGAGTTTATTTTAACAGTGGACTGACTATTGGTATTATGAGTGTTTATAATTTTGTTTCGTGTTTTTATTAAAAACGTCATATTTTAAATTACGGAATTGAAAGCTTAGCATATGGTCATTATAAAATTTAAATGATTGAATTATGGTGGATTGAATTGTGGCGATGTATTGTATACATCGGGTGGTGGTTGGGACCACAATTAAAAAACATAAACACTGAAGAAATAAAAAATAAATAAAAAGAAAGTTATGGAGAGAGTTTTGGTGGATTTATGCATCGGGTGGTGATGGGGACAATCTTTAATAAAAAAAACTTTTTTTCGCTGAGCAGCATCGTTAAAGCAGCATCGTTATTTCTTAAATACCAAATTCACATTCCACATCATCAGTCTCAAAAATACTTTCATGTCATTTGTGATGCAATACTAAACATGCAGACAAACGGATATAATTTTATTTATGTAAAACAAAAAACAGAGGAGCATACCTCTATAAAAAACATAGGAGCAGCTGATCCCCGCTGTGAGTACACATAAAAGGGATCCCTTTCCTAAGGTTACAGGTACAGAAATCCTCAGAATGTCACAGTCCACAAACATTAGAATAAATTCACTTTACAAATCAATTTTCAAGACCCCCCCCCCCCAGGACATTATTTTTCATCTTAAAATTTCATTATTAGTTTTAACGTCATTAAACTAAAACAAAATTTGTTAACATAATTAATTAAATACATAATTAAATTTTTAATAACACTTGATGCATTATGAAAACATACAACAATGAAATTTAATAGAATAGTTTGTTATCTTATACACAAATAATTCATTGTAAGAAATTTTATCACCCTTTCAACATATCACGATGTTCACCATGGGCTAAAAATCACAATATCCTGTCAGGACCACAAAGCCTGGAAGTTTATCTCAATGACCTTTATTATGTAGTTAAATTAAATCTCCCAAACTGCAGCAAAAATAACTGTGAAACAAAATATTATTTTTAATAGCACAATACATAGCAAATAGTAACGAGTAACGGTATCAACCGGTTTTAGCGACGAAACCTGTCCCCCTTCACTGTAACCACATTAGCAAAAGCAAGAAGACGCCTATCCATTCCCTGGACAGACGCCTTCTTGTTTTTGCTTATGTGGTTACTCCGTGTTTTGGTCCTGAAAAAGGAGGTTGCTTTTAGCCTCTGAAACTGATTCATACAGTTACTTATTTGTTATATTCTGGGTCATTAAAGAAATTTTTGTTTCACAATTATACAGTTATTTCTCGGTGTATTCGGCGGCCTTAAGAAAACTCACGTATCAGCTTATCCAGTTATCAGACTTTGAATTTATAGAGTTTATTTTTTTATATTATTCGCATTCAAAATAATTACTTAAACTATAATTCAAGCAATACCAGATCAAAGTACTTAAGTTTAAGTGAAATAAATGTAATGGCAATATAAGAATTTATATAATAATTGTCTAACGTGTTTTTATCTTTCAAGCCCCCCGGTGACATAGAAGACCTAATCTTTGTATGAAAAAATATTACACGAAATTATAAAGCATTGCATTCATATGATAAAATATGTTTTGTATCAAACCCACAGAAGAAAACTAATATATAAAATTTGGTAATATATTTTTTTACAAAATTAAAATTAAAATGGTACAATTTAAATGGTAATTAAAATTATCATTAAAATACTATGATTCTAATGATAACTATGAAATATTATCTAAATTGAGAATTTATAATTATATGAATACTTGCTAATGGCGTTGCATATATTTTGGATCCCAAACACCTTTCTTTTTATCATTATCAACAGGTATCGATACCATAGTTCAACTGGGATATAAAATTAGGATTTACACTTTTCTATAATTTCTGTGCTAAGTGCAATTCAAGAATAGATCTATATAAATGCATTCTAAAACTAATAATGCGATATTTTACTAATTTATTTATTCTTCTTTTGCCAATTACGTATCCATTTTTAGCGCATTCATACATAATATTGCACACGCATTCTTTCATACACATCACCTCATATTCAAATTACAAGATGCAGATATTTTAGTACATGTGATAAAATAATGTTTCATCTCTTTGTTCAAAGTTCTGATATTGTGAAAGTAAGAATGGTCCCAGAAATACTCATAATTTGATCTGCGCAGATCCTTCCTTAGTTTTCCCCGAAAAGAGCTACCCCCCCCCCCCCTCCAAGATACAATAACTGAAGCCTCAACCATCTTTCACATATTCTCTGGTGCCAAGAGCCGCATCAAATGCTTGATGGCAGGCTATGTATAACGACTTCAAAGCTACGTCACTGTCATGCCAGCAATGATACTCAAAGACTTCCTAGATGCCCAACCTTACTTTGCTTCTTTACTTTTTGAGAGTTCCTACAAGTGTATAATACTTTAGATGGATAGGGAGAGGAGTGAGGGGGGGGGGGGGAATAATTTCTACTCAATTTCTTAGATATATCGGAGTATGGGCGTTTTGACAGCATAGTAAATGGAAAAATTGTAGGGAAAACTTTGAAGTGGGGTAAAAGTACAGGTATAAGTACAGTAAAAGTACAGGAATGAAGATTACTAGTTTGGTGTCAATTGCGAGACATTTAGGGTGTTGTCCTGGTAATAGTGAGCCATAAATCCAAATGGAGCTTTAAGCCAGTTGTCGTCGTTTAATGCGGCCACATTGATGTTTTATTCCATGGGGGATAAATATTTTACTATCATATTTTTTATTCAAAAATCGTTATTTTCATTTGAGATAATTAAAAACATAAAAGCATTAAGAACATATATTAATAAAGAAAAAATGAAATTAAAAATAAACTAAAAAAAAAAATATTCTACATTTTTTATATATAATGGGATAATTTTATTCGAATATAATTTTTAACAAGCTACGAGAAAGAATTTTCACGACCAACAAATCTAATAAGCCACAAAGTAAAATTAAAAAACATTAAAGTATATTTTACTTTAAGCAAATGTACTACCCGGTAATTTTTCATTATTTTCTTAGTTTTTATGTTAAAACTATTACTCTTTTGTCCCTATCTGATTTCACACACAGAAAAAATAATATAATCGATTTCTATTTTAATTAAAAAACAACAACCTTAAAGTCGAAAAAAAACAAATACATTCCGAACTACTTGTGCAATTTTTATAAACTAAGTATTATAGAAATGAAACTCTGATAGTAAATCTCAAAATCGTTCTCGTTAAATGATAAACGTAGCCAGACTACATAATGTACTGAAACTGCAGTGAAAACAGCGAAACAACGAATTCTTCTTAAAGCGGCTATTAAACGAAATCTAAAGCTCTTTACCAGCACCTTTTAGAAACTTGAAATTTACTGATGCATTATTTTTATACAGTCTTTATAGCTTATTGTGTTTGTTTCGATTGCGTAACTTAAAGGGTAAAAAGAAACAGCGAATTTCGTTTTCCCCTTCGTAAGATCACCTTTGGTAAACGATTCAAAACAACAGGTTTCTCACTCGTTGAAGAGTAAGAAAAACAGAGGGCACTAAAGACAATAAAAATACAATTGCAACTCACCTGGTTCATGAGCCAAAATTTCTCCCACTACCAAATTTACTTAAATAGGAGAAAGCTAGTTAAGAAAATATAAAGAAATAATTTGATGATTACCTTTTCTCTATGTTCATGGTGCTTTACTTAGAATCAAAAGGAAGTGGGGTACATAGCGTGTTGGGTTATACTATCCTTAATTATATACTAGAAGTGTCTATAGGGTATCATATTACCGTTAGGAAGAAATAGGCTCTGAATCGAAAAAGTAAAAATCCAAATGCAGTATATGTTGAGAGGTAAAAAAATAAAAAAAAGAAAGAAAAGACAATTACAGTTCTTTGTTCTTGGAAATCGTTGAAGCGCGACGCCCGCTAGGGTAGGGAATGATTTTTGGCGGTTCTTCAATGCTCTCGTTTTCTTCATGAAAAAGTCATAGAAAAAAAAATCTCATTTGTATTATGGATAAAGGCAGGAAGGTTCCCCCTTTCGGTCAAGGTAGGTTATGCTTTGGACTGCACAAAAGCTGGATGGAATAGGGTATGGTATAAGGCATTACTTGATAACTTTTATTCTCCATTTCGATAGGAAAGGATATGAGTGAAAGTGTTAGCAAAGTTATTAACAGCAATACATTAAAAATAATACCTCATTATTTAATATAGAATTTGTGTTGTGAACATTATTACAGATATTTGACCCGAGTGTACTGCTATGAGGACAAAATTATGAGATTGCCAAAACTTCGATCAGAAATAAACGAATCTTTTTTTAATGGAAATATCACAGAAATGTAATATCGCACATTTGCATATGCGGAATAAAAAATAGATGTTGAATTGCAATTCCTTTAAATTGCAATACCTCTGAGTTTGCATTCTGTAGAAGCGAAAGTGCGTCTATCCATTAAGTACACTTGTAAAATTGGTATTTACAATATGGCATATTTATGATGCAACTAAAAATTTTATAATAGCTGGAAAAGTGTTTAATAAGTTCTGATATCTTTCTCCATACGAAATTTTAATATTTCTGGGGTTTTGGCTCATTTGAATATTAACTCTAACTGCGTGTGAAGTAAGAAAAAAATGTATCGTTAACAATGATACTTTTTGTCAATGATACTTTTTGTGCAACTTCTAAATGGTCACACAAATCTTGTGAACTACTAGTACAAATTCATACACACAGATATAACACAGACATTCATAACACAGACAGTTTTTATATTTTGAATTTATGGTTTTAAGAGAAATATGTAAATTCCTCATTGAAGTTAATATTTACGTTGGGTTAAATAAAATTCTGGCTCGTAATTCATGCATTAAAAATACTTCATTAATTTCCCATATAATTATTACATCTGTTATTAATTTTATATATGTGTCAGTCAATATATTTCTTTAGAGTAAATGAATGCTTTTAAAGATAATGCTAAGTAATGCCATAAACCGGTGAATGCGGATTTTTTTAACTTCCAATTTTAATCCATATTTAAGTTTAACATTTAGTTTTATTTAAAACAAGAACTACTGATATGTATGGGTACTTAGTTTTCTATGCGTAATTGCATAAACTCCCCACTTTAAAACCATTTTTTAGCAGAATTAAAAAAATATCTGATTTCGTCAGAACATGACTATGTAATACGATGAATTTACTTCTTTCACGGTAAAAGAAAAAGTAATGTACGGCATAATATTTTTAAGTCTGAATTGTACATTTAGCGTTTTTTCGGATGACAATATGTAAAACTATTTTGGAGTACCCAATTATCATATATTTCGCACAACTCTAAATTGGCAATTATCAATATTGATAGCATCCTCCGTACGCAATATAGTCTCTATATTAAAATATTTTAATAATTAATTCATCAATTTAGCGTAATTTTTGCAATTTTGACCATATTTTCATCCATGTAGGGCAAAATATCTCCAAGTTGGCGATATTCCACTAAATTAGTCGCGAAGTTCATCACATTTATTGTTAAGCGTTACAGACAAACGAAATAAGAGATTTTATTATATATAAATGATTATTGGCGAATTGTTAGACGTCAAAATACAAAACTATCACTCAAAGTATCTTCCCTTGTGAATGAACCAAACTAGATGTACGAGAATGATCTTAACAAATTTATCGCATAATATTACATATAAAAAGTAAACATATTTCGTAATAGTTAACACTTTTTAAATTTTATGTGATATTTTTGATACATTTATTTGAAAAATGGGAAATGTTTCGAGAACAGTTAATGCCAGCGTTCTAAAATTTGTGTCATTCGTCCTCTAACGAAAAATTTTTATAAGAAATGATGGTCATTTGTATAACATTATTACAGGTTCTGATTTTTTATTGGTTTTTGCAAAATTTCATTCAAAAATTCGGGGGTCTTTCTAAGATTTGATTGCGTTTAAAATCAATAGGGTTCAGTATTCACTGACTGCAAGATTTGTGCCAAATTTCGTTCGAAACGCACCATTCGTTCGTAAGATATCGCACACACACAGAGAGAGAGAGAAAGAGAGAGATAGAGAGAGAGAAAGAGATATCACCCAGTTCGCGGTCTATATTGTGAAACACTTAACAAATACTATGCTAAGAAGTTCACAGGGATTCCTCTAGAAATAAAATATATCAATTTAAAGATTTATTTATTACTATCAAATAAATAAAGTGTATTATATGTGTGCGTGTGTGTGACGATTTATAAAAAAGGGTCTCTATCTCTAAAGTATAATATATAAAAGTATACCCTTTTAAGTCGATTTATGTAACCGCACACTTTTGAAATACGAGAAAACTTTTCATTTATACTCAAGTAAAATAAAACATTCAATTTAAAAGCAAAGCTTTCAAATTGTTTTCTCTTTTCATGTTCTTGCTTGATTAATAACACAAAATTTGGAGTTATCGTAAATACATGCAGTTATATATATTTTTTTAGAATAAGACTGCCAATTTGTACTTAGCAAAGCCCCGCCTGAACTCACATTTTTAAAATGTCCGACAACGGAGCCTATTCCTTGCAGACCATGACTTATAATTCATATTTCATAAACAGCTCTTAAAAATGTAAAACTTTCTTGAAATTAAAAAACAGTTTTCGAAAATTGTTCAAAGTAAATAAATAAATTTACGACATTCTACTAAGTGGTTGTATAATCATTGAATAAACAGAACGATAATGAAAATTGGTTAAAATATCAAAAACAAACAAATCGTCACTTGGAAAAAAAATCAGAACAATTTATTAAACATGTTTTATAGAACACTATATCAAGCGAATTCAATAAGTTTATGTATTTACTCAAATAATGCTTTCAATAAATTAGAACAATAGATTTTCTGTAATGGTAAAACTTTTATTTTTTGGGTTTTACAGAACTTAAAGAAATGCAAACTATAGATACCATACATGAATCTGGAAAGCGAAAGAGATGAACTGAACACCATCTGCATGAAAATTTACACTTCAACAACATTGTTGCCCTTTTCAACACGTCCAAAAGACGAGCAAATAATCGACCTTCCCATGATTGCAGAATATAAATTTTCCCAGAAATATCCCACACAGAAAGAAAGACACCACAAAAAATATTCCCAAAGTACAAAGCTAAGTTCTACTTTCAGCAACGTTCTAGGCTTATCCCCCTTAAAATACCTTAACAAAAGTACAAAGAAGTTTCAAAATGGGGTCGCAGGATTTGAGGAGCATTATCTCTTAGGCAGAAAGAAACGCACTCCCATTCCAACCATAGTACTGGTATAGAAAATAAATAAAATATTCTTCCCTTCAGAGCACAATTCATTCAAGTCTGGACTACTGCATAAAACATAGTTTACAGAGCGCTTCGGAATAAGGCAGTATACCCGTTCTTCGTACGGAATATATAATATACATAAACTTGAAATTCATGATTTGTGCTAAACTTTTAATATTTGGAGTCTTTATTCTTTTAAATTTTATAATAATTTTAACAAACAGGAAATAGGAGAGTTCTCCCGTGCTGAGATAATAAATAGACAGATAGAAGCGCAACTTAGAATTTTATTTATATATATAATAGCAGATATGACGTTGCTCGTGATTTAAAAATATGAAAATTCCTGTAGTATTCTAAATGACATTGCTATTCGAAATTCTATTTAAATTTAAGTTAATTCTCCAAATAAGATGTATAACAATATCTGTCTCGCCATGCAAAACTATTGTCACAGGCAGATCTGAAGAATAAAGCATCCTGGTCCCATTTAAAAACAAAGTTGCAAAATAAATATGAAATTTGATCAATATATGCCAAACTGAAAGAGCTAAAATCTAAAATGTTATTAGAAGATGTACTAGTACCACTTTTATTCTATCTCAGCAACTAATTAAGCACAATATATGAGTTTGAAAATTGTTTGCCAAAATAAAACAGATGACGTAAGAAATTAAAAATATCAACAATTTCCATAAATTAAAATTTTTTGCGTAAGGAGCTTTTTAAAATGAAAAAATGTTTATTTAAGTTCAAAAGAAATTAAACTACATCGAAATATTTTAAATTATATTTGGTAAATACATGATAAATTTAGTATATGTACAAAAATTGTGAATTTGATGAAAAATTAAAAAGTCAGATTTCAACGTCCACTGTCCTCTTACTGTACAAAATTAAAGCATTTTACAATTTCTTTTATGCAATATTTTTTTTCATACAATTTATCATTATCTGCAAAAGGGGTTTCTCGCAGTAATTTAATATTGGCAATTTAATTTATAAAATAAATTCCTTTTATAATTGCTTTTATTTTAAAATGTTTTCTATATTATTTAAGTTTCATCTGCAAGATGAGTTTTCTGTAGTTATTTATAACTATCGTTGTGAATCATGTTTCACAAGTGCAGGTGTATTTCAAAAACTAGTTTTTATTCAACAGCAATTACCAGAAATATGGTGTTTTCAATGCAAATTCTAAAGTAAAAATAAAATCAAACCAAAGTAACATAAAAATAAAAAAGTTGCAAGAAAAGTAAAAATAACAATTTTCTATAAACATTTTAATATACGTATATTTCAACTGTTCTCTTGTGTTTCTTCGATCGCTTAATGTTACTTGGCATACAATCCAATTTTATCATATTATATTACATTTTTATTTAAACAGCAAAATTTGCAAGTATGTATCACTAAACTCAATCATAAAATTAAAACGACAATTTTGTAATCATAATACCAGTTATAATGACAGGATTAAACAACTAGCCACGGAAACCTGTTGGTTTATGCCGATATATAGCTGCGTAGGAACATTCTCTCTCATCCAGCAAATCCACAGCCAGAGCAACGTACTCGGCAGAATCATTCACCGGGCAAGCTCCAAAGAATTACCCGCCAAGCCCAACCCCAGTCGCCGGTCAGATCCAGGCTCAGGTCATGAATAGACGCAGTCCATGCGATCACAGCCACCTGGAAGAGTCCGAAGCCTAACTGCCTTGTCGAAGCTCGACAGCCGGTTCCCTGGATTTATTTCCCCCACCCACCCCACCCCCACCCCACCCCCACCCCACCCCCCCAGGTTGGAGGATCAGAGCTACAAAACTAAGATCCGTTCACCACTCAGAGAGTGGGCCGCCCCGGGGGGAGCCAGTTATAATGACAATCAAATGAATATTGTTCGGTTCGGGGATAATTCTGGGGACATATGATGGATAAAAAATAAATAAATAAATAGAAATTATTACAAATGACTATGCAAACAATCAGTGCTTCCCCAATAGGTATGAACATGTGGCATTTTTATTATCATGGAAGCTACAATTTACAGAATATAATCTAGTAAAAGGACAGAAAATTACACTGAGACAGTGATCAAATTTGCTAATTTTCGCCGGCACATTTTTAACTTACGAAAATAAAATAAGTATTAATGCTAATAATGTAAAAGATAATTATCCATTATTACAACCCCAGGAAACGGATTTCATAAAACTTTTGTAAATGCTCTAATGGATTTCGAAGAGGAAGAAAGAGGTTACAGAAGATAAAACGCAAACTGAGAAAGTTCTAACATCCAAGCATGTAAAAAAAATAAAATGAAAAACCACAGAGACGACTTTAGAGACTCGCTACCACCATTTCAACGTTTGAAAGGCTGTAACTAAGAAAAGAAACATTTTATAAAGTTCCTTATTCAACAAATGTATATGTACAATTGTCACCTTTGTTTTACTGGTTTATATACACATGTGGAGTTAAAATATCAATAAATGGTAATCTTCATTATTATAAGTAACATAAAACCAATAACATATGTAACTAATAACCAGAATCATATAAAAAGAACTATAAATTTATACGATCACCAGAACGTGCCATTAAAGAGTTTCTTGAGCAAAGAATATATCTCTATGATCACAAAATTTATATTGAATATTTGAAATACAGGATTCATTAACACACGCATGCTCCATATCTGCGCATGGTGAAACCGTCTAAGTGTAATAAATCATAAGAGGAAGAGATGATTTATCTATTCCCAAACAACCAGGATAAAAAAAAATGCAATCGACAGCGGGGAAATTGAGACAACCAAAGTTATATACTAACGAGTTTTTAACGGAGGAAAAAAAAACAGTCTGCGCTGATTTACGTATTTAAGATAATAGATTTAAAAAAGACCATCGTAGCGGAAGTAAAACTTTTTTCAACAAATTTTACCTTTTTTTATCCCCTCCCCACTGTGGTAAATGAGAATACCATAAATAATGGTAGAGTTACATATATTTTTATGACCTATCATTTCTTCACAAGGTATGTTCCGCAAAATATAATTTTATTGAGCAAATACTGTGCAGAATGTAATTTGAAGCAGTGCATTTTATTTTAAATCATATAAGTGAGCATTTTTGCTTCGCTTGAATAAATAACAACAAACAGTAATAAGGAACTAGATGAATAATAGTTCAACAGTAATATTGTCAAATTAATTAATGTATCTAAAATGTGACATATCTCTGCAGATATATTTTATTTTTTAATTCAGTGGAATAAGCTGCATTATTTGTGAAAATAATCAACAGAATGTATTAACTGAAGTGTGGCTTTTTACAGAATTACTTATTTGAACAGAGGGTTTGCAGAATTTCTATTTTTGTGAAAAATTTTAATTTCAAGACTTTTAATTTGTTCCATTTCAACTTTTCCTATGTTCACGTGCAGATCTTTTCACGGTTTTACACTTTAAAGGTCGTGTAACCAATGCCATATCATTTCTTTTTCATATTTTAATCAACAATACAAATAGAGGCAATTGAGAGCATTTCTATTGTACATTCGGTGGCATCATATTTACTGTATCATCGTTAGAAGGGAAAAATAAGAGTAAGTTTTGTGGGTCTAGAAGTAATTGGCTGTGCGGTGTTGTATGGATTTATTGTGTCTCTATTTTCAAATTGAAAATTATTTAGAATGGTATAAAGTGGATTTCTCTTTTCATATTGCATCAAAAGTTGAAAGAAGATTTTTCAAATTACAAGCTAATCTAATACGAGACAGTTAAGTCATTGCAGGGGAGGCCAACCTTTTACATACCATGCTCCAACTGTCAAAAAATTTCGACGAACTGGTGAGTAAAGAAGGCTGTGTGAATTGAACTGAGAGCACTCTGGTGTTGAAAATATGAAGATGGATTCAGTTATGGCGCCTACTTAAAAAAAAAAAAAAGTAGGCCAATGCGCCACTTGTAATCACTCAAAGCGCCACGTTTGGCGCATGCGCCACAGGCTGGCCACCCATGGATTACTGTAAAAAAAAGCATGTACAACGTATGTACAACGTCGAATCTACAACGTATACAGTTACTGACATGAAGGAAAATTATTGCTAAAAATACCAAAAACTGAATCTTATAGACTTCAGAATTACACAAAAGCACGGGAGTTCTTCATACCAATTATTAGATGACAAAATTCATATACTTAAAGAGCTAACAAGGGGGATATCCAAGTACATGTATGAAATTTATTGGATAATATCGATTAGGCACTGTGGTGAAAATATGAATAAAGAAAAAACTAGGAAATATTACAATAAAAAACTCAAATAATGAACTTGCGCCGTATACAGTTGGGGACATAAAGGAAAATTATTGGCAAAACACACCAAAATCTGAATCTCCATGTAGGACCGATTTCAGAATTACACAAACACAGAAAAATCTATAGATTAATTAATAGTAGTTAAAGTTTATATGCCAAAATGGTAAACCAGTTTATGCAAGTACATGCGTTAAATTCATTAAATAATAGCTAGAAGATTTTGTGAAAATAAAATGAATAAAATTAGTGAAATTAGTAAATTTATTTATACAAAAGCTATGTGAAAATTGTAGTAATACGATTGCATCAAATTACAAGAAATAATACAAAAAAAAAATATTTTTTAGATTAGAACAAATTCAATACCACTTAAATATTAAGAAATTTAAAAAGGGATTCGAATTCTAACTTTAAATACTGAAGAAACAAATAATTTAATAATGCAATCATGGCGACATAAGAAGAGAAATTGGCCGATTTAAAATATGTAAGTCGAGATGTAATTTAGCTGAGATATTAAAATGAGCCAAAAAGCAAATACTAAGATTAGAATCAAGTTATTCAAGACGCAGCGGACATTTAAAGATTAGAATAAGTAGCGAATGAGAAAATGTAATTTGGTGCTGCTATTTTTCAATAGAATTATAAAATATAGCAAGTTAAAAATTTATTGAACCAAAATTTTAAAAGCGGGAAGGAGAGATCTAGAGAAAATTAATTTATAAGTTAAAAGAGGTGAAGATAATAAAAGCAGTCTGAAATTGAAATTATTAACAACCATTGAACCGGAAGACATTATAAAACAACTTTAATCAGAAATGAGAAAATGTAAGTATTGTCTTTAAAATACAACTCAAAAATTTATTACTTGGTTTTTTTTTAAGAAAACATGATTTATTTGCAAGTAAACTATGTTTTCGTAAATATTTGAAAGAATAAGTTTAAATGTTATAAACAGCAAATAAATCAAACTTGAACATGAAACCAGGCGAACATATAATCCAAATGCAAAAACTACACTACTAAAAGAACCGGATTGTGATACGAAAACTACCAAAAAATAAATAAATAAAGCAAACAATTAAGTTGCAAAACTTAAAAATCAAAGAATATAGAATTAGAAAACTAACAAATTAAAATGCAAAACGTACAACTTTGAGTTGCAATCCAGCACGTCACGGTTTTAACTTTCTATTTAAAACCGCGCAGCTTCTTTTGGCAACGCAGTTTATTGATCAATTAACTTTCTTAAAATGAACAACAAAAAGGAACAATCAAAATAATTGAAAGGGACGAAAAGGTTCAAGCCCTATAGACAGATAGAAAGAATACAATATTTCCAACAAGAATAGCCTAAACAGGGATCAGTTCCTTATTATCATTATTATTACTATAGTCACGTGAGTAATAGGCTAATTGTAAAGCCAACAATCGCCATTAATTGAAAAGCGGAGAAAAATGTATCACGAGATTTCTTTTAAGAAAAAAAAATGCAAAAGAATTAATTACTTATTCATTGCAGCTCTTCCCTTTACAAAACAATGACGGCAGACGGTTCATGATCAGGCCGCTGTGCCCTGAAGAGTCTGCTCTAGGAAGCAGGAGCTCAGGAACCAGAAAATAAGATATTTCATTAATTTACGAGGCACGGAATTACGGCTTTTTATGTACTTATTACAAAGATTAAACGAAAAGTAACATGGCGCCTCATTAAATACCAAATTAACTGTTAATAGTGTACTAGAGGTAATATGGAGAAAATGAAACTCGATTACATTCAAGGAGAAAATAGTTCCGCATAAACAAATGCCAGTGGGAATAATTCTTTATTATGAGATTAAGAAAGTCTTGCGTTAATATATCAGGAATCACATAAGTCGATCAGGAATCACATAAGTCGAACTTCCGTGGCAATACGCAGCAGTAATAAAATTGATCATATATTTCCCTCAATCAAATATTATATGCGCTAGTCAAATACTTTATGCGCAGTCAAATTATCCATATTAATGTTCTAAATTTTCTATAGTTCAAAAGTTAATTTGGATTGATACTCGTACGATAAATCTAATGTAAGCAGGTATAAATAGCATCTTATGCATTTCCCTTCTCCAAAAACTGTCAAATCTGGTAAAACTGACTGAAAATGTTGTTTTCGAAATCCCGTAATTTTTTAAGAATGCAGAATTAGCCTAAAGTTTATCGAATTCTATAGTTTACGTGCCAATATGGAATATAACTGTTTTAATTTTACCGCATTTTTTATTTATACTTCTTAGAATTTTTATTTTAATCATTCTTAATGAAGTTTTCAATAATTAACATATCAACACCTGAAATTTATGCCTTTATGAGAAAACTAAGTTTTCAGAAGAAAAATGAACTTAGAATTCCCTATACTATTAAAGCAAGTGAATGTCTTATGCTATTAAGGCAAGTGAATGTCCAATGCTATTAAGGCACAGGAATCTACTTTCTGAACATGAGATTTCATGACAAATTTTTACTTTAATCAAAGTAGGCTAAAGGTATCTGATCAACAATAATTAACCACAGATCAATTTATAATATAGCAGCTAAAAAACTGCAGTTCAAGTGTCGGAAAGCAACAAGCAATTACATAATTATATAGCAATTTAACTTAGTGTTCATTCAGTTTTAAACGTACGCTATTAAATTATTATTAAAAAATTCTAAAGAGCATGATGTCACCCAAGCCTTTTGCAAATGTTCTGCAACATTAAAAGCAAAAAGTGAAAAATCCCCATTTCGCCAAGTTACTATGAAAACTAATCCTTTTATACAAATATTTCATTCATTCACTTTGTCAACACACCTTATTTCAAAAGTAAGTTTTAAATCCTTATAAAATAAATTTTTGAACAGTAAAAGCAGTGGAATGTGATCTACGAGAAGGCGGGACACAACTGGACATAACAGAAGGAAATATATTATGGATGGACAAATCCACCAAGCCTAAGTCAGCTGGTGGTATACAAAAGAAAGACTTCTGAGCTCTACAACGCTGTGGTATTTCCCAGGTGTAGCCTTACAACACACCGTCCTTTTCAAAGGCTCTGTAACAGTAATCTGCGAGGAGGCACGTTTCATAGGAGCATGCCACCTTTTATAAAGCCGCCCCTTTTGCTATTTTCAATTCTCCGTCCTCCCCTTAAGGCTTTTAAGCACCTGATTTTGAGTCGTGACCAAACAAAGGGGCGACTCAGGGGCAGAAAGTTCGTCCCTGCACTTAATGAAAAACATGCGTAAAGGCTGCGCAAGGAAAATGTTACAATTAACCGGATATTATGTTAGTATATGTTGTTTGATTGACGTGACCTTGAGGCACATCTCACTTTCTTGAAAAGCTAGTGAAATTACAGAATAAGCAATTTAGATTCTTAATTACTATAATAGCAAGCTACAAAACCTTTACTGACACAGTGCTGTGGCCGAGCTCTCAAACATCAGTTGAAGAGCCAAAGGTTACATGACGAATTAGAATTTTTTAATTTTATCTTTTTCACTGAAGACTCACGAGACTCAGGACACGCTCAACACAAGCTTGAAGATGGGTGGGGAGTATAACAGCCTTGCAAGGTTCAACAATCTATCTTCAAGCCATAGTAGATGTCTAAGTAGATGTATGCATATGTTAATTGGCAACATTAGTAATATATCATATATAACACAAGCAAGTAACCTAATCCATCTTCGCAAAAATGTTCACAGAACATATTAAAACATGCAATCATTCCTATGAGTAACAAATATAAATATCATCATTTTGATACACAATGATTTGAAATTATCTATATTAAGTATAAATTTAACTGGCATGTTACTGTTGTATTAGACCAGATACTTTCCATATAGATTAAATCAGCTATATTTAAATAGCGATAGTGTTAAAAATAATTTTGAAAGTAATAAATATACTGTGCATAATCATTATTTCTGGAAACCACATACTAAAGATGATTAAAGTATTAATAATGTTAAAAGAGCAAAGCTTAGTAAGGGTAAAGTATTTAATAATAATAGACTACAAATCAAAAATTAAGATTACATTATAATTGTAACAGAACATTTAATTGCAAACCTGTAAAATGAAATATAAACATTGATATAGCAATAGTAGAAAGTCATTTTTATAACTGAATGGAAACGATCAACAATACGTTTCAGATTGGATTTACAAATATTCCATTCAGTCGTTTGCATTAGTTAAGATCATTTCAAACAACTCATTGCTTCCACGAATCTGAAAACACATCTTCGATATTAATTCATTCTAATTCCAAAATCTACTCGCAACGAATGTGGTCATAATTCTGTAAAGATGCGAATTACTTAGAATATCATTTCGCATCAAGTGTAATAATCTTTTGAAAAAGTAATATATATTCTTGAATTAGATTAAAGACATGGTAGTGTAAACGGTACAATTTTTAAAGACAATTTCTTTCTTATGAATTAAAATGCAACCATTTTGTACAATTACGTCACATTTTGCTTAGTAGTAATGCTAGACCTCAATTACTTTATAGACTTAGTAGGTTATAAATTTAATATACTTTAACAGTATTAAGTCTAACAGAACTTGCAATGTTAGTCCTCACTTACTTTTCAGACGTAGAAGGCAATAAATATAACAATCTTTAACCGTTTTAAGTCTAAGAGAAAACAATATAACCAACAGCAGAAATATTTGTAGAGACACTGGTAATTGATTTCAAAAACTTCAGTTAATCGAGTTCCTTAAATGCAGAAAACTGCAAAACAGTTTAACGTAATAGTTTATATACCACATATAACAACAAAGAAAATTTTTATTTGACCACAACGTTACTTGATATATAATAAAGAAAAGAAGAAGAAATATTTCTCAAGAGAATAAATATACGAGAAGGAACTCTTTAAGGGGGAGGGATATGTTCTATTTACCAGCTTGCTTTTCAAGACTAATAAATAACACTTCCAAAATATATGAGTTGGCTTAATGTCTGCACAAACTAAAATGAATGCTCTGAAGAGACCACACGAAACTTTGCACAACAAAAGAGAGCACCGACAATGACAGACCAAATGCTACCCTTTGTTTGCTAATGCAACGTTTTAAAATCTAGGACCGTGCTTATAAAATGCAAAGGAAGAAACATTAAAGCTCTAACATTTTGGGCCGAAATGGTGAGCATATTTCTAAAGAAAGCGATTGCAGGCGATCTCAAGCTGATGTTACAAAAGATCGGTTACCTACGCTTGCAGTTTTGTTTGTCGAAAAGAGCCCAGGTTTCTATTGTGGTGTAAAAAATATCTTTTGAACCGTAAAGGAATGCTTAGTGCAGTTTCCAAATATAGTCAAAGTGTGCATTCTGAACTCGCTTTCATGAAGAAGCGGCACGTATATATACAGAGCACAGTCCCACGCATTCAGCATTAGAAATGAATAGTCAAGCCTATTCTGCATAAGACACGCATATTCTTCATAAGGCATTCCCATTCTTATGTATAGTTTATTTAATGTATCTTTAATTTAACGTGAAATTAATAGGATAATTTTAATGGATTAAAGGCACTGCCTTAGTCGCTCTCGTTCACTGATATATGCAAATAAAAATACCAAAAGCAATTTGAATGCAAATGAGGTATATTTCTATTAATGTAAATATACATTTATTAAATTTACTTAAAATATTTTTAAATTATTAAATTTAATATAAATATTAATATTAATATAAAAATATATAACCTAAAGGATTTTTGAAATTTACTTATACTGATATTCTTTAAATAATAATAATGAGACATTATAATGATGAAACATTTTAATAATGAAAATGAAACCGGGTAAAAATCATCAAACTATCGTAATGTATGTATAGAATTCAAAGTATTCTGTGCCTGTGATAATTTTACATAGAAATGTTTGAAAGTTGTTGTTGTTTTCTATCTAGCCACTGAAAAAGGCAATACGTACTTTCTGATAATATTTTGTTAATTATTTATCCCTGTCACACAGTGGTGTTGGAAGAAAGGGAGTTTGTGATTATAGCCTCATTGTCTAAGCAATTACATTAGTTTTCCATAAGGCCCATATTGAAAAACAAAGTTTAGCACTATAGACCACTCATTCGATTATCGGAGTCCCCGTATTGGAGACCCTGGTTGCACTTATGCCATCGCATCAACTGTGTAGTTGCAGAAGGGATCACTTTCTTATTCATTCGACAGTTGCATTCCCGATAATTTCGGTTTATTTCATTTATCCCTGTTTGTCATACATAATCGGAGTAACTCGAGGGAACCACATCATATTTTATTGCATTTCAATATATTTTGTAATTCACTTGAGATAATCACTTGTAATTCATTTTATATTTTCAATTTCCTGTTTCACCTTATTTATCCCTTCTTGTTCACATATACTTTGCATCTATAGAAGGGTTTTATTGTACATCGATTTTTTTGTGATTCACAAGTAATAAATTGAATATTCTGCTTCCTTTAAGACATAGTCTGTGTAGCTACAGAGAGGGTCTCATTTTATTCCATTATGTTATGTAAATTACTAGAAGCCTGCATTATCAATTTTTTGTTTCATCTCATCCATTTTTCTTTCTCATACATACATTAGTTGTGTAGCTATAGAGTTCCCATTGCACTTCATTACGTTTTACAATTTACTAAAGACCTGCATTCTCAATTCCCTGTTTCATTTCATTCATTCTTTCTCTGACACATTAGCTCTGTAGTAATAAATAGGACGTTTTATATTTCAGAGTATGATTCTTCAGACACTTGTACTTCTGATTTCCTGTTTTATCTGCTGCATCTTTTTTCATTATTTTTACTAATAGATAAATATATATGTTGATTTTCTGCAAAGATATGGGGAGGGAAGCAATAGTATACACACACAAAGCACAAAAAAAAAAAAAAATTCATGCCGCTCCGCAAATTTGAAATTCACAATAATCAACAGAATTTACAAGTAAAATGATTTTCCTATTAATTTCAAAAAAATTTCAAAGTAATTTTAAATAATAAAATTTCATATTTTTTAAATAATATCCTTGATATATTTAAAATATTAATGTTTTATGTTTTATAGTCAAACCTAGATAAACCCCAACACAAAAACCTGATATATAATATATTCGCATAAATAATCATTTAGTACGATTAAAATTACTAAACGGCATAATTATACGGAATTAAAAATATTTTGAACACATGGAAACCATCATAATATATAAAACATTTAAAACCATTTTCGTTTCTCTTTTTTATGAGAAAACTAAAAATATTGAACTATGCTGTAATATATGTACAGTTGTATATGCTTTTAAAATAAAATTATGTACTGCATGGCAATATACGTGAAGTAATATAACTTTAAAATCAAGAATAACTCATACAATATAAATGAAAATAAAAACTTGCATCATGGCAAATAATTGAGTTGAAAACTAAAAACTAAAATCAAAATGCATTCAAAATATATTTTATAAACATAAAAATGCCAAATATATGGAATTTAAAAATTAGGAAAATTCGTCATCAGAAAATATATTTATTGAAAACGTTATTTATTTTTCATATATGATCGTTTTTCTCTCGGTGCCCTCCTAAAATTTTGCAACCGTACATTGTAGAAATTCGCTGTGAATCGCATATATATGAGTGTATTTATTAAAAAATTAAAATAAAATATTTTCAAAATTATATCTTTGATATTATAAAAAATTAACATTTTATGTTTTATAGTCAAACCCTGATATATGACTCCCAATACAAAAACCTGATACAACTAGAATATTAATACATAAATCGCTTATATATGAGTGCACGTATTAAAAATTAAACATTAAATATTTTCAAAATAATATATTTGATAACATAAATAAATAATGTTTTATGCTTCATAGTCAAACCTTGATATATGACCCCAACACAGAAATCTGTTGTAGCTAAAATATTAACACGTGAATCTTATATAAGAGTGTACGTATTAAAAAATTAAAATTAAATATTTTCAAAGTAATATCCTTGATATGATAAATAATAAATGTTTTTTGCTTTATAGTCAAACCTTTATATATGACCGTAATACCTGATGCAACTAGGATATTAACACGTAAATTTTATATATGAGTATGCATATTAAAAAAATAAAATTACATATTTTTTAAATAATATCCTTGATATTATAAAATATTAATGTTTTATGTTTCATAGTCAGACCTAGATAGACCCCAACACAAAAATCTGATACAACTAAAATATTAATACGTGAATCGCTTATATATAAGTCTGCATATTAAAAAAATAAAATTAAATACTTTTAAAATAACATCCCTGATATTATAAAACAAAAAATAACGTTTTATAGTCAGATCTTGATATATGACCCCAACACAAAAACCCGATACAACTAAATTATTAATACATGAACCGCTAATATATATCTGTGCGTACCAAAAATTAAAACTAATTTTCAAATTAATATCCTAAATATTATAAATAAATTATGTTTTATATTTTATAAACAGGCCTTGATATCATGCCTATAAATATGGACGTAGTCAATTTACACGCTTTCCCGTTCGGCCATCGTCAAAGGCAAATCGTTTAAAATAATTCACAAGGTAGCAACCCACAAACACCTCAGCACGAGTAACCCATTTCTATGTCGTGCAGCGTGACTACATATATGCTGATACCGCCGTTGCCCATGCATGCGAGCCTCAAATTAATGACCTTTCACTTAACACTCGGCCATTTCAAAAAGTCACCTTAATAATCATCCCCCAAAACGATCATTTCTCCGTTACGTCGGCCGATTAGGTAGCCACAAAAACCACGTGTTTTTTGTTTTCTTTTTCAGGGGGCAATCATATGGGCTTTCATCCCTCCTGGAAGCACTGACTAATCTTAAAGGAATTTCCGGTTTTTACTTGAGGGACCTGAAGTCTGCGTTTTTTTACGTGCGCTTCCAGAACTTCGCACCCGCTAGTTTTTATTTTATTATATATATATATATATATATATATATATATATATATATATATATATATATATATATATATATATATATATATATATATATATATATATATATATATATATATATATATATATATATATATATATATATATATATATATATATATATATATATATATATTTTAAACCTGGATGGTAAACTTCCGCATGGAAAAATTGACTATGAGAAATGAAGTAAAATATAAATTACCCTGGTTCGAAAACTAATAAAACTTACTTTGATAATTACGCATTACCATTTACTAATACTTTACATTTAAAGAAATATTACGGAATAATTATTTGCTCGTATTTATACTTTCTCAGCATGCATAGTATAATGTATAGGGAAATTATTGTAACGTTGTTAAAACTCAGATTCAAGTTTTTGACAGAAGATCTCATTTTAAGTATCCCTGAATAGAACGTTCATAGGACTCGAATAGGACGTTTTTGAGGTAATGTCGGTGTGTGTATGCATCTAGTGTATGTGTCATTGAGTCTGTGGACGAGGTAATTCACTTGTCATATCATACGAACGAATGAAGCGTTTCAAAAATAATTTGGATCGCTTATTACAATCGGTGAATATTGAAACCGCATTGAACGATACGAACTTTAGATCATTAACACGAACGTTCACGAAATATCCCACGATTTTTGAATATCTTTTGAAGAATTCATTAAACATCAGGAATCCTAGTGAACAGCTTTAGCAATATCATGGCGCAACACTTTGAGAGTTATACAAGAATTTGTCTTTTATTGGAAAGAAATGTATAAAAATATTTCAAATCATTCATGAACACAAAATAATACCAAATCCAATATGTTGTGAATCATTGAATTCGCAGATGCATGAAAATAAAAATGAAATGCGGTTTTCGGTATAGTATTTTAAACGATATTTTACATATAAATTGTCCTATGAATTCGGGTCAAAGTCTGTTGGAGAGAGCGTTTCTCAAAATTTTCGGTGGTGTTAATTTGTAATAATATTTTGGAAAGCTAAAAATCGAATTTGTGTAAAAATTGCTCAAAATTACGCTTTAGTATGAAATTACTAAAAACTAATTCAGATTTTTAAAACATCGTTCCGGGGAATCTTGGGATTTGACCTGAATTATCCTAGTTCTGAATTTCTCAGCTATGTATCAGTTCAATTTCCCACTACGCAAACGACAGACGAGCAAAGAGATATCTTCTTTCATCATTATAGATTACTCCACATGCATTTCTGTTGAAGGACTGTGGCAAATATATAAGGGTAACAAAAAACAAGAAAGATCAATCATGCATAAAGCATTGATTATGAAACACTTTCCAACTACAATGCAATTTTATTTAAACATCTCTAAAATGAGATACATTCAGCGGTAATATTTTTAAAATTATCATAATACTACAATAATTTATTATATTTGAAAACTTCATCGAAAAAAATGAACTTTATTCAAATGATGTCATTGAAATATAAATTGCCTGGCTCTCTATGAAAAAGCAGTAAAAATTTCATTCATAAGCATCTATTCTATTCCTTTCATTCATCACAATACTACAATAATTTATTTTACTTAAAAGCTTAAAACCATGGAGGTAAAAGTAATTTAACTCTGTGCTTAAAACTTCACCAAAAAAGTCTGCTATAAAATCGTCTGTTCTCTATGTAAAATCAATGAGTGTTTCATTCATATCAACTATATTGCAGACTCCGCTAAATAATTTTGCGTAAAAGAAATTCAGGAATTCTTATACAACTCATCTTACAGCTTGATGTCTTTATAATCTCCATAAGTGAAAATTAGGCTTCGTTGTAGAAACAATCAAAGTTTGATGATCATTTAAATTCAAGTATATTGTAATTGATTTGTTCCAGAACAGTGATGCTCAGAAATTAAGCAAAAATAAAGCGTTTTTAGGACGGATACAGCACCAAATATAAATTAAAAAGAACTTTAAAAATCACGATTTTGACACAAGATGGATGCCATATTTAACACTTTACAACATAGTTGAAAAGTGTTTATGACTTTGTTTATTTTGAAGTAGGTCACGTGATTTCTTCATATAATGGTCACCTGATCTCTTTATATAATGGGTGTAACTATTATTCAAATTTTTATTTTAAAAACTACTGAATATATTTTTCTGAATTTTTTTATATATTTTATGTCATAATTTCAATATTTCCTAAAACTTTCGAAGCAATTTGTGAATTTTAAATTCACTTAAAAAATGTTTGAAAAATTAGGTCCCATAGGGTTCAACGTATTTCATTTTTTCAACCCGGGTTCAATCCAAAACTAATTGGATGATATTATTCATTTATATTCCCATAGCACAGACCGCCTGGACAACATACTAAAATTTCATTTTGATAAAGTCATTTTTACGGCAGTTATAGTGCTAACGGACAGAAAGACAGACAGAATTAACAAAGTCATAAATACTTTTCAACTATGTTGTAAAGTGTTAAAAAAAGATAAAATATATTATACGAGGGTGTTAAATATATTATCAGTATTTAAGGGGGGCAAATATATTAGATTAAGCGTAACATATTTATTTTTATTTTGGAGTGATATTCATTAATATCCAAAGCCGGCATTTATGGTAGTGACAATGAGACCATATGAGAAGTTCGTATCTGGGGGCAGTCGATTATCGAATAAAAAACTGAGTAATCCTTTGATTTGCTTGAGGCAGAGAATAACTTCATTAAATATAGCACATAGCCTCACAAGCAATCATTTCTTCGCACGTGAAAGTTCGCATTTTTCCTAAATGAGTTCATTGAAGAAGGAAAATGTTTTCTTCTTGCCTGCGCTATTTCCTTCAGGAAATCAAGGTGAAGTTCAAGAAAGAGCATTATACTTTCCTTAAAACTTCGCATTTCTTATTAAGTTATGCATTGTTCTCTTGATGCGATTTTAACGAATATATTGTGGATATTTCGAAAATGTAACATTTCTATTTTATATGACTCTGACGTTCAGAAAAATACTATGAAAGACATTGATAATAATTTCGTTTAAATATATTCATCAATATTGTTATTTCTTTAGAATAGTTCTGCTCAAAAAAATATATTTCTTTATTGCATCTGTTAAGTTGATTGTCTAGTATTTTTAAACCATTTTTTAAAGTATTCTAAGAAGGTCATTTGTTAAAATGTATTAACAGTGTGCAATAAAGCGCAATATTATATACCATATTATCAAAGTATTCTGACATTTTATGGAATTCACGTACTATGGATTCAGTAATGCCCTGTTTCAGCTGCATGTGACTAGGCCCGTTGAGTTTTGTACTTGCAGCCAGAATTTAGTGTTCTAATATTCTGAATGTTTCTGAGCTTTTCACATTGTGCCATGTTTGTTGAATGAATAATTGTTTATTCCAGCTCCGCAGAGCTCCTTCTCAACCTTCGAGGGATGCACAGAGTAATTTGTAAAAAAATCATATGTAAATGTTAGACTGACCAAAGACTGACCAAAGGACATATTTAAACACCATAGAACACCTGTGGAACAAAATTCAGCGCTTATTATGATCTCAGTTTATATAATCTTTCACGGCATCTGCTACAGTTTCTTTGCAAGAAGACTGTCTAAGCTGCAATTTGGGCCAGAGTGTTTTTGAAGGTTAATGTGTCAACGGTGGACTTTAAACTGTCTCACCTGACGTTTCGATATCGGTTTTCACAAACTACTTTTATTCACGCGGTGAAGTTTAGTCAGGATTGTTGCAGAACTGGAAAAGACAACGAGCCGTTCCATGAAAGTGACAAAGCTGCTGAGAATAACTGCTAGTACAATAAATTCAAGTTTATGGGTTCAAAAATCAACAACTGAAGTCTTATGCTGCATTCATGAATAAGGCATTTAGGAATCTTACAATCTGTGGCCTTAATAAAGGTATCCGAATATTTTAGAGAATATAGTGTATATAAATATAAAAGCAACATAAACACGCAATACATAAACAAAGAAAAAACAAAAGTAGACTTGGGAAGGAGATAATTAAATATTGCATCAAGAAACTTTTACATCTATAGATTTTTCTGTTCTACCTTTTAAACATATGTTCTTTTCAACAGTGACTTATTCTCATTTATAGTCAAAACTTTCTGACCGGCCCAGATAGTATGCATATAAATCATTTATTGCTGAGAAAATACTTTTAAAAGTTCGTTTTTAATCTAATGCAAAGTACTTTGAAACCGAGCTCATTATTTATTATTTATCTATTATTTACTTTATTATTTATTTGTCTATTATTTATTTGTTCTATGTGACTAAGTTTTCAACTGAGTGGAAGAAACGCAGTCTCTTCATTACCGTATGCAATAATGAGTATAGAAAATATATTAACATAATTTATTAATATTCATTAGTATTAACAATATTTCCATTCCATTTTATTTTATAAAATTATTTAAATAAACATTGTTACACTAAAAATCACGAAAGCCATGCGTATTTAACGTTAAAAAATAGCATATATAGCATAATATTTAAAAATTGCATGGTATAAAAATACATCAGTGCCCTACCCATTTTTCTTTACCTAGAGTATAAAATAGTTTAAGAAACATAATTAATTACAAGCGTTAATTATTAATGGAAATTAATATATAAAGGTAATTAATCAGTAAACTAAGTGACATCAAATGTATAAATGAATTGACAATAACTAATCATTTGTAAATACAAAATATGACGTTGCGCACAAACAATAAATATGTAGGTCACAATGTAAATGTTGTGCAAATAATTTATTATCTTGTCTCTAGCTAATTATTAGTTATTGTATAAATAATAGTAATGAACATGAAACGCATTTTTTTTAATTCAGCAAGTTTTATTATATACCATATACTTTTATTTAAAAATAATTTCCAGATTTTCTGATGATTTCCACAATATTCAAAATGCATAAATAGCATACAAATGATATCTTCTGATTCTATCCAACAGAAACTTGTGCAAAATTAGCGTCGTGAATACATTCAATATTATTTTATTGAAGATCGAAGCATTATTTCAAAACATATATTCGTGATAATTCAATTGAAAATTAATAAAAACATAATATTAAATAAAAATAAAAGAAAAGGTTGATAAATAAATATTAAAGTATTAATTTCATCTACATTTAAAATTGAATTTTATTTTATACTATTACCATAATTTACCATAATAATTTATATTTTATGGAGGCAGTTATATATTATTATATTAAGTTGTTATACACACACACACACACACACACACATATGTATATATATATATATATATATATATATTAAACAAATATGATTTCTTACACATCCATTTTGAATATATTACATATCATAGTTGAAATTAAAAATTAGAGAAGGGTGTGACTGTAAATAGTTATTGTCATTGAAGGCAGTGGTTAATAGTATTAATTATTGCTAGCATAAGGTTTTCAGTAGTGATAGATATTAATTGTCAATTTTTATCGTTTCAATTCTAAATACTTTTCGTTCCATTCAATTATTTTTTTATATGCAATTTCCAGTATTTTAAAATACCCAATTGATATATCGCTGATATTTATATTTATTCTTTCTTTTAAACAATTTAATTCTCATGCTAATGAATTTTCTATTCCATAAAAATATTCTTATAACTTTTTCTATGTATTTTTCAATGCATATGTTTTTAATTTCAACATACATGCATTTTCTTTTTATACTCAACGTGATTCCTTTTCAGTTTTTACGATTAAATCCTGCTCACCATAAACAGTTACTAGTTGTTTTAAAATAATCTTAATAGGAATCTCACCTCTCTCCAAATCAGGCAGCGGTTTCTGTGGCCCGAAGCAAAATTCAGCACCCAAATCATTCAAAACAATAGCTATGCCCCGATTCTCCTTATTTGACTTGGGCGATTATAGGCCACAAGAGATACTGGGCGCACGCGACAAACAAGAAATAGGTTTGGCTTTATTACGAAGTTGGGGAAATTAACAAGGGATCGGTGAAGAGGTAATCTGGTGGACAGTGATATATTGGTAGACGCGGAATTAATGCATTATGTTGCTGATTAATTAATTGCTCGCCTTTTACATACGAGGAAGTAAATCGGCGTTATGGTGCTAAAACATTAATAAAAATCTGGAAATTGTTCCATGGTGTTACAACGGGTATTCTGTAAGATCGCTCTTCCATTGCAGATAACAGAATCCGTGGATCGGTTTCGCGTTTTTTATGTGCTGATCAGCATAGAATTGCTGATGCTTGTGATTGCAGCAAGAAAATCATAGCACATTGCAATTTTTTGTTGCCATTGCAGGTATCGGCTAGTGCGTGCCGATGAGCGCATAAAAATTGTAAAACCGGTTGATGGATGCTGATATCTGCAATGAGAATGAAAAAGTAGCTTTAAGAACACCCCTTTAGTTAAGTTCCATGGGTATAGGGTTGGTAGTGAAAATACACTATAACAAATCTATCATACGATAATGACCAAATAAGAAAGGATTGATTTCCAAATGGATGAACACCAGTTTTCCATTTAGTAACAAATAATATTCACGTATATGCAAACATATACATTGTAATAAATCTTCTGAAATAGCACATCGTAATAATACTATATATCTTAATAATACAATATCGTAATAATACTATGTATTTTTTTTTAAATTTTCGTAAGAGAATATGTACAGTCTGATTTAAAAGAAAAAATTTTATGCAGGCTTATTATTAAAAAATATTTATACATTTCTATTTATTTGCAGTGTGGTCAGTATAGTGAGCTTTGAATACAACGAAGCATATTTATTAGTTTCTTCGAGATTTCTTAAGGGAGGTTCAAAATATTCTAGCATAAACGAAAAAGTACCAATTTTTTCTGAATAAAACTTATTTTTATCATGACATCATACATTACATAAAAGTAATTGAAATTATAGAATGGTGCACACACACACACACACACACACACACACAAAAAAAAAGAAAAGAAAAAAAAATAATAATAAAATAAAATACTACATTAAGAAGCGATTCATGATATGTTTAATATTCATTAAGGTGAGATTTTTAGATTCTAAAACATAAAATTGAGATATTTTCAAACATAAAAGTTGAAATTTTCATTCATAATTATAATTAGTTTAGGTAGCATCCCATTTTGCAATATATTAATCTTAGTATTGCATGTTTATTCATTAAAATAAAACACGTTTTAAAATAGCGTTCAACTCAAATTATTAGATATTGCTATACTATGTACGCATAAAATTTATCAATAAATATTCATTATATTTTAACATATATACAAAAACATTATACAAAAAATGAACTAAAATTAAAATACGCGAAATGTAAAATAACTGTTATCTTTTCTAACTGAAAATTAAACTACAACAATATAATATTTCGTTAAAATTTATTAATATAATTTTTAATATGCTAAGTACGTCTAAATGGAAAAAGTAGTAATTCAAACAACATATATGTATATTTAATATTGATGTAGAAAACTCAAACAATATATTAAAAAATATATTAACATATAATTTCTGACTATGCGGTTTGAAAGTCATTCGGTAACACGTACAAAAATTAAAATATAAAATAAACTCGATTCTTTTTAAATGGTAGCTACGGAGAAGATAGTCAAAATTGACTGCTCAAAATAACATAAATGCCAGTTTTTTTTTTAAGCTACCAAAAGCAAAACTCAAAAACGAAACACTTCTTTATTTAAGATGAATTAAAAGTCCTCGGGATGGAAAGAAGAAATCCAACCTCCTCTCACCAATTTACTACGAATATTACATTTCGTTGTGCAAAGGTATTTTGGAAATCGAAGCTCCCTTGAAGACAAAATACAAGGGAAAAAACGAAAAAATGTCTCGCTAGTTCTTCTAGACAGCTCTTCACGGTCCCAAGAGCAGTGAATACAAGTCCCTGTCAGGACTGTCATATCGATGCAGCAACTGATTTCGTCAAATGTCAGTTTTTCTTCCTTTTCTTCTTTGCCATTCTTTCTTTGCTTCTTTTTATGCTCATTATGGCCATCCTACCTTCCATGAGCTAGAAAATCCTCGGCTAATAAGGACAGGGTTGCTTCTTTTTTATGGAAGTATGTGATATGTATTTATATTTATTCGTTAAATCAACGAACACTTATAATTTGACAAGATACGGTGCAGTTTTCAAATTTCCGGTGCAATGCGGCACACAGGTGATTCGCAACGACAGCCGGGAGATTCTTTTTATCATTTTTTTTATTGAGAAATCACTGGCGACAAGGCAAGGAATGCGGCAGCCTGTCGGTAGCATTAAGCGAGACAAATGGAGAAGAATCCCGGGTAGAAGCAAAAAAAAAGAAGAAAAGAACGAATTAAATCAGACACAGTCATCAGCAAAAACTGCATATAATACAGTAAGTGGAATACCGGACTGTAAAAAATCCAAACATTAATAAAATTATCAAGCATATCATACTAGATATATACGATGCATACCAATTATATGCTAAAAGCTTCGCACTTTAGAATACAGGCATTTAAACTGGTTTGTTCCAATTTCTGCTCTACATTATCTGTTGAAGAAAAGTCATTGAAGCAGCATGGTTATTGAATGCAAGAGTAGAACATAGTTGAATTTAGATTTATTTATGTATTCATACGCAATAGAAATTTTAAGATATTGAAAGAAAACGCAGTTATAGATAAAAAATTAAAATTATGAAATGAAAATTGCAATAAATGTTTGAAAGTTCCGATGGCAAATAAAAAGTTGACATTCTTGACCTTGAAATTCGCTTTAAAATCATGCCAGATCAAATGAAATAAATACGCAAAAAGCTTCTACGCAATTGTTTTAGCATCTAAGCGTTTGAAGTTATTTGATTTTTAAAGAGAATTTAAAAATTACCGAATAACAACTTGATTTTGAAAAAAAAAATTTAATAATTTCTCCAAAACTTATAATAAATTAATTTATGTAAAATTTAAAAGGCATTAAAAAACAAAAATACATTAGTGTGCTCTTATACAACGGTTATTAGTTCATCTAACTCTCACTTTCATCATTACTTTAAAGAATTTGTACTTATACTAGAGTTAATAAATCATCTAGCTCTCAATTCTATCATTATTTTAAAGAATTTGCTCTTACACTAAGCTAATAAATCATATAGCTTTCAATTCCATCATTATTTTAAAGAATTTGTTCTTATACTAGGGTTGATAAATCAACAAACTCTCAATTCCATTATTTTAGAATTTGCTTTTTAAATACTCAAATTTAAAATGAAAAATATCTGATGTGTCCAACACCTGATTTTCTCTTTAACTTAGCAAATTTTGATATCTTGGGAAAACGATAACACAAAATACAGATTTCTTATTACTAAAATTTTAATGAAAAGCAATAAGTTTTTGTAATTACCGTTTGAAATAAGCATACAAAATTTCATATTATTTCGAGAACCGCGAGTAATAATTACACTATTGCCCACTTACTTCTGGTTAACACTACTAACAAATTTAAAACATATTTAATTTGCGATAATTTTTCTGATTTCAGATCAGGCAATACCCCAAGAATGGAGCATTCTGTAAGCTATACTAAATGTTTCTAAATACAAAATTACATATAAAATTGATATTTTTACAACAAAGACGCACAGGTAACCGTGCGCCAACGGCCGTACCTTGCTGAAAGCACCGGTTCTCGTTAGATCACCGAAGTCAGGCAGCATCGGGCGCGGTTAGTACTTAGGTGGGTGACCACCTGGGAACACCGCGTACTGTTGGCACATTTCGGGCGCGGTAGCCCGGTGGTTTGCGCCCTGGATTTGCACGCTGCCACAACTGCCGCCGTGTTCATACGGAGTACGATCACGTTAAACATGTGGGTCCGTAAGTCCTTCCAAGAGGTTGGTGGTAGGGGAAGGAGGGTACGGTCCCTGTGGATGCCTCCCCCACTGGGCTCCGGTGGCACTTGGGTGGCACTTCCCGGCCGTCTAAACAGTTACCTTACACCTTTCTGGTAGGTCGGACGGTCTGGGTCTCAACAACAACACAGGTAACCGTCTTATAATTTTTTTTTTCAATTTTCAGAAAAAAATGTTCGAAAAATTGAAGGTATTCCCGTAGTCCGAGGTCTTTAAAAAGCAATAGGCCCTTGAAGTTTATGGATTGAAATCATCATCGATTTGCTCAATTTATTTTAGACATATAGTGCTGCATGTGGAAAAAATATATATTGTAGTGTTTCAGTAATGGCCGATAATAACTCGTAAACAATAATGTCATTTATTTCGCATTAAATGTAGTTACAATGAATTTGCTTATTTTATAGCTGAAATGAATTTATATTTATATAGCTGTATTTTTATAGCTACAATGAATTTGCTTATTTTAGTAGTGAAAATATATACTTTTTATGAATAATTCTTTTTAGATCAAAAACATGCAATATCTAAGAAAGAACATACTAACGTCTTATAAATAACATCATTCGGTTTTAAGTAAAAATCACATGTAACATAGCTATATTTGTAACCTTTAAAAAAAACATTATTGTTTTTATTAAGTTTTAAATATTGAGATAACACATTTGCTCTATTGACTCCGAAATTTAATAAGTATTTAATATTCAATTTAGATATTCATACCAAATTTCATTCAATTTTATCAATTTGATATACTGTCTATTGACACACAGATATCATTGAAAAGGTGGTTGATTCGTATTCAAGGATGCTCAAAACTTATAAATTCGTTTTCTTAATATATCAAGCAAATACTCTGCTTTTACACGTACTACGTATTGTAAGGAAAGTATAAATGAACGCCTATCAAACTATACGAAACCAGCATATTTTAATGCTGTTCAGCATTCTAACATGTTGAAAACTAAATATTGAGTTAGTTTGGTTTTTTTCTAACCATATTTCACCTTCACTTCTGGAATTAACCAAGAACCCAAACTCAAACAAATATTAAGATTTTGTTTTTCACGGGAAAACACAGATTTTCAATTACTTTTCATCACTTCTTTTCATCACGAAGGGATGAATGGAATGAGATGAAGCATGTTTGGGGAAGGGTGGTGCACCAAAGCGATGTGCGGCGACTAGAGCTCCTTGGGCCAGGTGTTTGATGAGCTTTCCACCTGTTGACCTCTAACCTCTCTAGCTCTTAGCTAATTCTTCTTTGTGACAGCTAAGTTAATAAACAGAAAAGAGTTTGGAAACTTTCTATAAGCACAAATTCGCAGATTTATTATGAAGATGTCTTTCCACTACTCAAATGCATAACAATTTTGTATAAAATATTTAATGTTTAAAATATTTAATGTTTTGAACATGTTTATTTGTACTGTATATGAAAAATAAAACTTTTTATTGTGGTATAAATATCCATATATATAATAATTGTCTAATATATTTATGCCTTTCTAGACCTTCGGAGACTGTATTTTTTAGACTCGATTTTTCACTCGTCGTGGACAAAAGGGGGGAGGGGTCTACTCTCAGAACTCTTCTAAAGTTCCTCAGTGACCCACATGTCTGAAACTCAACCGCGAGGAAGACCCTAATTAGTCCAATTTTTGTTTGAGATGGCTGTTTCCAACGCTAAGCACAATACATTGTTAAGCAAAATAAAATTTATTAAAAAAAAGTTGCAACACTATCTTTAAAAGTGTTAGTTTCTCTGTCTCTGACATGCTTGATAACTAGTGTGTACATATTTGAACTTATAAAGAAGAGAGAAGAGGGTATTGAAGTAAAAGGAAACTACACCCTCTTTATGCTGCACCTTAAAAAACATGAAAATCTACAATACAAAAAGGAAAATTAATTATCTAACAAATTAATCACCAACTAGCATGCATAAATAAAAAAAAAACACGAATTTTGCAAATAAATAAATAAATAAATAAACACCTCAAACACAGAAAATGAACCTAAAAATATTAGTGATTTATTATAAATAAAAATGTAAAAAACTAATATTTTATAATGGGGAAAATTAATTAGACATAATTTTGAAATAGAATGTCTCTAAATATAAAGACCACGATTCGATTCAGTTTTGGCAGTAAATACCGTAAGATAGACAACAACAGATAAACAACGAAGTCGAGTTTAGATCTATCTTTATGATAAACGTGTAGGTTGCAAAGAGTAGCAGAAAATGGCATAAATAAGTGATGTAAAGAATTTAATGCTACCGAACTGAAGTCTGGATCTCAAAATCTGTGACAAGGAGAATGTTAAGAACTGACAAAACATAGCAATCCAGTTAGCTGTGTGACCGTCTGGACTCGAGGCCAGAAGGCGCGGATTGGTACCCTTTCAAGACGTTGATTGACTGACATAACAAACTCCCCTGCAAACTATTATGATTGTATGTCAATGTATCACCTTAACAAACATCAACTACTTAATTACATTAGAGTTACACTCTATCTTTATACACAAACAAAGAAAATGATTGCTGTTCGTAGAATAGGTTCATACAGCAAACACTTACATACAAGAAGATAATGCCACAAAAGTTATGCAAAAGCACCAAAGTAACAGAAACTAAATTTTGCTCAATTAAAACAGCTTATTTGAAAAAAATTAATTAACTCTTGTTTTAGTGGAGATTCAAACCACTGATCTTCAGCAGAATATTTCTGCAATAGTGTATTCTATTATTGATAGCATTTCTTCCTAATTTAAAATCTGAGAGACATTTCTAGGAAAATAGTTTTGGCACCTCAACAGTTTGGAGCATTTTCTTTCATTTATCATTTCATACTTATCGCATAATTTTTACTTAATTCAAGCTTTTGTAATTAATTATTAATTTTTTAAAAAGCTCTAGCTGACCATTCATACTAAAATTCATAAACGCAGCCAGAATCTCGGAAAGAGAGGGAGGTTTTGTCGAATGGGGGAGTGGTTTACAATACTATATTTCATTTTCCATTAAAATCCCCATGGGGAAATAACGTAAATTTTCCTCCTCTGCCTCCGTCTATTCTGCAATGAGAAATGCCACAACATTTTGACAAATCATGGCATATAATGAAATATTACATCCTCAGCAACTGGGGGGGGGGGGGGGGCTTTTTCGTTTTCAGGAAAATGCAATATAAAAATAGTAACAATGATTTTGTAATTCTAACAGAGTTTTATTTCAACAAATGATTGCGCATGACCTTGGAAGTTAGGTCAGTGACCACTGATCAGAAACATTCGAAACGTTGGAGAACCCATGAATGGCTAGAGGCCGGTGATCGATCAATAAAGTAGCTCAAAACCTTGGTGTCGACCCTCCTAAAATATCAGGTTCAGGTAACAGGTTGAAACAAGGCAATCAGTAGGCAGAGCACCTGTTTCTACCATTTTGGAGAAGACATAACCTATGGGCATATATAGCTTTAATTAAAATTAAATTAAACAAAAATAAATCATAGAGTTCGTATTAGAACTTCCCAGAACAAGGTCGACAAAAGCGTGCCACACGTTCCAGATTTGGCACACCTTGAAATATATATGTGGTATGTGGTTATGTTATTATAAACGATTTAGTTAACTGAAGTATTAACTTCGTGGAACCATATTTCGAAAAATGTGATATGGACAGCACATGACTTTTCCTGCAGAATCAAATCCATTTTTCTTTCTTTACAGCCATTCCTTTGAGTTTATTACACAAGATAACTTGTGATATGGATACCTGCTTAAAACTATATTGAATTTGGTCTTAAAATAATTAGTTTATTTTGACGATTTTGCGTATTTTAAATTTGCGCCAAAGTTCCGAAAAACTCGAGCACTGTTGATCTTAGAGTAATAGGGTTGATTTTATTTGTTTTATCGCCAAAAATTGTATATAAAACAAACATTTATACATTCAATCTAATTTATTCTTTCAGATTTCATTGATTTTTTGCGAGCCATTTCTAAAAATAGTCGGTTCCATTTTCCCAAAGTATACAAAACTCTAATCAGAAATAGGGTAACTCATAAGTAACTTAACTATCAAATCTCATGAAATTTTGTCCAAAAGTTTTAGAATTAGAGTGGACACATGCATTAAATAAACGTAAAGATAATTCCATAAACAAATACACACAAACATCACATTAACAATAAATTTCCCGTGTTCAATAATGCTCAAAAGGTGTAAATCCGTCGAAAACTGGTATTTTATTTATTTTTCGACCTTATTCCAATACTTTCACTATTCATGTATTTTATGAAAAACAAAATACCTAATAAAAATGCAAAAAAGTAAGCTTCTTTTGATAATGTGACTAGTCAAAATAAAGCTTATTTTAATTATGTGACTATAAAAAATTAAGCCTTTTTTTTAATGTGACTATTCAAAATTAAAGTTTTGATAATGTGACTATTCAAAATTAAAGTTTTGATAATGTGATCATTCAGAACTAAGCTTATACTGATAATGTGACTATTTAAAATTAATCTTATTTTGATAATGTGAATATTCAAAATTAAGCTAATTTTGATTATGTGACTATTCGAAATTAAACATATCATGATAATGCGACATATTTAAGCACAAAACCAATCTATAGTTGCTGTTATCCTAAGTTTGGAAACGTTCCCTAAATGTAGATTCTATTATTGAACTTGTCCGTTGCAGTTTCGCATAGCCTGGAAGAAATTTGAAATCGGCTACATGTAGGAAAAAATTATCAATTCCCATACAACTTTGAAAAATTATGGCATTTAACAGGTTTTATTGTTGCCATTGCAAATATCGGCTATTCCATGGCGATATTTAAGCACGAAACAATCCATGGATGGATGCTGTTATTTACAATGAAAGCGTAATCTAAGTTTTATTGGTCTAAGATGATTTTCTGCATGAGCTAGGTAAATGAAAAAGTAACAATCTATTCAGCAAGAATCTTATGATACCATATTACCTTTTTAAAGCAAAAAAGAAAAAAAATTCAGTTCATAAGATCCCATTGAAAAAATTGTAGGTTTAAAGAAGCACGAAATCAGTCCATGAATGTTGTTATCTACTACTATGAGAAGGTAATCTAAGTTTTATTGGTCTAGTTAGGAAGATTTAGATGAGCTAAAAAAATTAAGAATAGAAATCTATTCAAGAATCTTATGATACCATATTACCTATTTAACACACACACACACACAAATGCAGTTCATAGGATCCCATTGAAAAATTTATAGGTTTAAAGAAGCACGAAACCGGTCCATAAATGATGTCATCTACAAGGAGAACGTAAGTTTTATTGGTCTAGGATGATTTTCTACAAGAGCTGGAAAAATGAAGTACTATTCGAGAAGAATCTTATGATATCATATTACTCTTTTAAAGCAAAAAAAAAGTTTATACAATCCCATTGGAAAAATTATACTTTAAAAGAAACACGAAACTGGTCCATTGATGTTGTTATGCACAATGAGAGCGTGATCTAAGTTTTATTGGTCTAAGATGACTTTCTACATGAACTAGAAAAATGAAGAAGTAACAATCTATTCAACAAGAATCTTATGATGTCATATTACCTTTTTAAAGCAAAAGAAATGCAGTTCATACGATCCCATTGGAAAAATTATAGGTTTAAAGAAGATCGATAGGTGTCTGGTGCGGCTGAGCTATCTATTACTAAAGTGGAAATCGAAGGTCGTAGACGAGCTAAGTACCGACTGAACGCCAATTACTCATACAATTAGTTCTCAAAATTCGACTACAAAAAAAGAAAACACACTGCAATTGTATTCATGTGTAAAATGAGAAAGTGAAAAAATGACACTGCACCTGTATTTCAGAAAGTTCGTCCTACGTCTGTACAGAGAAATCGAAAAATACTACAGTTGAGATTGGATTAAAATTTATAGTGGTTTTAAAAATAAACTTTTAAGCTTTGAGCTGAATGGCAGCAAATTGCGTTACTTAAACTGGTACCCTAATAAATGAATAGGGCAAAATCCTTTTGTGAAAAAATAAGGAAAAATCTAGGCAATCTAATTACAAAAAATCTGATGTGGCCAGGACATGACTTTTCCTGCAGATTCAAATCCATTTCCTTTTTTTAACACTTTCCAACATAGTTGAACAGTGTTTATGACTTTGTTCATTCTGTCTGTGTGTCCGTTTGCACAATAACTGCCGTGAAAATGACTTTATCAAAATGAAATTTCAGTATGTTGTTGAGACGGTCTGTGGAACATATGGAAATGTAAATGAATAGTATCACCCAATTAGTTTTGGATTGAGCCGACGTGGTGGTCGAAAGGTCAAAGGCAAGCGTTTCCTCGTACTCGTTGGGTTGTGGGTTCGAGGGGACCGCCGGGTTGTGGGTTCGAGTCCCACTTCAGGCATGGATGTTTGTGTTGTTGGGCGCAATGTGTTCCCACCCCCACTGGTGCGCTGGGGCAACGTCATATGACGGCTAAGAGGTTCACGGTTCTGGCCGATGTATAGGCGAAGATGAAAGAGTCAGTGCCTGGCCATTGGAAGAAAAAAAGTTTTGGATTGAACCCGGGTTGAAAAAGTGAAATACATTGAATTAACCTAATTAATTGAATTAACCCCCATTGATCTAATTTTTTAAGCATTTTTAAGCGAAGTTAAAATTCACAAATCGCATCGAAAATTTTAGGAAATATTCAAATTCTCCCATTAATATAGAAGAAATAAAAAGAAATTTCAGCAAAATATGTTTAGTAGTTTTTTAAATAAAACTTAAAATAATAATAACAATCATATTATATGAAGAGATTGCGTGACCCACTTCAAAATAAAATATGGCATCCATCTTCTTTTTCCACATAAAAATCGAGATTTTTAAAGTTCTTTTACATTTATATTTAGCGTTGCAACCGTCGTAAAACCAATTTATTTTTGCGCATTTTCTGTGCATCTATATTCTCCGCCAACGCAATTACAATGTTTTAGAATTTAAATGATCATCAAGCTTGATTATTTCTACAATGAAGCCTAATTTTAATGGATTCAGAATGTAAACAAGCGATTGTAAAATGAATTGTATAAGAATTGCTGAACTTTTTTCACGCAAAATTATTTCACTCTGGGGTCTGGTATAAAAGTGATATGAATGAAATATTCATTGCTTTTACATAGAGAGTCAGACAATTTATACCTCGATGACGTCATTTGAATGAAGTGCATTTTTTCGATGAAGTTTTAAGTTTTCAAATATAAAAAATTATTGTAATACTGTGATAATTTAAAATATATCAGCTCTGAATATATCGCATTTTAGAGATGTTTAAATAAAAGTGCACTTCAGTTGAAAAGTGTTTCATAATCAGTGCTTTATGCATGATTGATCTTTCTTGTTTTTTTTTATAATTCATTAAATTGAGTTTAATAGCAAGAAATAACATGGATAATTATTTGAAATTACACTGAATTTTGCAGTTTTATTTTAATTTTCGTTTTCGTTTGGTGACTGGACACATTTTCAAAAGCCACGTGGCAAAATTGGGACAAAATCTAAAATATCTCAAGAATGATTAGCCCTAGAGATATGGGGTTAGTTTTATTTCCTTTTCATCAAAAATTACGTATAAAACAAGCATTATTTACTTGAGCACAAATAGTCCTATATTTTAAATTTTGTAAATTTTTATGAGTCATTTTGCAAAAAAAGGCAGATTATTTCTTTCCCAATCGTACTAAACAACACCAGGGTCACCCACAAATGACTCGCCAAATTTTGTGAAATTAGTTTTTCAGCTAGAGTGGATATTGCACAGACTGACACACACACACACACAGAGGTCACGCTAAAAATAATTTATTCGGATTCTAGAGTGCTCGAAACATGAAGATCCGTCGAAACTCGAGTTCCGATTTTCAACACGATTATTTCCCTATACATTATCATGCACGGTAGAGAAAGTAGAAAATATGAGTATAACGCAGTATACAGTTGTTTTCAGGATACGTTGGATCCTCTTCATCAGTGCTGAATGGACAAAAAGTCCAAAGTCAGAAAGATTAAATGTGCCCAATGGTCTTTTTAGCATGTTTCGTTGTTAGGTTTTATTTCATATTTTTGACTTTATTTCATATCTTTGAGTTTGCTAGTTTGTTCAGTGCTGACGAAGAACCAACGAATAGTTAAAACAGCGGTGTACTGCGTTGTATAATACTTTGTGCGTAATTTTATTTCTTATTTTTTTCTTTTCAAATTTAATTATCTAGAATAAAATACCACTAATTATGTAAAATAAATTTTAAATATTATAAATACTTTAAAAAGGTATATCAAAAAGTTATATTAAAAATGCATTTTAATATACCTATAGCATAAAGGCATTATTTTAACATACCATTTTAATATAAAGGTATCAGAAGGTATATTATTTCCGGATATAACAACATTACCATACGGAATTTATTACTATGAGAGTTAATATTTAATTTTGGGTATTTTTCAACCCTTATCTCTTATTATTTCAGGATATAACAACATCACCATACGGAATTTATTACTATGAGAGTTAATATTTAATTTTGGGTGTTTTTCAACCCTTATCTAATACAAAGATTTACTCTTGCTTTTATGCACCAAAAGGCCTTTTATGCACCAAAATAGCAACTAATGTATCTCTTTTGTGGGAGTTGAATGGAACTGCAATATTTAAACAAAAATATTAAGAAGTTACCTTTTCATTCTTTATCATACACACACATAGTAGGCTAAAAATCACCACTAAAGCCTTCATATTGTTTGATGTAATAAGAATAATTTCTTTATTTTTCTCTTAAACTAAACACAAGATACAGTTACGAAATATATTATCTTTTTTTATTGTTAATTTATTGACTTCAAGCTAAAAGTTGAAGTTTCTAAAATTACATTTTTATTTTTTATTTTTTGTTTCCTGACATCTAATGTGAAAATAGAATATACTAATATCGGTTAATGTTTTACGCAGTTTTCGTATCAATGAAATCTTTGTATCTCCTGATGCATCGATACTTTTACACTAAACTGGAAAATATTCAGTTATCCTCGTGAGACTCATTCTTATCAAAGCTCAGCGGCATCATATTACGGTTACAGAAATTCTCCCGAGGCAGACACTTCCTGTCGCCCCCCCCCCCTCTGCCAAGGTACCTGGAATTCCTATCTATCGTAACCTGCAATCTACCGTTTTTTGTTAAATTCGATACCTTTAAGTTACCCTTTATATAGCCGCACACTATACTTTCGTTTATAGCAGAAAAGCAGATATGCATTTTAAATTTATTTGAAAATTTCAGTTCTATAGCACTGGCAATAATTTTAATCATCAAGAATAGAAGAAAAAAATTACATGGATACGCACTTATGATATATATATATATATATAACATTAAGAACAACAAGTGAGATTCAAGTTCGAAATTATCACTTACGTTAATCGACGACAAAAATCAATACACCAATCAGGAACAGGCGTGAAGCTGCTCACATCTCCAGAGTAGAAAATATCCGATTGAAAAGGAAGAAATATTAAAACGTTGAAAGGGGAGAACCAAATGCGTTGCATATAATGGCAGGGGAGGATTGCGACTCCCCTTCCCGTTTAAAACAGCTTTTACAGCCCGGGCAACGCTCACGGTACCAATACGGTACCGAACGGTACCACGGTACTCGTACGGTACCACGGTACCAATACGGTACCGCTCACGGTACCGAAAAAAGAATTATAGCATGACCGCAAGAAATAAATAGGATAGTGTTTTTTTAAAGCTTCGGTTGCGATTTTTTGATTACATTTATTGCAATCCCTTTTGAATGTGTTGTAAGTCTGGTTTCTCTTGAAATGGCCGACAAGGATGTTTCTGAAAACATTCTTAGTAACGTTCGTCCTCCAATCTATAAGATGGCCAATCTTGATTTTGTAAAAATCGCGTTTGTCGTATAAAGTTGTATAAGTACCATATCGTAAATGTTTATTTATTGATATGCCCAAAAAATTCACTGCACCATTCTGGTCGACTTGCGGTCATGCTATAATTCTTTTTTCGGTAATAAAGAAAACTTTAGCCGTTTCCATCAGGAATTGGTTGGAATTTTGTGATTTATGCGATAGTGGTGTGTTGGCACGCATGGGTAAGTGTTGATATATAGGCTCTGGTACATGGATCGTTTCTCATTTTGCGTCCATTCCTTTTGCGTCGATGTTGATCTTGCTCTTCTTGTATACGGGTGCCTTTGTCTATGCACATGTGGGGGACTGACCATTGTATTGTATTGGTACCGTGAGCGTTGCCCGGGCTGTAAAAGCTGCTTTAAACGGGAAGGGGAGTCGCAATCCTCCCCTACCATTATATGCAATGCATTTGGTTCTCCCCTTTCAACGTTTTAACGTTTCTTCCTTTTCACTCGGATATATATATATATATATATATATATATATATATATATATATATATATATATATATATATATATATATATATATATATATATATATATATATATATATATATATATATATATATATATATAATTACATTTAATTACTTTTAAGAATTTGTAATTTAATTCAATTACTTAAGAACTTTTTCATTTTAATTATTAATTCTTTTGAATCGAATTCTGTTTTCGATACATTATCGAATGTTCGTCTTCTTCTGGCGTCTTTCCGTTTTGTCTAGTGAATTATTCGGTTATTGCTTGGCGATCGCCCAAAAGATAAATCAAAATTTATATTAATCTATATTAATACATACTGGTTATCTCCAGAAATCGCCAAGGGCTATTTGTCTTGAAATTGGGCTTGACAAGGGCTTAAGGCAATTAGACAATTTATAATTATTGTCTTTGTAAATGTGGTCTGTCACACCCTAGTTAAGCCAACGCCATTGTATATAGTAATAATTTTATTTGGCTTGTAATATTACCAAATCCTTACGACTCATCTCCTATCAAATTCAATGGCAAATTTTGGTTTAACTATTAAATCGCTGATTGATCCAATTGGTGAAGGTCACATATTTTAATGCACTATCAGGACATTTCAGAATAAAATACTAAACATTATACAATAAGGAGGACTGACTCCGTGAAGTAAAATGTTAGTATTTTAGGGTCGATAAAATACATGTTCAAAGTCCCTTTAGCTGGCAGAACGCATAGTGTGAATTGACAATAGAATGCAAAAAGTAAAAAAACAACTAGAAGACATAGTAATTAGTTGACCGAATTTCATGAAATTCTGAGGGCAGTCTTGGCATAGCCCTACTTAAAATTTAGTCCAAGTTTCAAGATTCTAAGACAAAGGGTTGTATGGATATTAATTAAAAACGCACAATTAAACTCTATATAGACATAGCATTATGCAGACAATACTTTTTCAGCAAATTTATTTGAAGAAAAATGATGTGTTGCTAAGCAACGGAATTAAATATAATGGGATTATACAGCAGACGATTTTTAGTAAATCTTTTGCAAGTTAAATAATTAAGAAATGCATATAAAAATTAATTTTATCGGAATTACATTTTTGACTGGATTACACCAATTGCGGCTTTCGGGTTGAAAGGTTAAGGGGATAATTGATATTTTCAATTTTTTAAGATATCTGTTTTAATTTAGCAAATAATTTTCAAACCCATATATTGTGTTTAGCCAATTGTTGTAATAGAATAAAAATGGTGCGTGTATATCTTCTAATACCATTTAAGACCTTTTAATTTGTCATGTATTGATCCAATTTCATACCGCTTTCATTTTGGCATATATTGATCCAATTTCATATATTTTGTAAATTTGTTTACAAACGGGACATGGATGTTTTATTCCGTGAAGATATCCTGTGAAGATAATTTTGAATAGCGAGAACATAGATTCTTATACTTCTTTTTAAGTGAATTAAATTAAAAATTTTAATAGAGTATTTTGAATAGCAATGTCATTTAGGATACTATAGGAATTTGCATATAATTGTAAGTTTTAAGTTTCTTTGTATGATATATTCTGTACAAAAAGCGGGTATACTGCTAATTTTATTATAAAATTAAATTTATACAACGGACTAAAATTATAAAACTCTTGAATACACAATATAAGTAACTTACTGCAGTAATTTGGGTATATTATGTCAATTTAAACAAAGTTAGTAAATATGTACACATTTAAATGTATATGTACAACAACTTCCCATAAAAGTTATATGAGGTTTTATACAAGTTATAAACAAACATCAGATTTTATATAAAAATAATGTAAATATCTAAGCCAATTTTTTTTTGTGTTATTTTTACTATGTACAACAAAATTTTTTGTAGAAAATATTATACTGCTGTTGTCAATAAACCATTTAGTACAAGAAACAAAATATTATATTTGGAAACAGAATATCTACATAGAACAAATTAAAAGGCGTGCAACTTCAAACTATCAGAAATAACTAAATATTATTGAACGTTTTAAATATTTTACATGAAGCACATTATGTTACATCTAATATAAATTAAAGAAATACAATTATATTCAAATTTAAGAGAGACAAATTGTAAATCATACATAAATTAAGAATAAGATGTAATTGAAAAAGCAAAAATAAAAAAAATGTTTACCTCTACTCCTTATATTATTATAAAGAACAAAGGTAAAAACATGCAGCTAATATAGATACAAGTAATAAAATTAAATTCCAGTTTAAGAGAAACGAATCGTAACTCATGTGTATTAAGAATGAAACATGTAACTGTAGAAGTAAGAAAAAAAAATATTTTTTTTGCCTCTGCTCCTTATAAAAAATTTAAATAATATATATACAAGAAACAAAATGGTATTCATATTTTTATTGAACGAATTACTCACACGCAAATCAAGAATGGAAGATATAATTGGGGGAGCAGAGTTTTTATAGAGACAAAACAAATATTTTAAACGTTTTCTTATTATAATCGTGCAAATCTATGACCATAAATTTGTAAATAGATTAAAAAAAAGAGATTCAACAGATATGTGCAAAAACAACATAAAAAATACAGAAAACGCGCTTTAAAAGATCTTTCAGATTTGTCCGATGAACGAATTTCACATCTGACCACGAGCTGCCTATTGAGTAAAAGAAAAAAAAAAAAAAAAAAAAAATGTGAAAGCCTTGCCCATCTGTCCGACACCAATTCTATCTCAGCACTCGCTGGGGGTTCAAAGAAACCTCCATTATAAGAAAAAAAAACTGATCACTATGTATTGTTGAGCTTTTTAAATATTTTGCAATAAGCTTATCGTGTTACAAATAATATATGTACTACAAGAAATGAAATTAAGAATACTAAAAATACGTAAAGTATATATATATATATATATATATATATATATATATATATATATATATATATATATATATATATATATATATATATATATATATATATATATATATATATATATATATATATACATATATATATATATATATATATATATATATGTATGTATATGTATATATATATATATATATATATATATATATATATATATTTATATATATATATATATATATATATATATATATATATATATATATATATATATATATATATATATATATATATATATATATATACTTGGAAAAGTTGGATCTACAGAGGTTCTATCCAATTTCATTTTTCTGGACTGCATCTTTTCTTTAATTTTTTTTTCCATTTTAATATTTTGAGCCTCCAGATTTTGATAATCCTTTGATGTTTGAACTTGATTTGTATGTATCGCTCTTGAATGTTGATACATTCATGTGTATTATTGATAATTTAAAATTAAGATCATTTTGCCTTATTTGGTAGCATTGTTTTTCTTTTGTTAGATGTTTCCTTTCATATCCTCTTTACTTAATTTTAGTCCGTATTGTTTTTGAACCAGGGTATGACACTGATTTTAGTCTTACTATTTTTATTTATTTTTATCTTTATTATTATATATATATATACACGTAACTCCGTATTTTAAGATAAAAATGTAAATGGAGAAACAGATATGATCAAAAAGAGGTAAACAAATGAAAAAAAGAATATTACAACAGAGATGCGTAGAATAAAGAAATAGAGAAAACGCGCTTCACAAGATCTTTAAGATTTGTTGTCAGATGAACGAATTTCACATCTCCCCGGAAAGCGAGCTACCTATCGAATAAAAAAAGAAATTTGAAAGCCACGTCCATCTGTCCGACACCAAAACTATCCCATCACTCTCTGGAGGTCAAGAGAGACCTTCATTATAAGAGAAGAAAACTGGTTTTTATGCAGAAAGAAAATAAAACAAAACCACCTGTCCGTCTCGTAATACGGAACAACATCGGCAGCAAAAAAACATAGCTGTCAAATCGAAAAGAAGGTCAGCTACGCGAAATAAAACTCATTCCAATAACCTATTGTACTCCCACTCAGTATTTTCAGATCAAAATGAACCCCTGGCCAAGAGAGACTTGCCATAAAACGGACGTTTGACCTGTCATTCCAGATATTTTCCCACATAGTTTCGACGGTGCAAGATTATAACGAAATCTTATCTTGCTCAATGCATATTTATAAGCTACCAGCTCATCGCGACCCTTTTGGTGATTTATTGCATCTTTTAATTTACTGCATTTTGCCGGCATTGACTAAACGTATTAAAAACCTTTTTTTATATTTTTTAAAGTTTTCTAAGAATGATGATGAACCACTCAAAGGGTAGACGTTGAACTCCAAATTTTAATTTTTCATCAAATTAACTTAATTTTGTCTACATATACTAAATTTATGATGCATTTACCAAATATAATAAAAAATATCGATGTAGTTTAATTTTTTTACCAAAGAGAAAAAAGAAGTAAATATTAAAAATTGTTTAAAATGCTCATTGCATACTAATTTTTAATTATTTTCCCCCAAAAAAATTATATTATTAAATTATTCTTCAAATTATATTGATTTAACAGCTTAATATGAACAATTATGGTATACAAATATTAATTCCTGAATCAATCTTAAGGTTATATATATATATATATATCCATACATATTATGCATCGTTCAAATGTATTCATTCCGGTGCCCACTCGCATTGACGAAGTGAGGTGAAATGCTCAGTCGCTTGTTCAACCTACAAGTGGTAGCAATGCTTGTGAGTTAATATTTCTGTTCGAGGAGGTATTATTTTTCTGATTTGTAATTCAATTGATTTATTTTTCTCCTTCCACTAGCCAGTAGACAGTTCCAATGGTGTCTATAGTTAAATACTATCGCCATTGTCAGAAACTGGCTATTCTATCGGTTTTAATTCGAATTGTATGACTGTCCTGGTGAGAATGCAATTTTGAACTAACCGCCATTTTTTGTGTAGTTTCAATTAATTGTTCTTTATGTCTTAATCTTTTATCTTGAGCTAATTATTATTGCCTTTTCTCATTTTTGCCGTGTTTTCTTTTTCATTTTTATTTATATTTATATATACTTTTTAATTGTGATTTTTGTATCCTAATATTCTTCTCATCCCCCTTTCCATTGTAGTTATATGTTACCTTCTATTTTTATCCTTAGTCTTGGTCTATAGTTACTCATTTGTAACAGATATGCTAGAGATGGGTTTTTTTGTACATACATAATTTATGCATAGTTTTCGATTAAAATCTTTCATTTTTTATTTATATATATATATATATATATATATATATATATATATATATATATATATATGAGTTACTTCTTCTATTCTACCATTGGATTTACAATTTTAATATTGTTTATATATATATATATATATTCCAATGATAGATTACAGTATATATATATATATATAATACAAATGAAGAAAAACAAGAAACTACCCTTATAATTTAAAACAAATATTAGAAAGAGAAATGGAATGACAATCAATGGAATGAAGGTGATGTAATAGTAAAATCATCAGGGGCGACTACTATACATCAGTTTCATATTAGCGCATTTCATTTAATGGCCTGTTACTGCAAACAAAAGGCCATCAGACGCCCCAATGTACCATGAAATAGAAATAGATTGAAAAAATTGAAAAACTAAACAGAAAAAGAACTAGAAAAAGAACTGACCTACACGTGCAGATACTGAATCACCCAAACCAACCCAACGTCATGTGCAAAGAAGGTGTTGCTAATTCCAAAGTGCAATATCCATGTTGCCATTCGTAAAAATTGTAAAAAGCAGCTCCATTCCAAAGTATAGGAATAGATAACGACCAAATAAGCTGCATTCAAAATACAACAAGTGCTTATTAATACATATAGATAAAAATGATAATCATTATTAACCCTATAAAATAATTTACATAATTAATAAGTAATGAATTGAATAGACAATGGAATGTATTAATCAATTATAGAATTTAGACTAGGCATACCACAGACACTTTGCAACTATCTCCTGGCAAAATGCTCTGTTAGATGATGCAAGTGCATCGATAAGCGTAATAATATAAATCATAACCATAAGCAGCAATAAGTTAATAATAAAAATGGGGTAAGAATGAATGAATGGGGAGTGATTTTAATTCTATAGTGATTTAGCCATAATAAAATGCTTTAACAACGTTGAATTACCCAAAACATTTTTGCTATAATTTTAACCAAATATAATGGATAAAAGTATGATTTACAAGTTTGAATAAGGTTTTTTTACATGTAATTGCTGAAACTTTTTATTTGATAATCTATAAATTCGAAACAATTTATTCTTAATGAAGTTATGAAAAATTTGAATCGTATCACAAGAAGATTTATTTATATTAAAATTAAAATAACTTTTTTAAATTTTTATCATATAAATTATAAATAATTCTATTAGAAGATTCAGGATATATATATAATAATAACAATAGTATGAAAGCCCAATGAAAAAAAAATGAGAAGCTATATATATATATATATGTGTGTGTGTGTATGTGTGTGTGTGTGTAAATATGTAATGAACAAGGAGTATTATATAATATAAAAGGACTATTTATTATCAAATAAAATGACTGAAATTGGAGCTACACATCATATGCTGTAAAGAATGGGGATTTTGGAGAACCAAGGTGATTAGGAAGCGCAAATAAAGGAAAGTTATTTACTATATAAACAATTTTTAAAATATTCAAAGAGTGAAAACAATTGAAATATTAAATAGTAAGCATGTATTACATATTAGATTAACAATACATCATCTTTAGTAATATATTTATTGCTCTAATTGCAGCATATAAGTAAGATGAAATTTATAAGTTAACTATGAGAGTTATAAAATTAAACTTGAAGATACATAGTATAACACCCAAATCTAATCAAAAGAATCTTTTTGATTACCAGAATAAGAATTCAATAGTAAAATGAAATAAAAATTAGACACGGTAAACAGAAAAATAATCCGTATGAATTAAAAGTAATAAAAAATAGAACGAATAATAATAGATAGAAGGTAATGGAATTGTTAAATCATCAGGAAATGTATACAAATCAGAAAGTGTATTGTTTTAGAGGTTAAAAATCCAACTTTTTATTTGAGTCTATCTATGAGTCTGCTGAAATGATTTATCTTGAACAAATTTAAGTGAAATTCAGAAGAAATATTTCAATCTATAAACGTAAGAGGCTTACTAATTTTCATAAATAAATCAATTCTTCAGGCATCTTTTTTTTTCAAAAACCGAACAAGCATTATAAAAACAAAGATCCTAAACACGTTTAAAAACATCACAAAATTGAAAAAGTTTTCCGCATAGAGTGAGCTAGTGATTTTTCATAGAAGAGCTTTACATAATGTGAAGAACAGTTGGACATTCAGTTTTAAGAAAAAAATATGGTCTTTGAAAAAATTTCAGAAAGATGAATTCATTCGTTGTATTAAGGAGCGGCGTTATGAATATTTATGTCGCTTTAAGAATCAAAGGCATGCCTCACATATTTCATTCGAATGTCACTAAATCTAACGTCAGATTATAAAATATAGCATGTGCTTAACATTTCACCTTCAATAATCAGATTTATCGTGTATCTCAAAGCAATTGCGAAAAAAAGATTCCTGTGCCATTAACTCAATTTAATGATTTTTTCCTTCTGTGTGCAAATTCGTATACACTAATTACGTATACCACATGCCTCACATACTGCTGATAGATCCATATTTTAGATTTATATTAAATTATTTCTTCCTTACATCACAAGGGTTAAATAATTAATGCAGAGTAATAAAAAATTAAAAAAAAAAACCAGACTGAATAAGTGGTTGAAGAGCAAAGATTAGAATAAGTAATCGTGAAAAATTAGAATAACTTTGAGGAAGGATATTACCGATCAAAATTAAATAATAGAAGTTTTTACAACGTGAAATTTACCATCGCTGTGATAACCATAAGAGGTGATAATAAAACCTCCGCTTATACAATCTGAGACTAAATAAAATTGTAAACGTTAACGTTCAGTAGCATTATTTACTCGTTTATATAATCTTATGGTGTTATCTTTCTTTAGAGCACTTTTATATTTTAGAGTTGTAATACGAACACACAGTATTTTACAGCTGTGTTTCATAGTTGTAATGTACGAGTAAGAAACCATATGTAGGTAGAAAATGACTTCCCTGTATATTACAATTCCTTTTCATTTTCTTTCTTCATTAATTTGAGGTTTATCCCACAAAACAAAAAATGAAATAGATTCTCATTTGACTTAACATCAACTTTTTAGTTTTAAAATAATTTTCCTTTGCATTTGGTGATTGGTGTATTTAAAATGACGTCGCCAATTCGTCAAAATTTAGAAGAAAAAAAGTTAACATATCGCGAACGGTTTATCCTTGAGTAATGGGAACTGTTTCCGATTTATTTGTTTTGGTATTAATGCTATCTTACACATATTTTACAAAATCAGGTAAATCATGAAGGAGTTATGAACCTTTAAAAATTTAACATTCGTCAGGAAAATTTAAAAATTTAACGTTTGTCGTGAAAATTTAAAAATTTAACAATCTTCATAAACTTTTAAAAAATTTTAACCGATAAAAAATAATTACACATCTTTTAGAAAATAAATAAAAATATCAAAAAATGTATACCTAAAGTAAATTTGAAATTTATTGGTAAAAAATAAATTACGCATGTGTATAATAAATCATATTTGATGAAAAGGGACGAACGTATTTCAGTGGAGAAAAGAAAACGAAGTAAAACAAAAAAAAAATCTTCTTGCACACTAATTTTACGATAAATCGAGATTTCCAATGCTCCACTGTTAAATTTGGAGAATATCCGGGAATTATAAAATTTGAACGAACTCAAATATTTTGCCAGATTTTCCTAATTTCTTTGAAATTTCAGTGGTTATTAATTACAACGTTTAAAAGTAGATACGGGTAGATACGGATCACCAAAAATTCCAAATTATTCCGAAACATTTCCATAAATATGTTAACTTTACCTCCATTAAAATAGAAATTGAGTAAATGTTGAGCAAATAAAATGTAAAAAACAGACGATTGTTTCAAAAACACGTTATGATAAATATAGTATGAAAGGATCATCTGCGTTTTGCATTTTATTTGTGCAATATTTTATGTAACGTTAAATGTTGCACAAATAAAATATAAAAAGCAGACGATAATTTTGAAAACATGTTATGTGTGTTGAATATATTTCGAAACGTAACGTTAAATGTTGCGCAAATAAAATGCAAAAAGACAATTATTTCAAAAACACATTATGTAGAATATAATTGGAAAAGGCCATCTACTTTTTGTCATTTTATTTGCACGACATTTTACGTTGTGATCAATTTATTCATTGCTTAGGTAAAGCTACACTCTATTCATAACGATGAAATATCCATACTTCCACCAAACGCAGTTTTAAATAGATAGAACTATAAATTAGGAAATACACCACGTCCTTTGTAATTAAGAAAGGCATAATCAGGAAAAAAATAAAGCTACTATAAAAAAGGTAATAACAGAAAGCCACGATAAAATGATTCATTGAAGCTCTCCCTCATCGTTTGTGACCCCGCGAAAAGAAATTGCCCCACGCAGTCACCACACAGCTACATATAGTTCCATTAGCTCCTAATGGTTCTTCTGATATTTGCGTATTAGTCATGATAATGTGAAAACAACGGAAAAGAAGAGGGAGAAAAAACTGCTCATTTCCACGAAAATCCATCAGGGAATAAGAAAAAAAAGTCACCCATCCAGAAAATTGTCACGGAACAATTTCTGGCTTGGTGAATTTATACAAAAATGCTTAGAATATTTAAATGAGTAAGACTAACAAATGTGAATCGCAATGTTTGAATTTATTTTATTAAATATGATAATTCCACAAAAATTACTAGAAATTTTAAAACACTGACAGAGATGTTTCAGACAGTGTATCTTAATGACGCATTTAATAAAAATTTTACTTTTTTTTCAACATCCAGCAAAATGATTTTGCTTGAAGTTTTACATTTTGCATGTAAGAAAAATTTTCAGGATACTCTACGTTACTGGTTCTAAAATTTTTTGACCAAGCAAATTGTTTTGGTCTGGTCCATTATGATACTGTAATACATCATTTAGCATACATTCTTGAATAAAGCATTTTATATGCAAAACTGCCACAGTGTTAAGATATTTTTAATTATGAACTATACCATTTATATAAACAGTAAGACATTTTTAGATTTGTAAAATTACAAAGCTGAAATTAACTGTAATCATTAGCTGAATTTAGCTGAAATAAGCTGTAATCATTAGCTGAATTTAGCTGAAATTATCTGTAATTATCGTGTAATCCGAATGTCCAATGAAAGAGGCACAAAAATGATCTTTCTGGCCAAGACAACAGGGGATCGAACAAGACAAAGGCCAAAATTAAGATGATGTAACTGCTTTGATATAATGACTTTAATGTTCTGAACATTAGAAATTGCAGAATTCTTGCTGTGTATAGGACAGGATGGAACAAACTCATTGAGAAGACCAGTGTCTACAATGAACTACCGAACCTGTGAAAAACTAGAAGTCAAATATTGTAAAATAGCCACGTACCCCAAAATATTTCTCATGGTACTAAATTAAAAAGTTTTAATCATTAAAAACAGTTAATTTATCACGATAATTAATAACTAACAATAATTAATAAATTAACTAACAATAATTTATGTATAAATTGGTGTTAATTATTAATTAACAATTAGTCAAAGGTATCAATCATACCATTAATCATAAAACGCTCTCCTAAGCAAATGCGAAGCAAATTCTTTGCTAAACAAACTAGATGTGAAGACAGGGATTATCAAAGAAGCTCATATAATAATTTATTTAACAATAAATTATTATATGAGCTAATTAGTTGAAAATACGTTCAATATTACTACGTTCTAAATTACTATGTTTATTTCATTCCTACTAAATATTGTTGAAAACTATTAAAAAGGGTATAATACTTTCATCGCTAATCATCAAGACTTGATATTATACTAAAAAAGAAAATTCTTTAAAAATAGTATAACTAACCACGCAAAAACAATCTCGAATTTGAATGCGTATTTCAGCTTTATAAAATATTAATATGAATATTTTTATAGAATATCCAAGTTACTATTAAATCAATTGTGGAAAAATCGACAAGAAAAATCGACACTATAATTTAGAGACTAATAGTAATAATAAAATATATTCAAATAAAAAATAATATTTCGCATGCAACATAACGTTTCAGTGACACTTTTCTCCAGGTCAGCATAAATAAGCTAAGGTCAAATTATTATTCAGCATTAAATACTGCATTCTGTACAACTTTGTTTATTTCAAACGACTGAGGTATTCCATATTAGTCGTTTAGTAACAAGAACCAATATTGAAAAATATAAATGTCCTTTTAAATGATATAACTGCACTAAAACAATTTCGGATTTGTGTGATGCTTTCAGTTTCATACCCATTTTTGTAGTATATCCAAAATACTATGAAAACAATTCTGGTCAGTCAAGCGTGAAAAAAATCGACACTATAATTTAGAAACACACAACATACAATTAATATGCAATGGAAGTTAGAATTAATGAAGGTTCCATGCATTTCTGAATATGTTTTGTGAGAAATATTTATGAATGTTATGTCTTTTATAAGCATATAGTATATGTAAAGTACTTGCATCTACAAAGAGAGAAAACTCATTAATTGAAGACATTTAATGTAAAATATATATGCAAATTATTATATTTAGCATATTTACATGAACCATACTAGCTGAGATCATGGTTTGAAATAAAAATATGAACTAACTAAATTTAAGTTACTGTTTTCCATTTCAATCTTGGTATTATCACATTAAACTCAATGTCATTGTTTCGAATAATATTAAGATTATTTAATAATAATAAACAATTTTCGTATTGCTGCAGCGTCTGTGTTTTTAAGTTCTCAAGAAGTTAAATATATATAGAATATTAATTTAACATTACAAGAACTGAAAAATGGAATAAACTAATTATTGGTAGTTTGTATTTTTAGTACATATGCACATTCGGAGCATCTTTCCGGAGGAAATAACCTGAAATTGTTCAGATATTTTGATAGAAAATAAGCTTCGAATTAGAAATATTCTTATCGTTTTGGTCTGACCTTTATTAGATTTAAAAAATGTTATTGAATATATATATATATATATATATATATATATATATATATATATATATATATATATAGATATCCCCAATAATCATGTAATCACCAATCTATATGATAAAAAAGATTCTTACAACTTCACTATCATAAAGCTGCTATCATATCAATCTTGTAATTCTATTCAATTGTTTAGAAACATCATTTTAAACCAGCTATTTCGAATACATCGACTTTCAGATCCTCGGTTTCACTTTCTCCACATCAATAATCTTAAACGTATTTGTCAAAATTAAAAAATATCCGGAAATATTTGTAAATAATATTATTAATAATTTCAAATATACCACGTAATAATTTTACACATACATTATTTATCTTTGATTGGATAACTCAATTTTGAGAATTCACCCATTCTTATCACCTAACTTACCACTTGGCCTGAGTCTAATACTGTTTACTATTTTCGAATGACTATTTTCCACTTGTCCTGAGTCCTATACTGATTACTATTTTCGAAAGTCTCCATACATAATATGTATCGTTCAAATGTATTCATTCCGGTGCCCTCTCGCATTGACGAAGTGAGGTGAAATGCTCAGTCGCTTGTTCAACTTACTCGTGGTAACAATGCTTGTGAGTTCATATTTCTGTTCGAGGAGGTATTATTTTTCTGATTTGTAATTCAATTGATTTATTTTTCTCCTTCCACTAGCCAGTAGACAGTTCCAATGGTGTCTATAGTTAAATACTATCGCCATTGTCAGAAACTGGCTATTCTATCGGTTTTAATTCGAATTGTATGGCTGTCCTGATGAGAATGCAATTTCGAACTAACCGCCATTTTTTGTGTAGTTTCAATTGATTGTTCTCTATGTCTTAATCTTTTATCTTGAGCTAATTATTATTGCCTTTTCTCATTTTTGCCGTGTTTTCTTTTTAATATATTTATATACTTTTAATTGTGAATTTTGTATCCTAATATTCTTCTCATCCCCCTTTCCATTGTAGTGATATGTTACCTTCTATCTTTATCCTTAGTCTTGGTCTATAGTTACTCATTTGTAACAGATATGCTAGAGATGGGTTTTTTTGTACATACATAGTTTATGCATAGTTTTCGATTAAAATCTTTCAAATATATATATATATATATATATATATATATATATATATATATATATATATATATACTACTTTTCTATACTAAATAAAAATACACGAATAATCGTTCAGATATGTGAAAACTTAGCGAGACACTTAAAGAAAATTTTTAAAATTTCGATTCGTAAATTATATTCATTCAGATTTCTAAGTGGTTATCATTAGATTTAAAAAGGATAATAACTTTAAAAATCTGAAATTTGATATAGAAAAGCATTGCATGTAATTTAAGATTGCATATAATTTTCTAATGCAACAAATATAGTTTAACAGTTTGATCTATAAATGGAAGAATAGCATTTGAATAATCTATATAAATATAATTGAAAATCTGTCTGTATGTGTGTTTGTCTAATCATTACGAGATAAGGGCTGCACCGAATTCCAAAAAATTCTGTGGGGTAGCCTTGGATTAGCCCCACTTAAAATTTGGTCTATAGTCTATATTGCGAGTTTCTAGATGCAGGGGTTGTTGCAAAGCAACGTAAATAAGCTCATGAGTTTATACATTAGATTATTTTTATTAAATATTTCCCAATTTAAATAATCATGAAAAGATTATGTTGTGAGTGTGTGTTTAACTAGAACGTTTTAAATTAGGAAAAATAAAGTTGAAATCACACAATAAATGACATTATGAAAACTTCGCGTTGAAAAAGTCAAAATTATTCCATTGTCTCTCTGAAGACAGAAATTAAACATAACAAAAATATGAATGAATATAAAAAAATAAAAACAAGGTTGAAAAATACTCGGGTGAACAATTAAACAAAGGCATAGTTAATGCTACTTATGGCATGATTGTAATCTTTTTCATTTATATTTTCTTCTTCTGTAATATTTTTCATTTCATAAATTTCAAACAAGCCTCCACCGTTTGAACAGGTTGATATAATTAAATTCTAACATAAAATTTTGAAATGTATAAACTATTTATACAGATTTAGTAGTAATATGCATATTTATAGTTGGTCTTAAGAAAAAACTCGATGAAAAATATTCAATTCTAAAAATTTATAAATGAGAATAACCATCAAAATAAACAGGATAATAGCTGGAAATTTTCTGATATCATGAAAATATTTTGTTTAAATTTTTACTTCTGAAAGAGTTAAAAAGAAAGCACTTCAAAAGAGTTATAATGAATGAAAATTGAATATCTGATGTTAAAGCATCTCTTATACTACTTATTTAAAACGTTCGTGACAGTTATGAAAAAGATGCAACTTGCAGAATTTAAATGACTTGCAATCATTCAAATTCTTCCAGCGTACGATAGCATTAAGTACTCATAATTTACATACTTCACTCATCATAAAGTAGCGAACATGAAATGAAAATTAAAAAAGCATAAACTAAATATTTTTGCTATGTTCTTTTTTGTTTCAGAAATAAGCGTGTGCTTTATATGAGAACAATACAATAGTTACTGTATCCTTTATATATAACAAATTGCAATATGTATTTAAGTGTACTTATTTTTCAAATTTCATAAAAGCTGGTAATTTTATTTTTAAACACAGTTGGAAAAATGTTATTATTAAGAGCAGAAAATTATCTTTATAAAATGAACATATTTAGGATTCTTTGTGGTTTGTGTGTACTTCTGGCGATCAAAGGCTATTTCGATATAATGTATGTATGGGTATTTTAATTAATATTAAAGCTTTTACGTAGAGCTCAAATTGCTGCTAAAATAACATCGTCAAAGGCAAACTCACAAAATTAATAATGTCGACCGGTTTCGAAAGATATCTTAAATTTCCTATCGCAGGTTCAATATTTTGACTTAGTTTGCTTACATTTTCTTATTTCGGTAATTTTCATTCTTTTCCTAATTTCCTTTTTTCTTTATTTCTCCCCCCCCCCCCCCAAAAAAAAAATATATTTGTTGAAGATCCTTTTAAGCTTCCAAAGCCGATTTTTGTTCTACTTATTTTTCGCATTTGTTCAAAATTCGTTATTTTTACCACTGTTTTGATTGACTCCTATAGCTTGCCCTTTTTAATTTAATAGGGCTTTTATATTCGTAGTTTTACTCACTGAACAAGTACTTTGAATCTTTTGTTCGATGTTCACTTTGCTTTTTGATATTTTACCGTTCATTAATTGTGGCCTACCTCTTGTTTCATTCATCTTGGTTTTTACCTCTTTTTTCTTCTCTCGCCGTTGTCAACCCTCTTTCTCTGCTTAAGTCAAGTTTTCTATTTTTACATCAGTCATAAAGTGGCTAGTTCTCGCCAGTATTAGCTGCGTTTCTTGTATGTACTGACGAAGAAGGCTGTCTCTTGCCTTCTAAGTTATTTTAGTTTAATTAAAGGTTTTGTTTCAGTATCCTAGGAGAAAGATTACAGTTTCAACTCTCAAAAGTCATTTTATGCACACGATGGCTAAGTCGACCAGAATTTACAGTTTAAAATGGTTTCATAATCACTATGAAATGCCCATACATAGCCATTCCTTCTTATACCTGGACCTCACGCTCAAGCATCCGAAGACCATATTACTGCCTTAAACCACGACACAATAAATTAACTCCGGCCGTACATACAGTTACCTTACACCTTTCTGGTAGGTCGGACGGTCTGGGTCTCAACAATAAATTAACTGAAAATGCCTTTCACCTTGCTGCAATTTCATTTTCCGTACTTAATCAAGTGATGTGATAAATAAAAAAAAACATTGCATTTTATGGAAGTGCCTTTCAGAGTTAAAGTATAAACTACCTTCAAAATATGAGTACGAAAACGAAAACAAGTCGCATAAAGTTTTCATAAATTTTTCTTTCATTGCGAATAGCATCTCAATTATTGCTGAAAAAAGCATAACCCACTCTGTTCTTCAGGATGTGTTCGAAAAGATGTTGTCTGGAGAGGCATCTTTTGAAGCGAGTCGATCGCTATCTACAAATTGTGGACCCCTGCACTTTCCTGCAAGATCGCGACCTAGGAATAATATTCATGAGGCCGAGTGGAAGAAAATGAACTAAATCAAGAGCGGGCAGCTTTAGAAGGGGCGGGGAAGAGGCAAAAGACAGAGAAGAAAATGAGAAGTAAAGAGGCCGGATATGTGAGAGGCCGCACCTACCCCGGACGATCATCTATCCAGATAGCCCAATCGGTACAGGGGGTGGCAAGATGTGCTTACAGGAATGTGCATCACGTACGCAAGACCCCCACTTATTATTGCATCGGCGATCTGTATTAAAACAGAGCGGGTTAACTTATGGAAAGTTTAAACATATTTTCTTTTTCATAATTACCCTTCTTGGCAGTACGTTTGCGCATGTCAGGTAAACTTATATATAGTGCTAGCGAGGATTTCTCTGCCAGCATTCTACAGGTGAAGAAGATAGGGATGTTTTAATTTTATACATTTTTTTATTCTTTGATTGCGCGTGTGCGTCTGAGTGCATTATTATTACGGTCGCTATTTCGATTCGTATCCCCCCTCCACCTGGGATAGATTATGAAAGATAGAAGGAACGAAAACCCATGAAAGTTGTCAATGTTTCTTTAACTGTGGTGGCTGTTCGCAAGCACTTTCATGCTGTTTAATATATTATTCTAAATTGCTCGCGCATTTAAGCCCACCGCCCTAAAATCTTATCATTATTTTGGATTGGCATAATCAGTCATCGAGCAGCACACTTTGTCTCCGTTGATTTAGTGCAGGTGGTGATAATCGCATGCACCGACTCGCCACAATTTCGCCATTGGGTATGCGCAAATGCACCTATCACGGTCTTGGATCTTGAAATAAATACGATTAATGATGTCGAAAAATATTAATACAGGTTCATAAAGGCACAATAGGCAAAATACTGCTGGAAAGTGAAGCGCTGGAATTTTATTTATTGTTTAGCAACTTTATTTCTCAAAATCTTAAGAGATATATATCATTTTCACAGAAAAACCAAATACAATGACTAGACATATGCAGTAACTTGATACTACATTCTCCCTTGTAATTGGCTATCATTTTAATATTATACCGCTTTATAGAGGCAGGGCTACCAATACAAATTATAGGCCCCCTACAAGCATTTTGTCCCCTCCTCCATACTTGATTCCCCCCCTCCTTGCGAATCTTTTATATCTTCCTTTCCCTAAGGAAAGCAGGTAGATGGTGGCCCTCTGACTGCCCTCCTCACTATAGACCAAATGGTATATGTCCCTCTCCGACGCCCTGGTGAAGTTGTGATAATTTGCAAACATGCATTATATAGTAGACATAGCTAGAGAGGACTACATGAAACATTTTTTTTTCTTGCGCCAATCTGTAGTTCAAAGCATGAAATAGGATTACCCAAATAATTCAGTATGTGTCAACCTTAAAAAGGATAAACGGAATAGCCTATGTTGGTAACATAAAGAAAGGGCCTTCTTTTTGAGGTAATTTTGGGATCCCGATATCCCATGGTCCAAGCCAAAAGAAAAATTGAATCCGAAATCCTGAGATTAGAAATCCTAAAATAATAGGATGACGGGAATTATTTAAGATATTCTACTTTGGGAAATAATACCTCCTGTGTTCTACATTTAAGTAAAAAATGTTATAGAGAATAGTGTCACCAATTTAAGAGAACAAGACTCATTTTAGTTATTCTAATTAATGAAATAATACCTCCTCAGTTTTACGTTTAAGTGAAAATTATTATAGAAAGCAGTGTCATTAATTTAATGAAGCAATACTCATTTCAGTTATTCTAGTTTATGAAATAATACTGAGTTCTACACTTAAGTAAAATCTGTTATACAGAGCTGCATTATCAATTTAATGAAGCAAGACTCTCTTCCGTTATTCTAATTTATAAATAATACCTCCTGAGTTCTACTCTAAAGTCATAATTGTTACAGACTCTATAACTCTCCGTAATATAGAGAATAGTGTTATTCATGTAATACAGAAATACTCTATCATAATATTATTTAAATTTTCAGAAATTGGCTGAAATCATGTAGCATGCAATTCAAATTAGATTCAAGTCTTATCAGTTATATTCATGTAAATTAAATTTAAAAATAATTTAAAATCCTGTATGATATTTTAATTTTAGGCTGTACTGTCTGGCTTATTGAATGAATTGAATAATCATTAGATATTTAGTGTCACATATTTTCCTATTTGATAATGATGTTGTTTAGGAACTGACTGCAAAAACTAATAAAATAGCATTGTTGAATAGCTACCTTGAATTCCTTTTACAAGTTAAAAGCGCTATTTAATTAAATATGTGCTTTTTTTTATAATAATACTTACAGCAGATGAATGATATTTACTAACTTATGATGGTTGATTTTAAAAATTAAATATGGGATTTTTTTCAATATTAACCATGCTTCACTATTGTTGAACGTTTTTATGAGCACAGTCACTGTTCATTACAAACTTAATATATATATATATATATATATATATATATATATATATATATTACTCTCTTTGGCAACAGCAAATCACATCTTTTCATTTTGGCATATGGCAACATTGATCCAGTCATATTTTGCTCGTCATGGTTGCGCTGAAGAGGTGTTTTTGAGGTATTCATGTTTCCTTTATTGTTCCAATCTATATGCTTGTCGTCCATATAACACAAGTTTATAGATAAAATCTATCTTGTGTTTCAGAAACAAGCATTTTTGTGTTCATTTCGAAAGGATATATGGACCCGACGAGAATTTTTTCGAAATGAACTTTTCGTAAGCCTATTCTCGTAAGCCTAAATCTCCTCCATGTTCAAGCTTTTTTGCTTGATTTTTTTGTTTTCTTATTTGCCTTCCTCATTTTTGAAATTTGTTGATTGTCTTTGTCCTTATGACTTGCATTATGCTTTATTATTTCCTCTTTTTGTCTTAATTTCTTTTATTTCTTTGTATTTGTAGAAAATTTTGGAATAGTGTATTATGAGTTACTACATACATTCTAACTTTGGATTTAATAATTTATATTTATATATATATATATATATATATATATATATATATATATATAAATAAAAATTGAAGGATTTTAATCGAAAATTATGCATAAACTACTGTATGTACAAAAAAACCCATCTCTAACATATCTGTTACAAATGAGTAACTATAAGCCAAGACTAAGGATAAAGATAGAAAGTAACATATCACTACAATGGAAAGGGGGATGAGAAGAATAATAGGATTCAAAATTAACAATTAAAAGTATATAAGTAAATAAAAATAAAACTCGGCAAAAATGAGAATAGGCAATAATAATCAGCTCAAGATAAGACATTAAGAATAGAGAACAATCAATTGAAACTACACAAAAAATGGCGGTTAGTTCGAAATTGCATTCTCATCAGGACAGCCATACAATTCGAATTAAAACCGATAGAATAGCCAGTTTCTGACAATGGCGATAGTATTTAACTATAGACACCATTGGAACTGTCTACTGGCTAGTGGAAGGAGAAAAAGAAAAATAAAACAATTGAATTTTACAAAGCTGAAAAACAATACCTCCTCGAACTGTAATGTGAAATTACAAGAATAGCACCACGTGTAAGTGTAAGATAAACTAGTGACTGTGCATTTCACCTCACTTCGTCAAAGCGAGTGGGAGAGCATTTCACCTCACTTCGTCAATGCGAGTGGGAATGAATACAATTGAACGATACATAATATGTATGGAGACTTGCGAAAATAGTAAACAGTATAGGACTCAGGACAAGCGGAAAATAGTCATTCGAAAACAGTAAACAGTATTAGACTCAGGCCAAGTGGCAAGTGAGGTGAAAAGAATGGGTGAATTTTCAAAAATGAGTTAACCAATCAAAGATAAATAATGCATGTGTAAAATTATTACGTGGTATATTTGAAATTATTAATAATATTATTTACAAATACTTCCGGATATTGGTAGTTTTGACAAATGCGTTTAAGATTATTGATGTGGAGAAAGTGAAACTGAGGATCAGAAAGTCGGTGTATTCGAAATAGCTGGTTTAAAATGATGTTTCTAAACAATTGAATAGAATTACAAGAATGATATGATAGCAGCATTATGATAGTGAAGTTGTAAGAATCTTTTTTATCATATAGATTGGTAATTACATGATTATTGAGGGTATCTAAATTTAGGTCTAAAAAATTAACAGTTTGACTAACGCAAGGCTCATTAGGAATTAATTCTAGGTTAGACGGGTAAAAATCAATATTAATGGAATAGGAATCATCAATGATAATACAAATTAAGTCGTCAACATATCTATATACAATATATGAATTAGAGTTAAAATGACATTCATAATAATAAAGATATAAGTTAGCGAGTATACTACTACTACATCCACCTTGTGGTACACCAGATGTTTGTAAATAAATGTTATCACCTTGGACAATATAATTGTTGTATAACACAAAGTGCAAGAGCATAGGAAAATTTATGACATTAAAAGCATCATGATTGGAAGATATATAGTCATGATAAAGAGAGATAATGACTTTATGTAGATCTTTAATGACAATATTATTAAATAGGTCTTTAAAATCAAAGGTTTGGAAACCAAGAATTTGTGGTAACTTGCTAAGGTGATTAACTAAATCAAAACTATTGTTCAAAATGAAAAATCCTGAATTCTTGAATTTAAGAGATTCATTAATTCGATTTAAACAGTTAAGCAAGTACTTACTAGCTGTAGTGGTAAAGGTATTATGTCCACAAGTGACTGTTCTGAAACTGAGAGGTGATTTGTGGAATTTAGGAACCAAAGTAACATAAGGAAATTTAAAAAACTTACAATTAATATTTAATTGTGTATATAATTTTAGCAGTTTAGTTTTGATTTGGATAGACTGATTATGAATGGGTTTAAAAATTTGATTATCTTTTAAGTAATGCTGTAACAGAGAAACATAATATTTTTTACAAATGATGGCATAATTATTAGAAGCTTTATCTATATAAGTTATTACAAAATGCTGTTGTAGTTCTTTGATAGCAGATAGGAGTTTTTTATAAGGATACTTAGGCTTCGTTAATTTAGTGTTTATAATAACATTTTTAAGTAGATGTAAGGTCGTATACTTCCATAGATTGAATGCTTCAATAGGAATTGAATGTGAACAAGCAAGTTGATATATGAATTTATCAAAATCAAATGATAGAGACTGAAGAAGTTGTTTAGGGTGATGGCAGAATGGAATGCGAAATTTAGACCCTTTATTCATAATATCCCTAAGTATATCATCCTGAACTATACTGAGATCCCCAGTAATAATGTGACCATGAGTGGAGTTGACAAAAGGGGCAAGATTTTGATTGCTGCATACACATGATGTAAGATCATCGGAGTTTAATGTCCTAGAAACTTCATTGTATTTGTAAATAGTTCTACCAATTGGTAAATTATATTTGAATGATTTTTGTATTTTGATATCATTTACTGGTAACAAGTGCTGATGTTTTGCAAATAAATTATTGAAGTTAAGAGAATTAAGAATAGGGTGTTTAAAAGAAATTACACAGTAAGCTATTTTAGTATGTGGATTTGGTGAATGGAGTAGGTGGTAATTTAAGAAATTTGTACGTGAAAGAAGCAAATCAAAAAATAAATGTTTAAAATGCTCATGAGTTAATTTTAATTTTAAAAAATTAGTATAAACAATACTTAATTTGCTTTTTCTGACTTTATATAACCATGTTCTAACAGGTAGAAAATTGAAAGTTTGAGAATAATTATATTGTAATTTTAAAATGTCTGCTTTGTAATCAAAAGTTTTACTTAAGTTACTTTTTCCTTTGCCACGCTTATATCGCTTTTTACTAGGAGATGATGACTTTGAATAATGAAAAAGATGTTTATATACTGAAGATTTATGAGAATTGTATTCAAAACTATTGTTAACAACATTATTATTATTATAAATTTGATTTAAGCCATAGGGGAAGAGAGTTTTATATTTTTTAATGTAATAATTTTCAAATACTAATCTATCCGTGAGTGAAATTTTAATATCTAAAATATGAAGGGATACATTTTTAAATCCGTGTGTAGCAAAGTGCTGATATTCAAATTGATTTTTGGTAGGGAGGTCAGTAAAGACTTTATGGTCAAATTTTTTAATATGATCCCTGTGGACATTCATTCTCAGATGTAAAGGGTTGCTGGTTTGGCCAATATAGGATAAGTTACAAATAGTACAATTAAGTTTGTATATGCAATTAAAAACTTTGCAGAATTTTTGTGAAGGGGAATTATTATTAATTTGTAATGGGTCAGCATAAGGACAAGTTTTGCACCTAAGATTGTTGCATCTATTGAAGGAATATGATTTAGATTGAGAGAAGGTATGGTATTCTTCTAAATCGTCTATAACGCTTAATTGGTCAATGTTTGTCGATCTATAATTATCCCAATTCATAATAATAATAGACCGGACACTAGGTAATGAAGAAAATTTACATCACGAATTCTAATTAAAATTCCCAATATAAACACCTTCAAAAACTATTTTGTCAGGTACGAATTTCAAATTTTAACTAATACCATAAGAATTGAATCGAAATTTTGGAGAGTAACAAAACAAGCTTAGTAGAAAAGAGATTTTCATACGAAATATTCATAAATAAGCGAAGTGTGGACATATATATATATATATATATATTTACAAGTCTCAGGGTTCCACAAAGTGACTGTAGTTAGTAGCTATGTATATTAGCTAATTTATACCATTATCATTATGAAAAATCGTTTACTACCACAGATTATAAAATTTACAGATATGTTGATGATCTAATTTGTTTGGTCTTTACAGACAGGGGGGTCTTTACAGGTGTCATGGATATAGATTTCTATCCGGATAATTTGGAACTAATTCCTAATGAAGCCACTATTAGTAATAACATTAATTTTTTGGATTTACATCTTATTATTGAACCTACTAATTGGATAGTTACTAATTTATATGACAAAAAAGATTATTTTAAATTTAAAATTAATAAATTATTACCTTTTAATTCCTGTAACTCGATTCAATTGTTTAGAAATATTATACTTAATCAGCTCTTTAGAATTTATAGATTGTCTGATAAAAAATGTCATGCTATGCATATTAGTAAACTTAAAATTACTAGCAAATTATATAATCCAGCTTATTTAGTAAATAGTATAGTTAAAAAGTTTGGAATGGTAGATTATACTTAAATTCTCTCTTTAGTGTCTTATTTTAGCCTGACATCCACTTTCTCTTGAATAAGCATTACCATGTATTTATATGTTCTTATGGTGAATATCACCTTTTATCGTCTTTTCGTATTACTGTTATTTCTTTCTCACGATTGCTAACAACAGTTCTCAACTTTTTATTTCTTGAGATTGGCAACATTGGTCTCTTTATTCAAGGTTCCAATGGATCAGACGTATGCAGTGTTTTTTCAGGTATTCTTGTTTCCTATTATTTTCAATCTTTATGCATGTTGTCCAGGTTATCAAAGTTTATAGATATAATCTATCACTGATATCAGAAACATGCATTTTGTGTTCATTTTCATGAAATACCTGGACTTGATAAAGAGTTTTATCGAAATGAACAATTCATTATTAGGCCTAGGGCTTGTCCACGTGTAAAAGCTTTCATGCTTGGATTTTATTTGATATTATTTTATCGATTCCTTTCCATTGATATTTTTTGATTGGCTTCAAATTGATGACTACAAGTTTGCATTTACATTTTCCACTTGATTGATGGTTCTCTGTTTGATACTTTTATTTGTAAGGCATTTTGTAATGTTGGGGTTTTTTGAGTTGAAAATTCTCTCTATTCTTTCATTGGATTTTTAAACTTTTATTATATATATATATATATATATATATATATATACGTAGAGGTAAAGATGGTAATATGAACCATGTATATTATATGAGCCCCTTTATTATCTGTTCATACAGCGCACATAACCTAGCGAGAAAGATTTTAACTACTAGTTTAGTAACTCTTTTTGCCCCTAGTGGTCTCTGGTTCGGTTGCTAATAGCAGTTGATGAGCGGCAGAAGTGTTTGTGTTTTCTCAATTTTAAAAACTTTGAAAGGTACGCATTTTGCTTTGAATCGCAGTATCAATTTGCTTAGATTTAGTCTAGTTGCTAATGAATAGGATACAGTATGTTTTAAAGATTGTTTTTATGTAGATAATGTGTAATTTTGAAAGTAACAAAGACAGGTTATGGTTTTTCGAATTCCAATGTGACGATGGTTGTAAAATGAGCCCCAACTGTGCTGGGTATATGAGCCCCAAACATTAAGGAGCTCATATTACATACACAATAATTTTAGTTCCTACTGTTTATTTTTTGTTTTGTTTCAGATGCCACGAAAAGTGCTAGGCCAAAAAATAAAACTTAAAAGGAAAAACTGGAATACTAAGGATATGGTTAAAGCAATTAAGACTGTTAGGAGCATAGAAATGGGGTTAAAAAAGGCTTCCAAAATGTTCCTCTTTCCCAGATCTACTCTTCACATATTTGTTCGAGTTGAGAGCCAGGTCTTCTACCATTACAGGTTTTCTTTCTAATTTAGTTGAAGCAGCTTCTTCCGGAGGTCAGACTGGCTAAAGCACTTTATCGAAGAAGCTAAGCCCACAAAAGATGATCCAGTACTCCTTCTACTAGATGGCCACAACTCTCACACAAAACTCATAGATATCGTGAATCTTGCACGAGAAAACTTCATATCTATTGTAAGTTTACCTTTACATACATCGTAAAAGCTACAACCTCTTGACAAAACATTTCTTGGAGCTTTAAAACACCAGTACAGTGAAAATATACGCCAATGAATGCGTCATGGTGAGAGACATGTTGGGCCCTATGACACTGTTAAACAGCTGGGACAAGCTTATTTGAAATGCCAGACGGGATCAATTGCTGTAGATGGGTTTAAAGTCACAGGATTATATCCATGCAACAGAAACATCTTTTCTGGCGCAGATTTTGCACCTTCCTCTGAAGAGGAACTAAATTTGGAAACCCTGCAAAAAGGAAAAAAAAGGAAAAGCTCTTAAACACTCAATTAATGCCGAAATAGGACAAAACGTTGGTTCATGAACCTCACAAGAGTACAACCAAATCCCATCTACGACAATTCTACAATCAACCCGGACAGAATCAGCAAATTCACCATTTTGATCATCTGCAGAAGACCTGCAGAAGACTTAAATCAGCTATTTCATTCATGTATTAAAGGGACTCAGAATACCAGCACAGAACATTTTTTTCAAAACATGACTTGCTTGGAATTATTAATTTTTCGATAACTTTAAAGTTATTTAAGAAGATTAATATTTTTCTAGTAGTTTACACAAATGTTAAAGTTACCATAAAAGTTTAAACAAAAACCTTTTAAATAGATTTTTTAAAAATAAAAAACAAAATGGGGGCCCATATTACCACCTTTCCTCTAGTAGTAAATGATTAGAAAGTGTTTCAATTTTGTTTTAATTTCGGCTTTCTACACTTTTCAATATAGTTGTAAAGTGTTAATGACTTTCTTTATTCTGTCTGTGTCCGTTTGCACGATAACTGCCGTAAAAATGACTTTATCAAAATGAAATTTTAGTATGTTGTTGAGACGGTCTGTGGGACATGTAAAATAATAATATCACCCAATTAGTTTTGGATTTTACCCGAGTGAAAAAAATGAAATATATTGAACCGTATGGGACTTAATTTTTCAATTTAAGCGGAGTTAAAATTCACAAATTGCTTTGAAAATTTTAGGAAATATTCCAATTATAATGTTAAATGTATAAAAAAAATCATCAAAATATGTAAAGTAGTTTTTTAATTAAGAATAACTCAATTAATTTAATTCATTGAATAACTCAGTTTTTAAATTAACGTAACTCATTGTAAAATAAAATATGGCATCCATTTTTCTTTTCGCTTAATGAAAATTGTGATTTTTAAGGAACGCTTATATTTATATTTAGTGTTACTTTCGTTCAAAAACCACTTTATTTTTGCATATTATCTGTGTATCTAAATTATGTGCCTACGCAATAACAATATTTTTTATTTTAAATGATCACTAAACTTTGATTATTTCTACAACAAAGCCTAATTTTAACGTATGCAGAATGTAAACAAATCAAGCTGTAAGATGAGTTGTATAAGAATTGCTAAATATTCTAACGCAAAATTATTTAGCTCTGGAATCTGGAATATAAGTGAATGATATATCCATTGATTTTACATAAAGAAGCAGACGATTTTATAGCATTGTCTTTTGTGATAAGTTTTAAGTTTCCAAGTAAAATACATTATTGTAGTACTGCGGTAATTTAAAAAATATCAGCGCTGAATGTATCGCATTTTAAAGATGTTTAAATAAAATTGCATTTCTGTTAGAAAGTGTTCCATAATCAATGTTGATGCATGATTAATCTTTTTTGTTTTTTATGATATGTTTTTATATATGTATTACAAATTATTTCAATATATCTTTGGATTTGCATAAAATATTATATATATATATATATATATATAATAATAATAATAATAATAATAATAATAATAATAATTTGAACATCCAATGATAGAATAGAGAGAAGTTGCAATTCAAAAATCCTAACTTTAAAAACTGCCTAAATAATAAAAAGAAGTATTAAATAGAGAATCATCAATCAAATGGAAAAAAAATGCAAATTGTTAGTTATCAAGCTAAAGATAATCAATAAATATCAATGGAATGGAATCGATAATTGAAAAACAAATAAAATCCTAGCATTAAAGCTATACACGTGGATAAGCTCTAGGCCTAAATAAATGAATTGTTCATTTTGAAAAAAACTCTTTGTCAGGTCCAACTATTTAATCAAAATGAACACAAATGTGTGTTAGATATTAGATATAGATAATTTCTATATTAGATGTATCTATATTAGATATATCTATATTATATCTATATTAGATATTAGATATAGATAATCTCTGATATTAGATATAGATAATATCTATAAACTCTAATAACTTGGACAAAACATATAAAGATAGAAAAATAATAAAGGAAACAAGAATATCTGAAATAAAAAAACTGCAAATGTGCTAACCATTGGAGCCCAAAATGAAGAGAGCAGTGTTGCCAATCGCAAAGTTTGAAAGTAGAGATCCATTGTTGCCAATCGTGTTGAAGACCCAGACAGTCCGACTCATCCTGGGGACTTGAGCAATTATTTGGACGGCCGGGCGTTGCCAATCGTGTGAAACAAATAACAGTAATGTGAAAAGGCAATAAAAGATGATATTCTACAGTAAGAGCTACAAAATAATGGGGTGTATAATCGAAAACAGTGAGGCTAATATTTAAGGGGATGTAAATACAATGTAATGTTAAATCAAGAGAATGTTGATGTCTGGTCAATATAAGATACAATGAAGAGAATTCATGAATATTCAGCTAATCCAAACTTTTTAACAGTATCATTTACTAAATATGCTAGATATTTATATAATTTGCTGGTAATTTTTAGATTATTTGTATGCTTAGCATGAAATTTTTTATCTGATAATCTATAAATTCTAGAAAGTTGATTAAAGATAATATTTTTAAACACTTGAATCGAGTTGCAGAAATTAAAAAAGGTAATATTTTATTAATGTTGAAATTAAAACAGTCTTTTCTATCATATAAATTAGTAACAATTCCATGAGTAGGTTAAATCCGTGTAGTAAGAGATCCTGCCTCAAGGATAATGGTAATAATTGATTTTCTATTTTTTTCTTTTCTTTTTTTTTCCAATTCTTCATCTTTCAATGCTTGTAATCTGTTGCATTGGTATTTATAGTAGCTTACTATTTTGCCAATTCTGAAACAAGAATGTATCTGGGTTAATTAGAGCTAGATGCACAGACCTGAAAATGAGTCTAGTCTAATTAATCTTCAAAATTAAGCCAGTTCTGAATATTTCTTTTTTCGGCATTGTAGCCGTGATCTAACTGTTTTGTTGATTTTAATATTTCGTTATTACTTGATTTGGTTATTATCTCTTTCTAATATATATATATATATATATATATATATATATATATATATATATATATATTATATATATATATATATATATTATATATATATTTTATATATATTTCTCTATTCTTGATCTCTTGTCTTGAGCTGATTATTATTGCCTATTCTCATTTTTGCAGAGTTTTATTTTTATTTACTTTTATATACTTTTAATTGTGATTTTTGAATCCTAATATTCTTCTCATCCCCCTTTCCAATGTAGTGATATGTAACCTTCTATCTTTATCCTTAGACTTGGCTTATAGTTACTCATTTGTAACAGATATGCTAGAGATGGGTTTTTTTTTGTACATACAGTAGTTTATGCATAATTTTCGATTAAAATCCATCAATTTTTATTTATATATATATATATATATATATATAAATATAAAATTGTAAATCCAATGTTAGAATGTAATGGATTTTACAATTTTATATTTTTATTGAAAACATTTTATTTATTAGCTGCATTTGCGCAATAAATTAAATGTATATTGCATTGTCATTCTCATTTTTATACTACGATGTTTAGTTTATCTAACTTTTCATTTCTGAACTATCCTAATTCCTTTTGTATGCTTCGTATTAAAGAAACATTCTATATATATATATATATATATATATATTATATATATATTTTATATATATATATATATATATATATATATTATATATATATATTTTATATATATATATATATATATATTATATATATGTGTGTGTGTGTGTGTGTGTGTGTGTATACACGCAAAAGACTATTTAATAATTTAAGTGGGTTTATATCAACGAATATTACGTGACGTAAATGATATAGAAAAATAAGACCACTTTTCTATCAAGGTCTTCATTGTTCTCATTTAAAGTCCATGTAAACATCTCCTAAATGCTTCAATCAAGTTGAAAGGAAATTGCATCTGATCACCACACACTCACACACTCAAAGAAAAATGAAAACTACCCTAATTCGATTCAAACTGATTATTACATAATTGGGGTAGCCTACTTCACGAAGTTTCTTAGCTTTTCCTTTCTTGTCCACGCACGTACACACAGGTCCTTCTCATAATAGCCGCTTGCACCCCGTTTAGCCATTTCCGTTTGCCCTCTATTGGCCGGCTTTCCCCCTAAGGGCGATCTTCTCGATATTCTTTGCCATCTGTGTTCCCTAAGTCATATTTGAAGTGTGTTTACACAATCAAACTTTACATGATCAAAAATTTGAATTAAATGGGATGGACTCTACTTTTTTTTTTCTTTTTCTTTTTTAAAGGATGGGTGTGATGTCATATTTCTCTATCGCGTCAAAAGAAAGGAAAAGTTCAATTCTTAATGTTTTGATAAATTGTTTATACAAGCTCTGTATTTAACTTGCAGCTATTTGATGTTTATGTAAAGGACAAGCAAACAAACAACAAAATAAATAAAAAATACATCATAGGTTCCATAAGAATGGAGTAAAGAAAGGAAAAGAAACAAAAATTAAAAATTCCCTTAACAATACATTTAAAACGCAAAGAATAAAGAAATAAAATAGAAATAAAGAATTAATATATATATTAAGCTTTAAACTATGGTTCATGGCCGGAAAATATAGCAAAATAAAATTTTCCGATATTGTTTCTTGATTTGAAGCTGAACATTATAACAGGCAGTGTATAACTATATATATCCAGATTAAATTATTTTTAAAGTTACCTCAAAATCAACATTTTGTTGTCTTGCACATGGAAGGATTTTAGCCCGTAACCTTTGAATCTGAAAAATTCTCTGCCGGCTGAAATTAAACCGGCTCGAAAGGGAACGGCATGTTCTCTGCCCACCAAACTCAGACCGAAATTCCTTTACAAATACTTTTTCTTTGCATTTTTTTTCACTTTGTCATCATTTATTCACACTATAAGTATTTAGTTTTGTGGGTATTTTCGCATATCGCTGGCAGGTGACAATATGAAGTGTATGACGTCATGCTCAAGGTCCTGTATCTCGAGACCAACATTAAACTCATAAAATTCCTACCCTCACAGCAAAGATCGTCACATGTGTGACAGTGACGTTGTAGTCACGTGACACCTGGGTCACAATGTGACATCATACTTGTGACTTCTATGCGACGTTACGTATTAGTTACTTTGTAACTTCATTGTGACTATAATCTGTGACGTTTCCACAATTTAATTAACACGTAACAATATGACGACATCACAATGACAATTACAATGTGACGTCACAAACGAGCATGAAAATGACCAAAATGACTTCGCTGTGACCTAAATATGACATTGCCGAGATGTACTGCGACGTCCTGTGACGTCCCAAAGCCACAGTGTGACGTAAATCTTACGTCACTGTGAAAAAAAATACTGCTAGGGTAACTATTGCCATAAATTATTTACTTTCAGATACATTTTGGAGATTTACTTATAAAATAGCGGGGGAAAATCCTTAATATATTTTACTACTTTAAGTTTTCTTAGTTTTGCAAAACGATTAAAAGAAAACATCTGACATAATTTCAAAAAATACACCAATGTAACAAAAAGGCATGAAAAATAACCAAGATATTTCAAGATTATAAAAAATAGGGAAAGAAAATGTATGCGTGTATGAGAGGGTTTGCAACAAAATCAAATGGGATATCGAAAAATTAAACACTTCAAGACTAAGAATAAAACACTGCATTGTTTTTTTGCTTCTTAACTGTTCGGCAGCGAGACGGAAAAATTCCTAAAATTTGCATTTAGACGCATCAGTGCTTCATCCTTTCTCTTTTTACTCATAGTAATTTACACAGCATTTTATTAAATATTATTTAACTTACATATGGAACCCTGGAGGAACAGCACAAATACCTGTGCTTGCGTCCCTAATTATTAAACAAATATAAATATCAAAATTCCTTGAACAGTGAGTAATAAAGAAATAAAGTCACACAGTTTATGAATGAGTACTATTATCGAACAAAGTAAATAAGTTCAATAAAGGACAACACAAATTTTTAAAGTGATTCAGATAGATTACTACATATACTTTCCTAAATGTTGTATAGATCATTTTATTTAGAAACCTTTGCGAAAATCTACTGTAAATACATATACTGAGTTTAAGTTCATGATTTTTTTCGATAACACATATATGCTGTAAAATAAAAAACGCATTTAATAATATTATACAAAAATAATTACTTGCCTTTAAACTTTGGTTACGTCTAATGTATCATAACAAAATATAATACGATCAATGGAAAAGTCAATGAAACGTTACGTAAAATGAGCCAGTCAATTAGCTTTAAAGAAAAAAAATGCATAGTAATTTCTTTCTGTATTTTCTAGATCATTATTTTTCAAACGATACACGAAAAAGTTTTGGACGTATAATATAGAAAATGTGCCTCATCTTAGTTATCCAAAATACGTCGGTATAATTTTAAAAAGTCTACTGAAAACGCATAACGAACAAAATAGTCTAAAAAGCTCTTTGCTTTATACTCCTTAAGGTTGAACGTTATCAAAATTTAACATCAACGATACCACACACACACACACACACATTGAAAAAAAAAGTCTCTAAATTTAAATTTTGAGGAAAATCGATCACGTATGTCTGAAGATGACGGTATCCTAAAAAATAAATTAAAAAAAAAAAACTGTAAAAGAACTCACAAATACATATGCTGACTGTCATTATGAAAATATAATGAGCCCGAAAGCTCGTAAGAGGGGTTTTTAAGTTAAAACACAGTAGGTGAATTGGTTTTACAGAAGCAAACAAGAATAGATAACCATTTATTTGCTTTTTCGTATTCCGTGATTCCTTGTTTCGAGAAGGTTGATATTGAAAAAATAATAATGTAGAAAAAGAAATACCTCATACTTAAATTTTCTTATTTTTAAGTCAAATTCAAAACATTTTTTGATTCGAGTTGAATGATAATGATATGATTAATATTTTTGTGAACATTATTTCGGAATTATATTTCAAAATTATACGCATTCTCTCTTTTTTTCTCACTCTCTCTCTCTCTCTTTACCTCTCTACCTTTCTATTTATCTCTCTCTTTATCTCTCTATCTCTCTCTTTATCACTCTATCTCTCTCTTTATCGCTCTATCTATCTCCCTATCTCTCTCTCTATCTCTCTCTTTATCGCTCTATCTCTTTCTTTATCTCTCTCTCTATCTCTCTCTTCATCTCCCTCTTTATCTCTCTATCTCTCTCTCTATCTATCTATCTCTATCTATCTATCTCTATCTCTCTATCTATCTCTGTCTATCTATCTATCTCCATCTCTCTGTCGTCTGGGCTAGGCCAGTTTTGCAATACAATTTTGGATTGATTGATATTCACTAAGAGGAGGTGTTTTAAAGCTCGGAATCGCATTCCCATACCCAGTGGCGTAACTAGTATTAAGCGTTGTTTAAGCAGGAGGTGTTACGAAGCTTGGAATCATACCCCTATATCCAGTAGCGTAACTAATATTAAACGTTTAAGAGACGCTTAAAGGCCCAGAACGAGATGGAATATTTACGCGTCCAGAACAAAACATTTTTTTCCCCTCAAAAATTTATTGAAAAGTAAAAGTATTTATACTGTTGCTTTAACAATTATATGCATTAAGTTATGCATGACATATTGAATTTTTTTTGAATAAAAATGATAAGTACGAAAAGGATTTTACACAAAATATCATTTAGTTGTTAAATACATATAAAAATGTTTCTTGAAATTTGAAAAACGCAAGCCCTATTAAACCAGAGACGAAAGCCAGAGCGAGGTCACCCACGTACGCGTGCGTCTAATAATGGCTTCACTTAGTAATTTCTTTTACGTCGCAGCATTGGATCTAGAAATTTCTAGAGATCTAGGGAATTTCTAGAAAAGCTTTCAGTATTGCTAATGATTACCCTGATTACGTCAAGCATAGCATCCAATCAGGTGGTACCTCACACTTTATGACATTAAATATCACGTGACCACACCAGGGAAATTTAACTATTTGACTACTGAATTTTTAATATAAACTACTGAATTTAACTATTTATTCGGGCTCTTGTTTTAAATACTTGAGGCCCTTTCACACATTTTCCTTAAGAGACTAAAATTATTAGTAATGCCGCTGCCCATATGGTACAGCTATCAGTATCTCAGGACCATTTTTATTCACTTTACACTTCATCATCAGCAGAGAATCTCATACAAATCACTGGATACTTTGAATATATTTCAAAAGGATAACACATTTCAAATACATATCTGTGGCTTGGTGTAGGAAGTACCAAGAAGTACCAAATTGACCGAATTATGAAATGAGATGGTATTGAATTAAAAATCCTTTACGTTTTCAGTAAAATACCAATATTAAATATCATAGAAGACCACGTTGTGCAATAAATTCCAATGTTGATATTGGTTAACGCATTAAAAAATTAGTGAAGGAACAGCCAAAGTTAATGAAAAGTTAATTAATGTTATAGAAAAGTTAATGGTAAAAGTCATGAATGATGTGATATGTGGCATGAAACAATAGATACGAGTGATGGGCAAGAGATAACATCATGTGTGGTTATCTCTTGCCCACCTCTTGCAGTATGGGTGTATTTCCTTTTGTTGTTAGACAACTATACTAAAGTAAATATGTAACGTGGTTACTGTCCAAGTCAGGTAAAAATATTTTCTTTGTTCATGTCATAACTTTTCATACAGATTAATAAATTTCGATGTAGTAAGAGAACACTAAAACAAATTAGAACTGGCTGATACCTTGATCAGGTTTAAAATCTAAACCAATAGGATCTTCTATGTTAACTGTTAAAATGAACATACCAAATTTTATGTAATTTAATTAATTATTTCAAGAAATATCGCGCTTCAAATGGAAAAGTAAAAATAATATCTTGATAATGGATTAAGATAGCCACTAAACAACGGTGTTCATATATTTGTGATTAAAAGTACTTACAAAACATTCACTCATTTGGCAATAATATAGCTATTTAATTGTTATTTTCTCCATTTTATATCCAAAACGTGCAATATCTCGAGAACGGCGCATATTAGTGTCCTATAAATGATGTCATTCATTTTTAAATAGTAAACTACATGTAAATATCTGGATTTGTAACACTTCAAAAATATTTATATTTTATAACTATTATTGGATTTGGGGTATAATTGCTCGAAAAATTCAGGACTCATACCTGGTTCGTACACTCTGGAAATCACCAAGTCTCTGATGGTCATCGAATGAAATAATCGCACCAAATTTCATTTGATTTACTAAATTTGTTCGAGAAATATTGCGGCCACCGATTCACAGATGACACCACTGAACAAATGGTTGATTTGCATTCGGGTATGATGTAATTCCATCAAAATCCAAGAGACCTATTATCATATTTTTTACCTTTATATATACTACCTAAAATCAGTAAAACCAAATTTAAAACAACACGCATGCATCTTAAAAGCATGTAGACGGCACTTTTACACAAAGAATTTTCTGTATCATAAGCACGCTTAATCGGGCATGACCTTAAAAACATCAAATTGACGAAATTGGGATTCTACCCAAACCGTCAATTGAAGAACGAAGAAGCAAATTGCTCTAATTTAGTAATTAGGAGGGTAGCAAGCATGTTAAGCGTCCGCGCCCTTTCAACCGGCAAAATGTTTAGTGTTTGTTTATAATGGTATAAGAACAAAATGCCCTTTCTCCTTTATGCTGTCATTTATTCCGCATCAATCAAAGCACACAGATAAGATTTAAATGGAAGTGTAGGTGAATGTGGGTCAGAACTCGTCTTTGACCCGGGATTCGATTAACCGCCCTGTCTCTTGACCTATAAACTGACCGCAGGAACTTGTTTCAGGGCTTACAATTATACCCATAGCGCCCACGTGCTAACACCACAGTTAAATATTCGCATAAATTTGGTAGAGAACCAGAAAATAAACGCTTTACTTGCGGCAAAGCGAGCGGCTGTTGAGCGGAGTTTTTGGAAAAATCTATAATCCCTATACATTATACTATATAAATTTTGCTATATTATACTATATAAATTTTTCTTTTATAAACTGGTGCGATTTTAAATCAACTGATGCCTATAGTTAAAATTCAAAAATTCCTTAGGGTTATATATATATATATATATATATATATATATATATATATATATATAAATAAAAATTGAAAGATTTTAATCGAAAACTATGCATAAACTACTGTATGTACAAATATATATATATATATATATATATATATATATATATATATATATATATATATATATATATATATATATATATATATATATGTATATATATGTATATATATATATATATACATATATACATAAAAATTGAAAGATTTTAATCGAAAATTATGCATAAACTACTGTATGTACAAAAAAACCCATCTCTAGCATATCTGTTACAAATGAGTAACTATAGACCAAGACTAAGGATAAAAATAGAAGGTAACATATCACTACAATGAAAAGGGGGATGAGAAGAATATTAGGATACAAAATTCACAATTAAAAGTATATAAATAAAACTATAAATAAAAATAAAAAGAAATCACGGCAAAAATGAGAAAAGGCAATAATAATTAGCTCAAGATAAAAGATTAAGACATAGAAAACAATCAATTGAAACTACACAAAAAATGGCGGTTAGTTCGAAATTGCATTCTCATCAGGACAGCCATACAATTCGAATTAAAACCAACAGAATAGCCAGTTTCTGACAATGGCGATAGTATTTAACTACAGACACCATTGGAACTGTCCTAGTGGAAGGAGAAAAATAAATCAATTGAATTACAAATCAGAAAAATAATACCTCCTCGAACAGAAATATGAACTCACAAGCATTGTTACCACGTGTAAGTTGAATAAGCGACTGAGCATTTCACCTCATTTCGTCAATGCGAGTGGGCACCGGAATAAATACATTTGAACGATACATAATATGTATGGAGACTTTCAAAAATAGTAATCAGTATAGGACTCAGGACAAGTGGAAAATAGTCATTCGAAAATAGTAAACAGTATTAGACTCAGGCCAAGTGGTAAGTTAGGTGATAAGAATGGGTGAATTCTCAAAATTGAGTCATCCAATCAAAGATAAATAATGCATGTGTAAAATTATTACGTGGAATATTTGAAATTATAAATAATATTATTTACAAATACTTCCGGATATTGGTAATTTTGACAAATGCGTTTAAGATTATTGATGTGGAGAAAATGAAACCGAGGATCAGAAAGTCGATGTATTCGAAATAGCTGGTTTAAAATGATGTTTCTAAACAATTGAATAGAATTACAAGATTGATATGATAGCAGCTTTATAATAGTGAAGTTGTAAGAATCCTTTTTATCATATAGATTGGTGATTACATGATTATTGAGGGTATCTAAATTTAGGTCTAAAAAATTTACAGTTTGACTAACGCTAGGCTCATTAGGAATTAATTCTAGGATAGAAGGGTAAAAATCAATATTAATCATCAATGATAATACAAATTAAGTCGTCAACATATCAATATATAATATATGAATTAGAGTTAAAATGACATTCATAATAATAAAGATATAAGTTAGCGAGTATACTACTACTACAGCCATCTTGTGGTACTCCAGATGTTTGTAAATAAATGTTATCACCTTGGGTAATATAATTGTTGTATAACACAAAGTGCAAGAGCATAGGAAAGTTTTTGACATTAAATGCAACATTATTGGAAGATAGATAGTTATGATAAAGAGAGATAATAACTTTATATAAATCTTTAATGACAATATTATTAAATAGGTCTTTAAAATCAAAGGTATGGAAACCAAGAATTTGTGGAAGCTTGTTAAGGTGATTTACTAAATCAAAACTATTGTTCAAAATGAAATATCCTGAATTCCTTAATTTAAGAGATTCATTAATTCTATTTAAACAGTTAAGCAAGTACTTACTAGCGGTAATGGTAAAGGTATTATGTCCACAAGTGACTGTTCTAAAACTGAGAGGTGATTTATGGAATTTAGGAACCAAAGTAACATAAGGAAATTTAAAAAACTTACAATTAATATTTAATTGTGTATATAATTTTAGCATTTTAGTTTTGATTTCGATAGACTGAATGGGTTTAAAGATTTGATTATTTTTTAAGTAATTCTGTAACAGAAAAACATAATATTTTTCACAAATGATGGCATAATTATTAGAAGCTTTATCTACATAAGTTATGACAAAATGTTGTCGTTGTTGTAGTTCTTTAATAGCAGATAGGAGTTGTTTATAAGGATACCTAGGTTTCGTTAATTTAATGTTTATAAAAAATATATATAACATTTTTAAGTAGATGTAAGGTAGTATACTTCCATAGATCGAATGCTTCAATAGGAATGGAATGTGAACAAGCAAGTTGATATATGAATTTATCAAAATCAAATGATATAGACTGAAGAAGTGGTTTAGGGTGATGGCAGAATGGAATGCGAAATTTTTAGACCCTTTATTCATAATATCCCTAAATATATCATCCTGAACTATACTGAGATCCCCAGTAATAATGTGTCCATGAGAGGAGTTGACATAAGGGGCAAGATTTTTAGTGCTGCATACACATGATGTAAGGTCATCCGAGTTTAATGTCCTGGAAACTTCATTGTAATTGTATATAGTTCTACCAATTGGTAAATTATATTTGAAGGATTTTTGTAATTTGATTTGTTTTAAGGGTAACAAGTGCTGATGTTTTGCAAATAAATTATTGAAGTTAAGAGAATTAAGAATAGGGTGTTTAAAAGAAATTACACAGTAAGCTATTTTAGTATGTGGATTTGGTGAATGGAGAAGGTGGTAATTTAAGAAATTTGTACGTGAAAGAAGCAAATCATAAAATGAATGCTTAAAATGCTCATGAGTTAATTTTAATTTTAAAAAATTAGTATAAACAATACTTAATTTGCATTTTCTGACTTTATATAACCAAGTTCTAACAGGTAGAAAATTGAAAGTTTGAGAATAATTATATTGCAATTTCAAAATGTCTGCATTGTAATCAATAGTTTTACTTCAGTTACTTTTTCCTTTGCCACGCTTATACCGTTTTTTACTAGACGTTGATGACTTTGAATATTGAAAAAGATGTTTATATACTGAAGATTTATTAGAATTGTATTCAAAACTATCGTTAACAACATTATTATTATTATAAATTTGATTTAAGCCATAGGGGAAGAGAGTTTTATATTTTTTAATGTAATAATTTTCAAATACTAATCTATCAGTGAGTGAAATTTTAATATCTAAAATATGAAGGGATACATTTTTAAATCCGTGTGTAGCAAAGTGCTGATATTCAAATTGATTTTTAGTAGGGAGATCATTAAAGACTTTATGGTCGAATTTTTTAATATGATCCCTGTGAACATTCATTCTCAGATGTAAAGGGTTGCTGGTTTGGCCAATATAGGATAAGTTACAGATAGTACAATTAAGTTTGTATATGCAATTAAAAACTTTGCAGAATTTTTGTGAAGTGGAATTATTATTAATTTGTAATGGATCAGCATAAGGACAAGTTTTGCACCTAAGATTATTGCATCTATATTGAAGGATTATGATTTAGATTGAGAGTAGATATGGTATTCTTCCAAATCGTCTATAACGCCAAATAGGTCAATATTTGTCGATCTATAATTATCCCAATTCATAATAAAAATAGACCGGACACTAGGTAATGTTAATAAAAAGTGTGTCAAAATTGAAATTCAAAATGAATTATGGCGCCACCTCTGGTTCCTGCCTCCTGCGTTTGTTGCCCCCTTACCTTCTCGTGCCGTTAGCAACACCCTTCCCACTTCTGCAACGTTCGCTGTACATGCGAACATACATTAGTCGCGCTGTACATGCATTAGTCGCCGATCTTTTTCTGACGAGTGAAAGTTGCGCTTCTTGTGTGTTCTGAAGAAGGAGGCTGTTTTTGCCGTTGAAACTGGTCGATACTTTTATTTTTTATAATATGCATTTTTAACTAAATTATTTGAATTTTAATAGAAACCATCTAGTTAATCTATAATGTGTTTGTGTCTTTGTAGACTCTCCAGAAGAAGACATAAAAGATTGAATCTTTGCACACTTACAGTATCGACCACAGGACAGAACCTAAAGGAGGCATATTTTCGATTTCCCCTCCCGGGCCAGAAAAAATGAGCGTTTCGAAAAGTCTTTCAAACTCTTCCAGTGACATAGAAAGCCAAATCTTTGGCCACATATAAGTGTCGGCCCCCGGTCAAAACTTTGTGGACCACCAACAAATGTTCGAAAAAACTCCTTGCCGCTCCGGGGGCGGATAAAATGGGAGAGTGTCCAGGACCTTCAAGTTTTTACGGAAACCTCCAGATGTGACTTAGAAGACAGACTTTTTGCACTCTTATAGTATCAACCACGAGAGACATCACAAACATATATTCGATTTCTTTCTCCAGAAGCAACCAAAACGGAGGAGAATCGAAAAGTATATACTATTTTCCTTCAAGTCGCCTCCCACACTGTGACCAAAAAGACTGAAAACTTGCGCATCGACCACGGAACAGAACCTCACTGAGCTAATTTTCGATTAAGACGATAAGACGACTATTTGCGACCCATTGTGCCATACATTGTTAATATAAGTGCTATACGTTGTTAAACAAAATAGAACCTATTTGAAAAAGCTGTAACATAATTTTTTTAGGAAGGTCTTTGGCATGTTTAAATACTAGTATATGAATACTGTGTATATGAAGACAAAAAGCCAGTCATAACTTCCGCAGTGTATCCGAGTTAGCATTGCCCGAACTTTAGTTATATTTTGAGGTGTTTGTATTATTATTATTATTATTATTATTATTATTATTTATTTATTTATTTATTTTGTCTGACGGGATTCAACCAATTCCACAATATTGCCAAGGAAATCACTCACTTCCTGTTTTACGTCTTTATTCTCACCTTGCATTAACCGTCCAGGGGGGATGTTTATAGATGTCCATAACTCACAAATTCCTTATCCAATTTTCACAAGTGATATCTTTCTAGAAACTTTGGCTCTCAAGAAGTGTGTTTTCTTAGTATTCTGGGCCAATATAGCTTTCGAAATATTGGGGTCCAAATTTCCCATTTCATTGTATTAATAAACATATCAACTAATCGACTTTTAATAAAAGATCTAAATCTAAAAGTAAAAAAATCTAATAGTAATCTAAGAAATCTAATCTAAAAGTAAAAAGTGCCTCCTTTCCAAAAACAATTCTATTAAAAAGTTCCTTGATACAATATTCGTAATTAACTCATTTTACACACTTTCTAAAAATCTGTTTATGGGGGAACTAAGTGTAAAAAGCAGAAAAAATTAAACCAGGCATAGTCTGCACAAACAGAAGTCCATGCAGAGATGAAGGATATACGAATTGACAGAAAATAAACAAAGTTACTCAAATTAGATAAATTGGTTTGGACAAAAGCACTACCTGCGAAATTGTTTGAACCCTGGCTACGCTTAAATGATCACCAAGAAGAAAAAACAGACAAATCATTTCGCGTCACATGATGGCACATGGCTTATGTTATTTAGATCGACGTTTTCACGGTTGAAAGACTACCGTCAGGACTCCATTTACAAGCATAGCTTATACTTAGATACATATAACTTAGATACAATGTAACTTAACATGTTATGTTTAGTACTCTCTAAATCACAAATTTAAGCGAATTTGAACAAAGCAAAGAAATGTATGAATTAGATAATTATTGCTCCTAATGTTATTGCTCCTAAAAATGTGTAGCAGAAAAGGTTGAAAACAGTTAATATTTTACCCTGAAGAACAATTAAAATATATTGACATGTCAGTGGAATGGTTTTACAGGTAAATGTACACTTTATAATTATATCATTATTTGTGTGTAAGTATAAATATGCAAATTACTTAAAAATTGATACGTTCCCGAGCTAATTTTTTATTCTTGGAACATTATAAATTAAAGTGACTTGATCAGTTACATTTATAAAAATATTTTTATCAAATTGCAAATGGTAAAAAAAATATATTACACTTAAATTTAAAATATCATATCTGAAGAAAAAACAAAGGGACAGCGGGCATTCAAATGAACAAAAAAAAAATACAAAATGGTGAAGATAACATTTTTGAAAGAATATGATTATACACATTATGTTGCACCGATTGCAAAAATAAAAACTCAAAATTACGAAGTGGTGAAGATTGTAATCTATCAAAATTGCTTTGAAAAATATACTTTAAATGTGATTTTCTCAAAATGAAATTATCGAGATTTGTATACCTTTAAAAACGGGTCATACGTTTAAATTTTGTCATAATTACATTAATTATAATGTCATAATTACATCGGAATTATAGAAACATGGATAGCTCCATTTAAAAAGAAGTAAAATGCTTAAGAAACTGAAAAGTGTCAAGTCTGTTTCATAAAACATTCATGGAATCCCATATTTAAAGTGATTTATACCTCATGGATAACATTTAATGAGTCATTGTCTTTTAGAGTATCCAAGAGTTCAAATCAAAGGACGAAATTAACAGTATTTTTATTTGAATGGATAAACTGCTCCCTGATATTCTGACGATGTGAACTCATTTCAACTTTCCCGATCCAAGTTGATTATTCAGTTTAAGAATTTCTGTTATTTTTATAACCACCCATACGTTTTCACTCATCATTTTCACTACCTTCATATCCCTTCATTTTAATATAATTTTTTTTTCTGATTTAGAAGAAATTGAAGGTCTGAGAGTGTGGATTAAACAGTATTAAAATATTTCTTACACTTCGTAAACTTTGCAAGTCTCTGTACGGTTTTGGTAACGTATCAGTTCCTTAACGATTATTAAAAAAAATGAATAATTTCAAGACATATACAAATACAAGCGCCAACTTCTTACAGCTCTTTAATATTTAAAAATATGTTGAGCACAGCGTTTAAAAAGCCTCAGTAGGACAAGACCGGTTTTGAACTTTATGTAAAGATTACTCAGAGGTCAGTCGAACGCAAATACCTTTTTCCTCTCAGTCGGATGGGCCAATAACCAGCTCTTTACTCACTATCTCAACAAAAAATTAGAATTATCCTCTCCCACATCATTACGGCATTCCTAATGTTTATTATTATAAATCGCTGTTTCCACGCAAATGTAATCGCAAAATGTAAGCGAAGTACAGTACTAAGGTGATGACTTCGTGCATGCAAGCTATAGAAAACGTGCGGCGACGAGTCGCAGTTCTGACTGCAATCTCCGGTGCCATCAAAGTGCTGAAGTTGGGGCCACTGCTCAGACTTCCGACAACACCCAGTTTGCCTATCTTGACGTCATCGCACACATCAGCTGCTACACTTTGGCAAAACATGCTTGCAAGATAGCTTGAACTTAGGCCTTAATGAACTTTAGTCCTGACGGCTCACGATGTTCCAAATAATACATTCGGTGCAGAGTAGTGCATGTTAATCCAGTGCTCGGGAAAATCAGGCGATGGCTTAACAATTATCTTTCCATAAACTCATAACGGCAAACAAGAATTTTCCCGCCCTTAGACTATATGATATTAAACTATTAAAGGATGGACATCTATAACATATAAGATATTTTTGTCGTCCAATGTTTAGAAATTAGTTGGGAATTTGGGTGCTCCTAAAGTGAGCTAGCTGTTCGTCCTACAATATCATATAAAATATATCCATAAAAATTTATACTTCAAAAGTTTGACACACATTTGATGACCTACTTTGTGCGTAGAATACAAAAGCAAAGTTAAATTTGCCCCTCTGAACTTCTGGATATTTTTATTTCACAACGAAGCATTTGGTTACTATTACCATGTGCATTAAAGATAATGGTAAGCACATTAAATTTATAACTAGTAATAAAATTTAATACCAGTTCATCAGTGGTATCAGCTAGAAATTAATTGATCAATTTCCTTCAGCATTACCACGTTCTTGAAATTTGACATCCTCTATAAAGAGCGTAAAGTACCTTCAAAGAATTGAACGATTTTCGTGAAATATGATTTGCTTATATGAATCCGTAACTGCAAGACCATAGTCATAAAAAAAATGTTCTACTCTTCTTTTATTTTTCCATACAGTCAACAATCATGAGTAATATGCATGATATTTTATAATGGGAATTTGATGCCTAGTGAAACAGCATTTTCAGTTTGAAACTCCAATTATTATCTGCATTCACTGAAAGGAGCGCTTTCGTAACATTTTTGTAAAGTTTTAGCTCATTTAACGAATCCAATTACACCAGAGAAAGCTTAAAGTTTGGCGAACTCTTTTCCCAGAATGCTGTGTACATATCATGTTGTTTTTCTTCTTTTTACAGAAAACAAGCGCTAGGTTCAAAGGAGGGGGAAAATAATGGCAGCCTGAAGGGCATCTTCTATAATTTAGGAGGGGGCTTCCCCCCCCCCCCCCAGCAAAACAGAATATTTCCCTCTATAATATTAGGGAGGTATTTTTTCCCATCGGTATTTCGAACTAACTTTAATTGTCTATTACTAGAGTTAATATCACGAGAGTTTAACTAGCAAAATCGAATAGTACGAATACGATGTTTCTTATTAAAATGGGGGGATAATGATCAAAGCAATTTTTAGCGATTATAGAAATACTAGAAATTTCTTTTCTCGATTAAAATTACGATTATACCATAAACAATATATTTTACTATGAAAACAAGCTTATTCTTAAGCAGATGGCATAGAAAAGCTTTCTTAGAAAGACTGGGCATAAATCACACATCCGAATTTGAAATTCTTATGTATATATATATATATATATATATATATATATATATATATATATATATATATATATATATATATATATATATATATATATAAATAAAAATTGAAAGATTTTAATCGAAAATTATGCATAAACTACTGTATGTACAAAAAAAACCATCTCTAGCATATCTATTACAAATGAGTAACTATAGACCAAGACTAAGGATAAAAATAGAAGGTAACATATCACTACAATGAAAAGGGGGATGAGAAGAATATCAGGATACAAAATTCACAATTAAAAGTATATAAATATAAATAAAAAGAAAAAGAAAACACGACAAAAATGAGAAAAGGCAATAATAATTAGCTCAAGATAAAAGATTAAGACATAGAGAACAATCAATTGAAACTACACAAAAAATAGCGGTTAGTTCGAAATTGCATTCTCATCAGGACAGCCATACAATTCGAATTAAAACCGATAGAATAGCCAGTTTCTGACATTGGCGATAGTATTTAACTATAGACACCATTGGAACTGTCTACTGGCTAGTGGAAGGAGAAAAATAAATGAATTGAATTACAAATCAGAAAAATAATACCTCCTTGAACAGAAATATGAACTCATAAGCATAGTTAGCACGTGTAAGTTGAATAAGCGACTGAGCATTTCACCTCACTTCGTCAATGCGAGTGGGCATCGGAATGAATACATTTGAACGATATATAATATGTATGGAGACTTTCAAAAATAGTAATCAGTATAGGACTCAGGAGTCAGGACAAGTGGAAAATAGTCATTCGAAAATAGTAAACAGTATCAGACTCAGGCCTAGTGGAAAGTTAGGTGATAAGAATGGGTGAATTCTCAAAATTGAGTTATCCAATCAAGGATAAATAATGCAATTGTATAATTACTACGTGGTGTATTTGAAATTATTAATAATATTATTTCCAAATACTTCCGGATATTGGTAATTTTGACAAATGCGTTTAAGATTATTGATGTGGAGATAGTGGAACTGAGGATCAGAAAGTTGATGCATTCGAAATAGCTGGTTTAAAATGATGTTTCTAAACAATTGAATAGAATTACAAGATTGATATGATAGCAGCTTTATGATAGTGAAGTCGTAAGAATCTTTTTTATCATATAGATTGGTGATTACATGATTATTGAGGGTATCTAAATTTAGGTCTAAAAAATTTACAGTTTGACTAACGCTAGGCTCATTAGGAATTAATTCTAGGTTAGATGGGTAAAAATCAATATTAATTGGATAAAAATCATCAATGATAATACAAATTAAGTCGTCAACATATCTATATATAATATATGAATTAGAGTTAAAATGACATTCATAATAATAAAGATATAAGTTAACGAGTATACTACTACTACAGCCACCTTGTGGTACTCTAGATGTTTGTAAATAAATGTTATCACCTTGGATAATATAATTGTTATATAACACAAAGTGCAAGAGTATAGGAAAGTTTTTGACATTAAATGCAACATTATAGGAAGATAGATAGTCATGATAAAGAGAGATAATAACTTTATATAAATCTTTAATGACAATATTATTAAATAGGTCTTTAAAATCAAAGGTATGGAAACCAAGAATTTGTGGAAGCTTGCTAAGGTGATTTACTAAATCAAAACTATTGTTCAAAATGAAATATCCTGAATTCCTAAATTTAAGAGATTCATTAATTCTATTTAAACAGTTAAGCAAGTACTTACTAGCTGTAGTGGTAAAGGTATTATGTCCACAAGTGACTGTTCTAAAACTGAGAAGTGATTTATGGAATTTAGGAACCAAAGTAACATAAGTAAATTTAAAAAACTTACAATTAATATTTAATTGTGTATATAATTTTAGCATTTTAGTTTTGATTTTGATAGACTGATTATTAATGGGTTTAAAAATTTGATTATTTTTTAAGTAATTCTGTAACAGAGAAACATAATATTTTTTACAAATGATGGCATAATTATTAGAAGCTTTATCTACATAAGTTATGACAAAATGTTGTTGTAGTTCTTTAATAGCAGATAGGAGTTGTTTATAAGGATTATATATATATATATACTAATAGTAAAAATATTAATTATTTGGATTTGAATCTAATTATAGAACCAACTAATGGGATAGTTACTAATTTATATGATAAAAAAGATATTTTTAAATTCAATATCAATAAATTATTACCATTTAATTCCTGCAACTCGATTCAGTTGTTTAGAAATATTATACTTAATCAACATTTTAGAATTTATAGATTATCAGATAAAAAATTTCATGCTTTGCACATTAATAACCTCAAAATTACCAATAAATTATATGAATATCCAGCATATTTAATAAATGGTATAGTTAATAAGTTTCGATTAGCCTAAAATTCTCAATAATCTCTCCTTAGTATCTTATTTTAGCCATACTTCTACATTCTCTTAAATTTACATTACAATATATTTTCATCTTTTTATTTTGCAGCTTTTACTGTAGAATATTCACATTTTATTGCCTTTACGCAATACGGTTTTTATTACTCACTTTGGCAACAGTAGATCACTTCTTTACACTTTTGCGAATGGCAACATTGGGCTAGTCATTTTTTGCTCGTCATGGTTGTACGTTTGAGGTGCATTTTAAGGTATTTATGTTTCCTATTTTTTTTTTCCAATTTTTTTTTCAAATGTTTACGCTTGTCGTCCAAATAATACAAGTTTATAGATAAAATCTATCTTGTGTTTCCGAAACAAGCATTTTCGTGTTCATTTCGAATAAATATTTGGACTTGAAAAATAATTTTTTCGAAATGAACTATTCTTAAGCCCAGAGCTCTTCCACGTGCAAGCTTTAACGCTTAATAATTTTTGTATTCCTATTTCATTCTTCACCATTGATATTTGTTGATTATCTTTATGACCTGTAATATGTATTATAATTTCCTCATTATGGTTGAATTTCATTTTATTTCATTGTATTTTGTAGGCAATTTTAAGATAGTGTATTATGAGTTACTACTTACATTCTACCATTGGATTTACAACAATTTTAATATTATATATATATATATATATATAAATATATATATATATATGTCAGAAGTGTAAACATTGTTACACATTACCATAAACTGCAAATTACTATTCTTATAAGGGGGAAAATTTCGGAATAAATAAATTCTTACTTATTTTTTTAATTTGTAATTTTAATCAATATTAGTTTTAATTTAATATTTATTTTAATAAAATGAATTGAACTTGATTTTTATTTCCATAATTTTATTTAATATATTTTTTAGTTTTAATTAATATCATTTTAAATTATCTTATAATTTTACTTTATTTTTAATTTATTTTCTTATTAAACTTTTAAAAGTACAAAATTATTCTCAAGTATAAACATTCACAAGTATCTTAGGACAGTTTGCCTTAGTAGAATAGAATGAATAATTTAGATCTGTATATTCATTAATATATTCGGAAAAAGACTGATTTTTCATTGGAAATTGCAGAAATTATTTTTTAAATAATAGTAGTATTATCAAATAAAGAAAAAATAATTTATGTAAATTATCATTAAAAATTGCAGAAGTTACTGTGAAATAATAGTGAAGCAATTTAACAGAACTTGTTTCAGATTTTTTATGGTCAATTGGTACTATTGCTTAATATTTAAATACTTGTTCATATTTTAATTTATGTCTCAATTACTATTATATTAATCAACACGAATAATTAAAGATATTTAATGCAATATTTCCCAACTCCAATAAAAATTTTGGGTACGCTTCTGTAGATTACAAATTATATAAATATTTTAACTCAAGAATAACTCAGGAAACCATTATATATATTTTATGATCAAATACTGTATTACTTTTTATTTATTTAATTACTTTTATAAATAAATGCACTTTTTAATTACTTATATTTATTTATTTTTACTTATTTAATCATTTAAAAATCATATTTTTCGAATATTTTTTCAAAAATTCTATGTAAAAGTAAATCTTACTGATGATTTTAAAGATTTGGAGTTGAATATTTGTCTTTAAAATATGTGTATTATAACATTTAAATCTCTAAATTATTTTTAAAACAAATACAAAGAATTTAATTCATGCTTTTTGGGAAGGAAATATAAAAAATAACTCCCTTTTGAAAGTAAAAATACGTATGTAACTGCATAACCGGTTTCAAAAGCAAAAAAGAACGTTGTTCGTCAGGATAAATGACAATTCATCTTTTACTAAAAATGTAGGGGATTTCAATATACTATATTCTTTTTTTTTTTTCTTATAATCCAGTGTTCATGATATTAGTAACAAAGTGTAATTACTCGCAAATTATTTGGGACAGCTTGGGGGATTTTTTAGCTTACATTTTATTGATAAAAACATGTTGTTGATACATTTATATTTTTGCTGATACATTTATATTTTGCTATTACATTTATATTTTAAATAAGTTTATAAGTACTTTAAAATATATACATTAGAAAATCCATTTTCATGACTTCGTTTACAACTCTCAGTCTGGCATTTTGTCCATCAAAAATTAAAATAAACAAAATACATAATATAAACTGAGATAGTAGATCGCTGGCAAAAAAATACACAATAGGTGTCTACATGTCTCTCCAAATTACTGCCTTGCAATATAAAAGCCGATATCAAAAGAACTTAGATCAGATTCGTGGGACAACACAATGCATCAGCGAGTTCATACATTGTAATATCGTAGCAACTTTACAACAAACTAAAAGATAAGGAAGATGTCGTAACGCCTATGAATACGGCATTAATCTTAGCTACGTCCGCTGTTTATTCTTTGTAAAGACACTCCTAACTCGTTTACCTCCCATGCTAAATTTATTAAGTGTCACTACTTTTTTGATAGGCAATTTTTTTCAACAAAACCAAAGAAGGATGCATTTACTTTATGACATTGCTCATACATTCATGCTTTGTTTTATGTGGCAAACAGTAATATTTCTCAAGCACCAATAAATATTTATGTTCCTTCCCGTGAAAAATAATTAAATAGCAAGTCCTTTATATTAAGAAGCCAAATCTACGCACTGTTACTTTACAGTAGAGTAATATTTCAGATAAAAAAAATAATCAAAGCTTAGCTTTTGGGTTTAAATTACAATTATGTTATTTTACTAGCCATGTCACCCGCGCTTCGCGAGTTCTCAATGACTAGGGTGGATTTCTTAATTGTTGGAAGCGAACGGATAACAAATTGTGTTATTTATTGTTTTTGAGAAGCAAAGTGAAAGCTTTTTGAAAATCTCCTTGTATCGTCACCACTAATTCAAATTTTCAAAGTTTTTATATTTTTCTTGTTAACCTGGAAGCTAAGATAGATCGAATGACACCCAATTCAAAAGTTTAACTGAAGTGGAAGTGCTTTATAATTTTGATACATCACCCCCCTCCCTCACTCACTCAATCATATTATATTGCTTTATTAATATTTTTTTCACTTCACTGTTTTGTCTATCAATGGAATATTTAAATAGTATTATCATCGATTCTAAATATACATTTTCATTTGCATGAAAGAACAGATTTAGATAAAGGTTTTATTATGATATATGATATATCTTTTATTTTACATTTCAGATTAATGCTTTTTCATACAAACTAAAACAATTTATTAAAAATTATTTTTAATTTCCATTCAATAATTCAAGCACGAATAAATATTTCTGTCATTGGTTTCAATAAACAATTTAATATTCCATATAAATTACAAAGCTAAATCTACACTGTCGCTTACTATATGTAATATTTCTAGTCATAATTGAAATAAAGACCATTAGCATATAATTTACAATTGTTTTAGTTTACTAATAGAAGTATTGAATTTGCGCAAAATCTTTCCTTAAAGTAAGTTATCTTCCCAGCAATTTCAAGTCTAAATCCTCATATTCAGATATATTTTTGATATATTTTTGATATACTGTAGATATATTTTTTTATCATGTCGCATAACTTAGTTGTCGTACGAAACGTGACTAATATAAAGTTCTTTATGGAAGTAATAAAAGTTATTATGCAAAAAATTTGGAGATAATTAATGAAACGATAAAATTATTTAAACTAAAAAGAAACTTATTTACTTATTATTAATTCAGTTATGGCTTTGTTTCTAATGAAGGTCTCTTAGATGAAACATACACAGATAACTGAAATATTAACATCGAAATCTTTAATTCTTTATAGATTTTGATAGAACTGCAAAATCCAATTAACTGTTACTAGACACAACAATCGAACATTTCTCATATTCCGTCAATTAATCTTCAGCCGAAATCTAAAATTGTATTTTATTTTATAAAATTATATTTACAAAGACTCTTATGAGCGTGTTTTGGTAACCTTGAACTATTTAAATTAAAAAAAAAAAAAACTGATGTGGGCAGCACATGACTTTCCCTGCAGACTCAAATTCATATTTTCTTTATTTCGTTAATAATTGATTAGATTGAGTTTAATTGAACCAATCAACACTACATTTGCATTTTCAATTCAATTTTTGTTTTATTTGATAGTTGGACATTTTTCCGAAATCCGCGTAATAAAAATGCAATAAATCTCAAATATCTCGAGAACGGCTAGTCCTAGAGTAATAGAGTTGTTCTTATTCTTTTCTTCATTAAAAATTGCGTATAAAACAAGCATTTAATTGATATATTTGAACATACGTAGCTTTTTTTTAGTTTTTGGCGATTTTTGAGGTCCATTTCGTAGAAAAAGGCAAGATGTTTTTTTCGAATAATAGCAAAATCTAATCAGCACCAGAGTATCCCACAAGTAACTTATCTACCAAATTTTGTGAAATTTGGTCAATTAGTATTTTAGCTAGAGTGGATACATGACATTTTCACGGGCCATTTCGCAAAAAAAGGCGGGTTCTGTTTTTGCGAATCATACCAAAAACTAATCAGCACCAGGGTCATACCCAAGTGACTTACCTACCAAATTTTATGAAATTTGGTTCACAAGTTTTTGAGTTAGAGTGGTTACATACATTGCACAGACACACAGACAGACACACACACAGATGTCACGCTAAAAATAGTTTTTTCGTATTCTAGAGGTCTCGAAACGTGTAGATCCATCGAAAACTCGAGTTGCGATTTTCGACATGATTCCAATACTTTCCTTATACATTACCATGTATTGCAGGGAAAGTAAAAACTATAATTAGATATTGGATAGAACCAGCAATTTGTTTTGGATAGAACCAGCAATTTCGAAATGTTCACGTAATTTGTATATTACAAGCTGAGGAGGTATTTATAACTTTGCTATTATGTCATCTATATGTACGTATGTCTATGAATATAAGAATCTATGTGCATAAAGGATGATATCACTCCCTTGAATATTTTAAAATAAGCTTTATTTCAAAATTATTAAAATTAGATTACTTTTAAATTTGTATAACAATACAAATGAAAGAGTATATAAAATTTTCCTAATGTTGAATTCTGTAGAAAAGTATCACATAAACGAAAGAGAATGATTCGATTTTAATGAATATCGATACTTTTTCCAATTCTACCGTTTAAAATAATCATACCAAATTTCCCAACATTTAATTAATCATTTTTAAAGATATCGTGCTCTCTATGGAAGAGTAAAATTTCAAATATCTTACGAACGGGACCATGACAACTAATGAAAAATGATGCTCATATATTTTCCTTTAAAGTACTAATAATGCCCACTTATTTGATAATAATGATTATTTTTTATTATACATATTTTTTTTTTCATTTTACATTTCAAACGTGCGATACCTCAAAACCAGTACATGTTTAGGTTTTGTAAATGATGTCATTAACATTTAAATAAAATAAGCATAAAAACATCATTTTTTCGTAACGATGCTTAGCATATTTAATTTATAATAAACGCTACATTAAAGTTAAAAGAAAGATCGATTTAAATCTTCGGTTGGGACAGGTAAGAAGAGGAGTCAGCCATAGCAACCACGAAATTTATGCCAACCCAAACTGGCGGTCCTAAAGGTTGTATAATCTCCCTTTCTTCCGGTAAAGCCCTAGTCACAGGGACACGGTCAATGGAAACGTTCACCGGTACTCCCAAAAAACACCTACAAAGTAAAGTCTCCAGTCGCCGATGGCTTTGAGCACAAATTACAAAATCAGATCTGCTCCGTTACATGGAAGAACAGCATATAGTCAGCGGAACACACATCCAGGAAGCCCAAGAATTTCATCATCGCGGATGCATGAGGTATAGCCAGCCGTTTCAGGGCTGACGGTCATTCTCAAGACCCATTAGCCCTGAAAAAGCCTATGTCTCTCTCAAAGAGGCAGTTTCATTTGGGCCATAAAGAATTAAGCAAGCCTAACTGTAATCAGAATTTCATATCTGTTTTCCATTCAGTAAAGTCTACTCACAAAAATAATCACCGTTACTGTTGATAATTGTTTTATAATCCGTTACCAAATAACAAGTATGAAATTGAAACACTCTCTAGCAAGAGCACGATTTGAATATAATCACTTTTCATAAATGCTGATTACATACGTGATCGAATTTAGAGGACAAACGCCGAGAAACATGATCGTGGTGCTCAAGTAATTAAGACTGGGTTATATTCGATAATTTATTACCTTCAAGAATGTATCTTTTACGGTATTGGCTCAAAATATGAAAAACAAGAAGTGGCGCACGAAATGAAAATACATCACGCCGGCTCAAAAACACATCTCCAGGTATGAAAAAATAACATACCAAAGAATAAAAAAGAACACGTGTTTATCCAAACCTCCCTTTTCAATAACAACATAAAATGGCCCATCCCAAAATAATTTCATCGTTACATGCAACCTGGAAGTTCAAGTCCCACCACCCACACAGTACTATACAGCGAACCCGACGTTATTAAGGGCCGGGCTTAGAAGCAAGGGGGACGCAGATCACGGATCTCTCTCTCATAAGATTCCAGGTGGCGATAAATTTTCGTGCTTTGTATTAAGGGAAAAAATGGGTTTACTTCATTTAGTAGGCGGCTGCATCAGGAGGGAGGGGGAGGGAGCACTTTTGCATTTCTCCTCCGAACACATACACGGCGAATACGTCACCTTATGGTTTATGAATATTCAATAAGGTGCGTGCATTAATCGACAGTGGGAAAGACACGTCGAATAAAATGGCAACTAAAAAGATAAGAAAGGCCGAGGAATGTCTTTCCCCAATTCTATCAAGGGTAATTCAAAGTGATTGAATCAGAGATTGCTCTCCCACTGCAGACACCAGCATCCTCATGCATCTTGAAATGGAAGATACCGGCAGTGACCTTAAAGGAAATTGCTAAAGAAAGTTGCTATGTGCTGCAATTTTGCAAACCTCTGTGTAAACCGACAAATTCATTCTTACTATAAAAAAAAAAAAAAATCACATAATCCCGTTTGTTTTTATCTTAGACAGAGAAACTGCAATGGCATAGTCCGCTGCTTTTTTCCAAGCATAGATGCTGAAAGAGAAATGTTTATACTGCTTATTGAAAAAAGAATCGGGTAAAATAGTCAGAAGAATTTTTCATATTTATCGAAAAGTAGCGTGCTTATTTTACAAAAGTATTGGAACTGCTTCTGATTATTTTATCGATTTGTTTTATAAAAGTACAAACCTTCCAACTCTTAACATCTATGCCCGGCAAAAAAACAGCAGGAAAAAATTCTAAATACTAAGAAAATTAAAGATTAAGGGACTATTTTCCGCATGTTAACATGGGAGAAATGAACACAAGCGGCTGGTGGGAAAATGTCCTTTTAAAGCCTCTAACCAACCGACTTAAGCCTGATCCGTAACATTAATGATTTATTAATCTCAACTGTGATATTCAAATACAATATTTTATATCCTATTAATGCCTTATTTTCTGCCATAATTGTATAAATCTTTTTTTTTTCAGCTGTATATAAAAATAAATATCACTTAGAAGTTTTATAGTATTTTAAAATATTGAATTTGACGATGATACTTTTTACCCCCCTTATCTTCCTTATCCCAGTTCAATGTTAATGGGTTTTTAATTGTAAGATTTTGACAAGTTTTACGTACCTATATTGAACTTTTAATACCAAGAGAAAATGCACAAGAGATTTACTCAAATTACATTTATATATTGATCCAGTCAAAGACTTAAATCATGCAATTCCTGCATTTTTACTTCTTTTAAAACTACATAAAACAATATAGCTTACAGTAAATTTTGTTCTGTCCCTATTTCTTATTCAAGCACTAATGCAATAGTCTTCCAGTCACCAGTACTTGACATCTATATCTCTTAAGTAAAATGCTCAAATGAAGATCCATCTTTTTATCCAAATAAGACCGTTCCTCAACAGGAGATGTATATATCTTCCAGAAAATCACGAATTTATATATTATTTTTGCTCTGCAAGACCCCATATGTTACCCAAGCATCATAGCACCGCTCTGTTCTCAGAAAAGAGAGAAAAGGGTAAAATGAAGGGATTACACATCTTTAGAATAACAGATGGATATTTACAGTCAGCAAGGGTCGGCCCCCAGACAAGAAAAAGAAGAAATAAAAAACTCCAAAAGCTCCTTCCCTGCAATTAGTGGCCAACGTTCTTGGGCAGCAACAAGTGAAGGTGTGTGCAGTGCGGAGACAATAGATCTTCCTCTGAATCAGAAATAGGAGGAGTTCTATCCTCCAAAATCCTCCAATTTCCACAAGAAGTGCTTTACCACTTTGAAGCGGGAGAGGAAAGTAGATAACTCAAGACCTTTGTAATTTCACGGCTCCAAAACGGATCGTACATTTCACCTTTTTACAGAAATCAACGTTTCGTACATTATTAGAGCTCTCTCCGTAGTGACTGGCCCCAGTGAAAAGTTTTCCGAATAACAACGCCAGACTGAGTGGTTTGAATGACCATAATCAAATGCGTTTATATACCTGCGTAAGGAAGGGCGTTTCTCAGAGCTACTGGTTTTGAATTTTAAAGAACGCATTTTTACGCCCTCCTCCTTTTCACTCCCTAATTAAAGAAATTTTGAGCATCAGTAAAATATTTATTTTTTATGCATCGTTCAAGTATGCCGGGAAAATGAACGCAACTTTCAATGAAAAATGTGCCGGCAGTACAGTACGATACGAATTTGCTTGTAAAATCCAAGCGTTTGACAGTGAAGCTCAATATATTTTTGAATCAAGAATGTTAAACTAATAATTCTCACAAAGCGACAGAAATGATCAAAGAAAACTTAATTTTCTGAAATATTGAATTTTTGATAATTTTGAGACATATTTTAAAAATCGCTAAATTGACGGACGATTTTGCGCCAGATTTGTCATTATGATCATCAAATTCGCCATTATGGTCGCCAAATTTGATGACCATAATGATTGATGACCTGTATCGCAGAGGGGCACGGCAGTACAGACAGAGAGAAGGGGTTTCTTTATACAGTATTTGACTAACTGTCAATAAAGCTGTGCCTTGGAGGATATGGCGATCACGGCTTTAAAAATCTATAAAATTAATGTGAAGCAACATGATGGATATAATATAAAAAACTTTCTTGAAGAAAGCAGGCATATGTCAGTAAAGTGATAACAATTGTTTCGAGGGCATTATAAGTCCTCCTCTTCAGATCAAAAGAACAATGTGCGTCCTTAACAACTTCTAAGAACGAACTGCCACCTTGGCAGTTCGTACTGTTCTTTTGGTCTGAAAAGGGGAGCATTATAACATTTCAGAACAATTGTCGTCGTTTACCTGATATATGCCTGCTTTCTTCAAAGAAGTTCTTTATGCTGTTTTCTTACAAGCAGCGGTATTGTGGCATAATGGACACCGATTTATATATTTACTAAACCTCAAACAATATAGAAGCACACTAACATACGCTATCAAGAAGAAAATTAATTCAGGATAATGGCTCAAGCACCGAATTTTTAGGAACATACATCACATCTTTTATATAGAACATATTCATTTTTTTTTCTTGAGAACGTCTCATTTCCTTTCACCAAAAGCACTCACAGGAACTTTACACAATATATTAACGTTACAGCAACCATATTGCAAAAGCCATGCTTTTTATTGCTTTTATTATTTTCATTTCAAAATGACAAGCATCCGTTCTACACGAAGGGTATATTCACATTTTTACTTTAAAATATTTCAATTATTTCGCATGAAAAATAATCTTGGATTATGTAGCGGTATGTATGCTTGCAGCACAGTTAAAATGCTGTGAAAATATTCCTTGTGAAATTTTGTAATTCTAAGTATTTTTGCTAGAATGTGTTTGTTCTCTATAAACAAACCGAATAATCCTGGTCCTTTGAAAGCAGGGGTTTTCAAACTTCACTAACCGTGGTCAGTGTCATCGACTGAATTTTCGGGACACTATGCAGCAAATGCACGGAACCTTCTACTACCTCGTATTTTACAAGTTAATGACCTTTTTCATAAATTGTTTATGTGAACCGGTCCCAATAACTAGGGCAGACGAGAGCGGAGAAGTCGGGGCTGGAGCCCTGGTAGTTAGTCTGCTCAGAGAAACCCGGCCCGGCAAAGACAGAG
>OX578141.1:70723994-70831494 GCA_951213105.1 Amaurobius ferox | reverse complement strand
AAAATTCGAATTCGTTTTTCAGTTATTTTATGTTTTACAACGATTTTAGGCGACTTTCAAACAAATCGGTTCCTTATTGACCAAAAATACTATCACAGAGTTTCCATCTTAACACCATCAGAAAGAATGAAAAATTCTGTTTCAAACTAATTTTGAACGGAATCCATACTATTAATAAATGAATTGTGGTGAATTAAAATATATATACATTCTGTGTTGTAGACACAATCTCCCGAGATATTGCAGAATTTCCATCTTAACGTAATCGGCGCAGCGGTTTTTTTTTGCTGTGGTTGCTATAAACGGGGGTATTGTTAAAACATTCTTTGGTTTTCGAGAATTCGCAGTGAGTTTTGGTGTGATCTTAATCAAAAGTTTGCATCTTAAATACGCCGAGTACATTTTTAGTACTACTTTACAACGATAAAATTCATGAAGGAAGTAACAAGTGGTAGAACATTATGAATGAACGGCCAATTAACAAATAAAGTGGAAAGTGAACGTCCAACAGGGATTCAAAGCACTGGCACGTTTGCTGTTCCAGCATTAGTTACCGATCTAGCTCTCACGAGTGAAGGCTGCACTTTTATTTCTGCTGGTTGAGGTGCACGTATATTTACAACCTTTGAAGTATTTAGTATTGACTAGTATAGTTTCAAATCCAAGATATCATTTTGATAAATTTTTGTTCGATATTGGAAAAACTTTTATTCTCCATGTTTTGGAAAATTAAAGAAAATACTTAAGCTGCAGAAAAGTCGCAAATACATTTTACAAATGCAAAAAGGAGTTGAGGGGAAACGGCTGCGAAGGCTCCACTTATGATTTTGAAAAGCAAAAATGGTGATGGCAAGGTACCAAACTGAGAAAAAAATTCTTCAATAATGGGGTCGACAACTAGTAGCCCAACACTTGCAAACATCTTATGTGGACCAAGGCATTAGTCATACATTTATATTTTATGTGGCGTAAGAGCGTTAAGTAAATGCATATTAGTAATGTTAAAACGAAATTTATCTATAACCTAAAATATTTCTATTTAATCAATTAATGTAAATGCGTTATAATAATTTATATATATATATATAGAAAGTATTTGAATTACTTGCAAAAGTCAAAACCTGTGACTTATCCCTTATTATATATATATATTAGAAAGATGGAATAATAACCAATTCCTAGTAATTACGAAACATTAAAACAATAAAATCACCAAAACAGTTAAACCACGGTTATTATGCCGAAAAAAGAAATGTGAACAGCACTGACTAAATTTGGAGGTTAATTAGACTAGACTCAACAGGTCAGAGCATCTAACCAAGTTACTATAAATACTATAGCGCAAACTACAAGCATTAATAGAGGAAAAAATATTGAAAAATTATGAAGATATATATATATATACAGGGTCTTTCAAAAGTCTGTACAAACTTTAAAAATTCATTAAAAATCGAAAAATCATCGCATTGAGGCAAGGTTTGTACCATAAGCATTGTTAGGACGGGGTTTTTTTTTTTTTTTTAAGTGAAAAAATTTTGTAGTGTAAAAAATCACCTATAGGTGGCGCTGAACGCATTGGAAAGACAAAGAAAATAACTTACTATACGTGTCAAATCGTGTGACAAGCCTAAGTATCTCTGAACAGGTGATAGGACCTTTTCCTTTCTTTAGATTTTTCCTAAACCGAAATTTTCGCAAACTATCTGATGCTGATTCTCCGCTCACATAATACAGCTTCACTAACAAGGCTTTCTCGATCATAGTTAACATTCTCGCAAAAACTTCTTCTTTGCACCGTTTACTAATGAATCAAATGAAGAATCTACAGAGCACAACAGCTCTTTTATAATAGCCTCATTTGCATACTTCTGGAAGATGCATTCGAGTAAGCGCCACCTATAGTTGATTTTTTAAACTACAAAATTTTTTCACGTAAATTAAAAAAAAAAAAAAAAAAAAAAAAAAAAAAAACCCGTCTTGGCAATACTCATGGTACAAACCGTACCTCAATGCGATGATTTTTCGATTTTTAATGAATTTTTAAAGTTTATACGGACTTTTGAAAGACCCTGTATATATATATTTATATATATATATAAACACGTTTAAAAATATTCAAAGAGTGCAAAGAATTTTAATTTTAAATGCAAAGCATGTACTACATGTTAGATTAACAACTTAATTTCTTGAAGGGAAACGTGGGTATTTTAAATAGTTAAGAAAGGAAATATTTTCCATAAATTTAGAAAAGAGAAAAGATCCTTTTATATGAGAAAAATTCTGAAACCATATACATTTTTAAATATTACCACTCTCTAAGTCACGGTGTTCAAGACATAATTTATTAAGTCCACGAGATGTAAGTGTTTAAATAGAGACTGATTAGAAATGTTTACAAAATGCAGTAAATAAGCGTATCTTACAGAAATTGTGCTATCACTAATTGAGATGGAAAAGAATATAGGGATAACCATGGGATATTTTTCTGTTCTTAAACTATTATTTAAATGAATGATCCATTCGGGGGATTCACCAGAACGCTCTTCGCAGAGAAAGATTCTTTTCGTCTCAGATACCAGATTACAAGGAGACGACAGATTAATTAGAGTTATAAATGAGCAGTTCTGCTCTGTTGGCTCTCATCTTCTAATATTTCCTCATCAATATAGAAAAATTAAATAAAAAGGGAATCAAAGAATTTCTGGTAGTTGAGGAAATGAAAAGGGAAAACTGCAATTACCTAAATATAAATCAATCGATTCCACCTGCTCACAATTTACTTATAAAAACCTTATCTTGGTTTTATTTTTCCATTAATTCTGTTATTTCCCGTGCAGCAATGGGCGCAAAAGAAGTCTGCGTCATTGATGCATTCCATGTTTCATACTTTTTTCCAAATAAGCCATTCATTCGCATGCGAATTCATTTATTCTAATTAGCTTCAAAGATATATTCTAAAACTCCGATTGCATAATTATCAATATATGGGATATAGGGTTACTGCAGCCCTCAAGGCAGTAAGCAGTTCCCAAAGTGGGGTCTGTGACAAACTTTAAGGGGATCTTTGAAAAATACAAAAAGCATACACAGCGTGGATAACACAAAGTTGATCACCAATTGAGATGGAAAAAAATATCGAAATAACCACGAGACATTTTTCTGCCCTTAAATCATTATGTAAATGAATGATCCATTTGGGGATTCAATCCTCTTAGCAGAGGAAGATTCTTTCGTCTCAGATACCAGATTATAAGGAGACGACAGATTAATTAGAGTCGTAAATGAGCAGTTCTGCTCTGTTGGCTCTCATCTTCTAATATTTCCACATTAATATAGAAAAATTAAATAAAAAAACCAATGAATTCCGAGTAGTTAAGGAAATGAAAAAGGAAAACTGCAATTACCAAAATATAAATCAATCGATTCCACCTGCTTACAATTTACTTATAAGAACCTTATCTTGGTCTTATTTCTCGATTAATTCTGTTATTTCTCATGCAGCAATGGGCGTAAAAGAACTGTGCGCCATTGATGCATTCCATGTTCCATACATTTCTCCAAATAAACCATTCATTTGCATGCGAAGTCATTTATTCTAATTAACTGCAAAGATTTATTCTAAAACTTCGATTGCATATTTATCAATATATGGAATATGGGGTTACTGAATTGTTCAAGGCAGTAGTTTCCAAGTGCGGACTGTGACAACTAACTCTAAGGAGATCCGTGATTAACAAAATAGCTATATAACTTTTTTAAAATTCTGTTTTTGTTAGTCAAACGTTATTGAAAAGTCTTTGTAAATTTAAAAGTATTTAAAAGTCTTATTAATGCGAAATCAACCAGTTAAGCTGAAACCATATTTAAAAAACAAGGAAAGTGTTGAAGTGCTCAACTCTATTTCCTACCACCTATTTGTGTGATATGGCTTCTCGTCTTATTTGAAAGTTGAATACATTGGAAGTTGAGAATGACTTGAGAATGAAATTATCATTAATTAAACTGGACATTGTTATTCTAATTTCTAAACTGCAGCAGTACTGCCCATACTATAATGATTATTATTATTAGTGATTATTATTAGTAACATAACGTTGCTAGCTTGAAGTTCTTCAACGCTCATATTTAGATGCATCTTACCCAAATTACCGGAACTAATAATTCTGAATTTCTGATCTTAATAAATGCAATTCGTTACTACATATCAAATGTTTATTTTACTACATCTAACTTTCAATTATATTTACTATTTTAAGGATATATATGTATGGTCTACTTCTATTTATGATGACAAGGGGTGATCAATTTTTTTTTTCAAAGTTCTAAGTGGTTTTTGAGTTTAAAAGTTTCAGAAGACAGCGTTAAGGTATTCTAAATTTAAATGCCATTTGAAAGATGGAATTGAAATCCGGCCAGAGTAAAGGCAGATTAAACACTAGCTTTCAAAGATCCGGAATGATAAAGTTTTATACTCTCCAAAATTTGAAATCTTTTGTTTACTTTAAGTAATTGTTAAAAAAAAAAGAATACAGTAACATTCTTTCAGAAAAATTAAGTTCTACTTTCACTAAGCTCCAATGTCGGGAACAAAAGAAAATTCTTGAAACGCAGAATTACAGTTTATTTCTTGGGAAAGTATGATGGCATTTATCCAATAATCTTTACAAATGTAGATTGTTTTTCATATGAACTTTTAAACTTTCTTTATGTTTGCGGCGGAATATTAATTTAAGGCATAAATATATTCAGATACTTTAACTTTTCAAGAGAAAGTAATGATAAATACATAATGTATTCAAGAAGCGGGTAGAAACTTGAAATACGATGTGTACTCAAAACTAGATATGAATTCAAAAGTTCGTTTAATTTTTGGGTTATTCCAAAGTGAGCTAGCTCATTTATCATCTCATTCTGAACATTAGTGCATAAAACAAATTAACCTAGAGTTACATAAAGATAAAAAATTAATTGCTTATACAACAATCGTAAGGTTGTAAAACAAACTAACAAATATAAAAGAAAAATATATTCGACGTAAAATATGCAAACAATGCTTAAACAATTATTACGAGAAAATTAACGTTTTCAAATATTATTTAATAAAATTCAGACTCCAAGGACAAGATTTAGATTACCATAGCAAATAAGATTGTGTTCACTTATGAAAAACGATTATATGCTAACACGTTTGTTATGGAGAAGTAACGAGTCTTGGTTATTGAAATTTATTCAGTGACGAAATCGAATAGTTGGTCTGTAGGCCTACGGTTTACCACTGGACTGCTATAATGCTTTGTTGTTCCTCAAAACGACACTGAAATTAAAGAAATCTGATGTGGGCAGCACATGACTTTCCCTGCAGACTCATATTCACGTTCCCTTTACTTTTTCTATAATTCATTAAATTGAGTTTAATTGCACAAAATAATAGACATAGTTATTTTAAATTATACTGAATTTGCACTTTTAATTCAATTTTCGGTTTCATTTGGTAACTGGACTTATTTTCAAAGATGGCGTAGCGAAAATGCGAAGAAACTAAAATATCTCGGAAACGGCTAGTTCTAGAGTAATGAGGTTGGTCTTATTATTTTTGTCATAAAAAATTACGTATAAAATAAACATGTAATTGATATATTTGAGCATATGTAGTCTTTTATTTTTAGATTTAATGATTTTTACGGACCATTTCGCAAAAAGCAGGTTCTTTCTTTACCGAATCGTACCAAAATCTAAATCAGCACCAGGTTAACCTACGAGTGATTGATCTACCAAATTTTTGTGAAATTTGGTCTATTAATTTTTCAGCTAGCGTAGATACAGGCAATTCTTGCTGGGCAATTCCCAAAAAAAGGCAGGTTCTTTTTTCCCGAATCGTACCACAATCTAATCAGCAGGGTCTCCCAGAAGGGACTTATCTACCAAATTTTATGAAATTCGGTCAGTTAGTTTTTCAGTTACAGTGGATACAATATCTGCACAGACAGACACATACACACAGAGAGGTCACGCTAAAATAGTTTTTCTTGTTCTAGAAGTTCCAAAACGTGTAGATCCGTCGAAAACTCGAGTTGCGATTTTCGGCACGATTCCAATACTTTCCCTATACATTACCATGTATTGCAGGGAAAGTAATATACTCCATGGGGTAAGTAATATACTCCAATTTCTTACCTACCAACTTAAATTGAAAATATTTGCAACTATGCTAATAATTCAGTCTCATTGGTTGCTATCTTTCCATAATATCAGAAAAAGTTTATCTGTTTTTCTCTCTCTCTCTCTGTGTTTGTGTGTGTGTGCTGTCTGTAGCGGAAAATCTGAACTTCAAATAGTTACGATATTCAATATTGGGTTAGATGATTTTCCGGTGCAACATGCATAGGTGAAAGTATTTTTTTTTTATTCGAATTAGTTTTTTAGTTATTTTATGTTTTAGCATGATTTTGAGCTATTTTCGCACAAATCGATTCCTTAGCCACCAAAAATATCATCACATCGAATCCGTAGGACAATTCCTTCATATTTATTTTCTTTTTCAAATATATCGAAATTTGCATTTATTAAGTTATCTAATACTTATTCGCCGCATCCCAAAGAGAATAAAATCATAATTCTATAGTTTGGCAAAAGGTTGTGTGTATATCTTTGCATTTTTAAAAAAAAAGTTTTCTTTTAATTAATACATTTTATGCTCTGTGATTTTTAAGCAAAATCATAAAAATACAGATTTTCGATCTCGCTCACGGAACGGCTTCATTTTCATTTTTCTGCCGATCGACTGTGCATGCCCAACTCATAGTGGAGTAAGCCAATAAATTCGCGATTTTCTAAATCCGTAAATTTAAAAGATAAATTTACAATTTTTAAAACATAGAATTATTTAAATAAGTGTGCTCTGAAAATTTGATTTGAATCGGATTAAAACTCGCTGAGATCGTAATTAATTTTGCGGATTTTAGTTTGGAGCAAATGAACTTTGTTTCTTTTTTGCGATTTCAAGTATTTTAATTTCTCAGAGTTTAAGCAATCCAAAAGTTTAACATTTTAAATACCGGCTTTCTAACTTCGACAATTTAAAAGACATAGATTTAGGGCGTATCAAAGGAGCTTATTTAGTACCAGGACAAAGCCGGGTAATTCGTTATAGTTGATAATATTTTTAATTTAGCTTCAGTAAAATGGTAAATGCCAGTCATTAAACTTTTTCAATTTCGGATATTGAAGCCTAGTGGCAAAATTAGTTGCCAACTATTTAAGTCAATAAATTTAGAAATTCTGAGAAAATTACTAGTCCATTAACAAATTCTAATTAGTTCTCAGCACACAGCAATTAAAATTATCTTTTTGGATAAAACTTGGCAACGAATTCCCCCGTTTAAGCCTGTTGCACAGCTAATAATGAGAAGGTTGGAAGGCGAATTCTTCATTCAATTAGTCTGGTCCCGGCGAATAGTACAATCTGACCGACTAACATCGTTGACAGTGAAAATCTTTATCAAGATTTACTCCAGGCGCTACATAATGGAATCCGAGATCTAATTTAACCCTTTTCCAGAAAGATGCAATGGAATAATGACTGGGATAGCGCAAGACAAGATAGAGAGTAAAATGAATAATAGAAAAGATGCTTTGTTCTCATTGGCGCACCAGAAACCACGTGGTTCGCAAAATATCATTTCCCATGGACGCATTTTCAATTCGGAGAACAAACGATTTTCAAAAGCAAAGGTGGGTCTTGTCAGTGAAAAATAGAAAAGGGGAAATTAAATTTCATGGATCTGGCATCAACGCCGATGGCAGTGCGATGAAGCGACACGGAACGGAAGTTCAGGGAATTATCGCGCTACACTAGAGCCTCCCTCCCACCCTTTACCTCTGAACAGTTAGAAGACATGTTAAGTCATGAATAAAAATAGTGGGGATGAAGGGAGGGGAAGAAAAAAGATGGAACATTTCTTATCCTTTCAAAAACATCTGTTGGCCGTTCCAGAGTCAAAAGGATAGAAAATCCTTTGTTTTAAGTCTTCGTAGGCAGAAAATTCGAAAGACAAGTATTAAAATATTAAATAGCCCAGACAAGCTTTCTGTGACTTAAAAATTCAGCGAAGGCAGAAAATTCAAAAAAATAAAATCTGGAAGAAAGTTTGAGAAGTTCTTAGGGAAATTGTTAGCGAATATTTAACAGAAATTTAACGACCTGTTTTATTCTGTTAGCTTTTGTCTTTCAACGACTTTACAATATGGTTACATAATAGATTCTAAATAATACAGTTTATGCGTCGCATTTATTTAAAGATATTAAGTATTCACACCCCATTACAAATAGAGGAACCAAAATTGAAAGTGTTGAATGCAAATAACAATAAAATATTAATGCTTAAAGTTAAGCTACTTAAACACCTTATTTACCTCTTAAAACATGCTTTAAATTTAAAGTTCAGCAGGCTGAAGCAAAGTAGAAGTTAAGACGCGAAATTAAGATTTGAAAAAAAATTTATATCCCTCGAGCACAGCTTGTTTTTTGTGAAAGCGATAGATGATGTTTCTGATTAGCATAGCTCGAGTTCATTAATAAGTAAAATACCACTTTGTGCAAAAGACAAGGAAAACTTGAGACACGTATATAAGCACAAATAACACAATGCAGTATACAGTTGTTTCAAAGATACGCTGGAGTTAAAATTATGATAGCTATTATAGTTTGCTATGTTTAGGTATTTAATTTCTCTAATTTTAGTTTCCTGAATTAACAAGGCGTCTATATCATTTTCATTTATATAGTTCCTAAGTTCATTTATTCTTGGAGATATGCCGTTCGCATTCCAGAATATTACTTTAAAGGATTCTTTTTGAGACCTATCCATGGCGGACTTGTTTCTCACTGTTAGTAAATGCCGCGATTAATTTAAAAGCCTCAAAAACCATTGATATTGGATCATTTTTTTTTTTTTTTTTTGTAAAACCTCTGCGAACTGCATCAACGGTTGTTTTATGTCATCTAGGTCAAATCTGTTGATTGATAAATCCTTTGATGAGGTTGAGGATGGGCGGTAATAAGTCGAGTGTCGTACAGAACAGAGCACCAGGCGCGAAGCGCCTTTAATCTCCAGTTTCAATATGTGGTTCTTATCGTCAAACTGTGACATTAATTCAGTGACCCTAATTGGAGGTTCGAGGTTCTTATTTACTACTTTTTAACACTTTACAGCAAAGTTGAAAAGTGTTTATGACTTTGTTCATTCTGTCTGTCTGTCTGTCCGTTAGCACGATAACTGCCGTAAAAATGACTTAATCAAAATGAAATTTTAGTATGTTGTTCAGACGGTCTGTAGAACCTATGGGAATATAAATGAATAATATCACCCAATTAGTTTTGGATTGAACCCGGGTCGAAAAAATGAAATACATTGAGCCCTATGGGACCTAATTTTTCAAACATTTTTTAAGCGGATTTAAAATTCACAAATTGCTTCGAAAATTTTAGGTAATATTCAAATTGTTCCATAAAATATATAAAAAAAATTCAGCGAAATATATTCAGTAGTTTTTTAAATAAAAATAAAAATAATAATTACACCTCTTATATGAAACGATCACGTGACCGTGATATGAAACGATCACATGACCCACTTCAAAATGATATATGGCATCCATCTTGTTTCAAAATCGTGATTTTTTTAAGTGCTTTTTTTGAATTCATATTAAGTGTTGTATCCGTCCTAAAACTACTTTATTTTTGCTTAAATTCTGTGCATCTACATACTGAAACAACGCAATGACAATATATTTGAGTTTAAATGCTCATCTAAATTTGATTATTTCTACAACTAAGCCTATTTTTCACCTATGTAAAATGTAAACAGCAAAATATATAGAATGAGTTGTATTAGAATTCCTGTATTTTTTTAACACAAAATAATTTAGTCCATGGAGTCTGCATGGCTGATATGAATGAAATATTAATTGATTTCATAAAGAGAAGGACGATTTTTTTCGATGAAGTTTCAAGCATAGAGTTTAATTTTTTGTAGCTCCATGGTCTTAAACAAAATGTTTAAATAAAATAAATTATTATAGTATTGTTATGAATGAAATGAATGGGAGAAAGTTTTGAATGAAATCCTGTTTTTATAGAGGGATCCAGGCGTGTTATTTTTTCTATGACGTCATTTGAATTAATTTCAGTTGTTTTCGATGAAGTTTTCAAATATAATAAATTATCGTAATATTATGATAATTCTAAAACTATTACCGAGGAATGTATCACATTTTAGAGATGTTTAAACCAGGTAATTTATATTTCAATGCCGTCATTTGAATGAAGTTCATTTTTTTCGATGAAGGTTTAAGTTTTCAAATATAATACATTAATGCAGTATTGTGATAAGTTTCAAAATATTACCGAGGAATGTATTGCATTTTAGACTTGTTTAAATAAAATTGCATTGAAGTTGGAAAGTGTTTCATAATCAATGCTTTAAGCATGATTGATCTTTCTTGTTATTATTTGTCCTAGCTCCTAGTGTGGCAGTTTGTTGCCCATTTAGAGTTTAAGCAGTTTTGGCGGTTGATGCAGATCTGAGGGTTACTTAGCATTTTTGCAGTTTAGAGTTTTGAACATTAGTCGCGAGTTTTATTTGATATCAAATGTTTGAGGTTGGCTATTTAATTCCGATTATCGATGTTTAGAACAGCGCGGGGTCTCTTACGCGATTTGGCCTTGCGATGATCATAGTCATGCAGATTGAATAACAGTTCATTTGGAACGGATGGCAAATTTTTGTAAAATTTAAGAGATAGCTTTTTAATTTGGGCTCTAACAGTTTTTATTTTGAAGTCATTCCTAATTACCGAGTTCCTTAAATACCTGGGAGCTTTCCTGATAATCCGTAGGATTTTGTTTTGTTTTGTCTCTAGGAGGTCTATTGTAGTTTTACAGGCATATTCCCATACGGGTGCTGCATACAGCATTCCCGGGCGGATGACCGATTTATAAATTAGCAGTTTGTTTTGATGACTGAGATTTCCGTTTCCTATCATTGGGTATAAGGCTCCTGTAGTTATATACGCTTTTTTGATTAAGTTCGTTACGTGCTGTTTCCAGGTTAGGTGGGAATCTATCGTTACACCTAGGTATTTAGCAGATTTTTCCGCGCGTAAGGCATGATTGTTTATATACAGTGGCGGCGGCGGTTGGGCGTTAATAGGTCGAGCATTGTTTCGGTCGTACAGGAGTGCCTAGCCCGAGGGCTTTAACCTCCGATCTCTGGATATAATATGTATACATTGCCATCATTTGAGAAACAGAGAGTTATGTACCCAAGATCTGGATTAAGAGGGAGTCAATCAGAAAGCAACACGAAGAACAGTCCAGCCAATACGAAACGAGAAGTAACTAGACTGTTCATGCTGCTTTCTGATTGGCCCTCTCTTAATCCAGGTCTTGGGTAGGTATATAACTTCCTCTATTGATGCCCATTCCTCTTTTTGACTTTGGGCTTGTTGGTTCTTTTGCACTGATGAAGGGGATCCAGCGTATCCTTGAAACAGCTGTATGCTGCATTATTGTGTTATTTGTGCTTATATATGTTGATCAAACTTCCTTTATAGCTAGAGCTATACTCATGAATGAACGTAAAAAATCCTAGTACATTACAAAATATTTTTGGGTTGCTTTAACAGATTATAATACACACTTTAACATCTAAAAAGATAACAAAAAAAATGTACTAATCCGAATAATAAAATATAAAGGTTAAAATACAAAACTCAGATTTTTTTTTTTAAATTGATATCCCCTGAGGCCAATGTTCAGCCTGATCGCAACTTATCTTTAGTGAAAGAGATAGATGATGTCTCTAACTAATATAGCTGGAGCTGTCTCATTAATGTACGTAAAATATCATATTTCATAACATGAAGACATTGCAAAATATGTTTAGGTTGCGCTAACATATTAAAATACACACTTTAACATTTAAAAAGGTAAAAAAAGTACCAATCTGAATAAAAACAAAATTATTTTTTAAGTGGAATTCTTGTTTGGTAGACATTGTCTGCTACAATGTGGGAGAAAGAAGCAAGATTGCACATCAAAAATATGTTAGTGGAATTATGAAGTTATTCTTTTGATTTTAAGAACTTGCTTTCTGACTGAGTATTCGATCAGCCGCAGAAAAAATAATTTTCGTAAGGTGCATCAATCAAGGAGAAATTGGCATTTTTATAAAGCAACTTTCATACATATGTATAATTTTCATTTGCCTTTATTAATATATTAATAATTTGCAGCAAAAGAAAATACATAGGAAATGAAACAATTAGAAAACCTACACTATTCTATCAACGGGAAGTGTATTCGCGTTTGTATATTGATAAAAGATAAATATAAATAGAACATACACAGTTCGTCTAATTCCTCTAACTGATCACATATAACTTAAAATAACAATTTCCTTTATAAGGTTATTGCAAAAAAGTCTATAAATATTTATATATTCTTTTATGAAACCTAATTTCTATTTTAGGCCCCTATCAAAAGGTTTTAGACATAAAACATTATGCAAGAATGTGGACAAATTTACATAATATGTCCCATAGGGTCAATCTGTTCAGCATTATATATTGTGGTCAATTGCACAAAGAAACCTAGTTTTAAAACTGCAAATTATATCTAAGCTTTGGGCAGGTTGATGGTAATTAGATACTGTATAATTTAATGCATGATACCTTAACGTAACTTTAATTTATAATTTTTACATGCTAAGTAAGCCGATTTAGTTGAGCTATATAACATAACGAGAGATAGCACTAAGGAGTACTAGTATTTGCATCAACTTAAAACATTGTAAATACAGATAACTTAAAACATGTTGCAGAATGTTCTAAAAACACAAACGATTGCACTTTTCTCGTATTACACAATTGATTTGATGGGTTGGTTTCACCCTTCCTGAAAAATACACCTATCTGGTAATGCTTGGGAGATTTGGCAATACTTGGGAGATTTGTAATGCTCAGAACATTTGGCAATACTCGAGACAACAGACGAGTACGTGTAGTGGAAATTCTGGGTTTGCGCCTAAACCTTTATAATGCAGAATTTAGTACAAGATCCAAAAATACAGTAAATTTGTTAATGAGAAGACATGAGTGTTGTTTTCGTGTTACAAATTTGATGATTAAGATAAGTTGGGCGCCACATATGCGTGGCAACAAATGTTCGTCTTACTGATGGGTTGGAGGTAAAACTATTCTGAACTAGTGGATACTAATCTGTCATTATTTCCCTCATTTGCATAAGTTTTGATTTTATTTCAAATTAACAACTAGTCAGATCTTAAGTTGAGACCAATCCCAGCACTGGCTTGGCAATTGTGCGGACTATATTGTGGAATTAAAAAAAAAATCAGCAAATCGCCTTCTGGAAATAAGTCTCAAAGGTGTCTTTATGCAGCGGAGGTTTCGATGTTTTTGGAGGGATCACCAGCTGCAAAGTCATGAATGGCTGTTTTGGTGAGTATTGTGCACGATTCGCGGGTACCCTAGACAATTGAATTGGGGGTAATAGTATTTTTACAGTGAGTTTTGCTTGGGGTGAAAGTAGAAAATGCTGCGAGAAGTGCTGCCTGTGTAGTTTCAGTATATTTCTTATATAAGAAGTATGTTCAAGTTTATTTATTCAGGCAAGAAGTCAGGCATTTAAGTTGAATAAATGTGTTATTTACTTAGTCTCTGTGTTGAAGACCCAGATCGTCAGACTCGTCTGAGGATATGAGCAACTATTTGGACGGCCGGCTTTGTCTCTGTGTTTAATTACCTGAACTGGAGCAGTTGTGATTGCTTGTATTTTAGCAGGATGAAATTTTAAATTTAGTTTAGAGCGAAATTTCCCTTTAGATAGGACTTTACAATTTTTTACTCTATGTTAGTGTTTTTGGCTACGCCTTGTCTCTCAAACCTTGCTTATACTTACATTGACTTAAACGTTTTTGTCTTGGCATGCGTTAATTATTCGAACAAAATTCCATACTTAGTAACAAGGACAAAACTTAAGATAAAGCAACATATCTTAAAAATTAAATATAGCTCCAAATACAAACATGGCATGTTAGCATTACAATATTCGGTGTTTTAATTAACTTGAAATACCAACACTTTATGTTACTTAACTAAATTCTAGCTACATAGCAATTCGATAATTTTTTATGTAATGCAAAGGAAATGTGAAGTAATCAATAACACGTGTTTATTCAATTTATCCAAACATTTTGCACCACATGCAGTGAGCGAAAAATTAAAATCCCGAACAGAGAAAGTGGCTGAAAAAACACCTGGAAAAAAATTAACGAGAAAAAGATAATCCTGTTATTGCTATTTTTCCCATTCATTATTAAAAAATAATCCTGTTAAAATCGTTACGAAAGACGCGATCAATCGATAACGGCTTATGAATATGCAAAAGATTTGAATTCCCTATTTTGGTTTGAAGTATTAGAGGAGGAGGAGGAGAAAAAATCACGTCAAATGCAGAACAGCTGCATTTAATCAAACACCAAAAATCCATTAAACAATTTGATCAAAAGGTAAAAAAAAATATATATATTTTTGCTTGTTACCTTGAACAGCCTCCATTATCTTCAGGGGGATCTTTACTCTCACTCGAGAGCGCAGCCTGAAAGAAATAAAGACAAAATTTAAGACAAAGAACAACTAATTGAATACATTTTAACAAAGCGCGTTTAAACTGAATTGCGAGACCATCGTTTCTGCTACGTTTCATAATCGAAGCAATTTGCAGAGCCATATATCCATTAACTGAGAAAGGTAAGTTTTGTCACATTCTATAGTCTCGGAATACAGTTATACGGTCATAAAATTCCAATCAGAAAAAAAACTCAGAATTAAAAAAAAAAGGCGATGAAAGCATAAAGGACGGGAGCTCAAGATAAAAAAATCTTGCAGCATTGCATGAAACTAAAATCCCCGTCTTTCAACATTACGTTCTATTTACATTTATAAATTTCTGTTCTTATTCATTGTTTTCCCAATAAAAGTTCTATTTTCTTTGCAATACATTGTATATATAAAGGAACGAAAAGTATAGTAATCGGCAAAAATAATAAAATTTCTACTTTTTTTTTTACACATTTGTATATATAAAATAAAAGCATAGTAATCCATAAAAATAATACATGTTTTACTTTTTTATATAACACATTGTATAATATATAAAAGAGAAGTATAGTAATCGGAAAAAACAGTAAATTTTTACTTTCAATACAATACATTGTATACATAAAAAAATTGTAATAATCGGTAAAAACAATAAAAGTTATACCTTATTTACGATACATTGCATATATAAAGGAAAGCATAGTAATCAGTAAAAACAATAAAACTTTTACTTTGTTTACAAGTAAAAGTACAGTAATCGGTAAAGACAAGAAAATTTTCTTTCCCTACAACGCATTTTATGTATGAAGGAAATATATACTAATGGGGTCAAAAATCAGATTCTTATATTTTTATGAATATAAACGTTTTAAACATGCATGAATACGTATTAACCATTTTTAAATGATGTTTGTTTGCTTGTGGGTTGGAGAAATTGAGTGATTCAAATGAAATTTGATATAATTTTAACAGGTAAATAGTATAAAATATTAGAGGTCTGTACTGACTTTTCAGGGAGATCGGATCAGAAAAAGGCCGACAATTTCAATTTTCGAATTTTCTTTTCGAAAATCGAGGAAAATGATTTAAAACAATTTATAGAAATAGAAATAAAAAGATTCCTTTCAACTTTTAAGCAGAAATGGATAGAGAAGAATATGATCCATTACATCGCATGTGTTCATATGATGATATTTTTTTAAGGAGTATCTAAATTAATAAAGAATATATGGCTATGAGAATGAAAATATTCCCATAAAAAAAAAAAAAAACTTTGACACCTCTTATCCCAGAATGATATTTTCCAAATCGTTTTGCTACTCCACCACAAAGCCGATCATTGTACGGAGTTTTCACGAGCCGTATATAGCTCAATATGGTTGAAATTTTACTTTATCTCAGAAGCAATATATATCTCAGAAGAATCAAGCAGCGTGCATAAAAATTAGCATGTTTATTTTAAGCGTAAAAGAATAAACTATTAATTTCCAGCAAGATCAGGTTAGTAATAAGTGAGTTTTAATTTGTGTAACTTTCCCACAATATCGAAATTCGATAATCTATTGGAAGAGTCATGCTAATTTCAGATATTTTTGTTGATTTAAAAGCTCAAAAATGTAAACTAAAATTCATTTCAGGCATTAATACTGGGTATGATGAATTTTCAGAGAACTCTGTCTGTCCAGGAAAATACTTGAACCCCATCCCCGACCTCTTTACCAATTTAGCTTCCCAGACTCTATTTGGAGGAGATCAAAAACTAGGGAACGGGAAAGTGTGGAGGGAATCTCATATTCTCATCTCCCTAGTTCCAGTCTGAGTTGCCGCTCACTTCTTGGCTTCAAACAAACTACTTCTATTCTCTCTATTATAGTTCATCTCTTTTATCCACACAATCTTTATCTCATATACCAGAGTTGGCGACATTGCTAAAGCGTCAATGAAGTCTGGTTCGCTGAAGAACTAAATCTTCCGGTTGGATTTCAAGTTTCGAGGCAACCGGTCAGCCATCCAAGTTACCCGCGTTCGTGAGGGAACTTCATACACGTACCAATTTCAATATAAAAATATTTTAAGATGTAAATTCGTCATAACGTTTATACATTTGGTGTCACGGCACTATTTTTTGCTTATCAACTGTGTCCAACATACATTGCGATATGAAATTTGCCTAAATGATATGGATATTTAAGATCCCATTACAAGTTAAAAGATATTAATTGATATGAACTGTTGGAAGACAATAGATATAATAGAATTTAAAATATTTTTAAAAGCATTCGCTAGAGTAAAACTGACATTTTACGAAATCGGATTTAATAAGAATGTCATGACAATTTCTATTTGAAAATGAAGAAAGATATATTCCGATGATTTAAAAATTGAATGAAATACTGAAAAGTGTATACAAACATGAGAGAAAAACGTAAATGCCTATATAATAAAATCTTTAAAACGCAACTAATTGTGTCTTACTGTATGGACAACGGTCTTTTGAACAGGTGGTTGTTGAGTAGAGATGTCTTACTATTTAGTAAACGTACATAAAAGTTATGCCTTTTATTGCTGATACATATTCAAAAGCACGAGATAATTTTTTGCTTATTTGTTCCGAAAATACCTGTAAAGGTATCTCTGACTAACTACTTGCACTCTAACGGCGTTTACAACGTCTTTTGTACAGGACGTCACTCAGTACAGATGTCGTGACATGCAGAAAAACGTATAAACAGCTATGCTATTTAATACTCATATATATGCAAAAACAAGAGAGAAAGACGTTTTATACTTGTTCCAAAAATGCATGTATATGGATAGAGTGCTGTTTTACGTAGAAAAAAATTATATCTTAAGGAATTGTAAGAAATTCTAAAATTCCTTAGTGGTCACAAAATATATCGTAGGAGACCCTCATATGGCAGATTTTTCTCCAAAGATTCTCTTTCTCCTAATTGTCACCTAGTAATTTTATTGCAAAATATGAGATATCTTTACTTTTAAGCTAAATATCTCCTAAAATACGCAATGACGAAAGTATCATCAAGGATTGAGACCAATTTCAAGGGTTGTTTGATACAAGATTTATTTTCCTACACCTACCTTCAGATTAATGGTAATTAAATTAACTGGTTTTGCCTGTGTGTAACGACCACTTATAACTCTAAAAGGGCTCAACCGATTTATATACCTTTTTACTGGTTTGTTAAGCTTAAATGGAGGCAAGTTTATGGTTAAATGTACTTGATTTTCCAACCGCTTTACTCTTGTTTCAGAACTATTTCAGGCATGCCGATTATTTATGCTAATAAACATACGTACTAGACTTTAATGTAATTAAAATTGCTAATTATAAAAATATTTTACGCGAACTTTATCATTCTTATCTCTATATAGTAAAATTTATCCAAATTTAGAATATGCGATAATTGGTTCCCTAAATAGCGAAGGCAAAACCGCAAAATACATGTGCTAGGGAAGTAAGTAAACTCATACTTAAGTTTATCAAACCAATGCAGTTTCTTTTAAAGTATAGCCACAAGATTTGAAAACTTCAATGTCTAAAACACAGAGTGCAACAAAAATACCTACGACGCAGTAAACAGATTTGCAAGACAATGTCCGTTGCACTTCTTCCAGACCCTTTCAGATTTTCACCAAATTTGATATTTGAGATCAAAATAAAATACTTTCTTTAGTGCTTGCTCTCCCTCCATAACCTCATTCCTCGCTCCATATAGGCGGTGGGGTGGGCATGGAAAGTCCAGGTTCCTGCACGATTCTGGCTAGGGCGAATCTCTAGGAGAAAGCCGAAATTGCAATATTTCTCGATACATTTATGTCTCCCTGTATCGTACACGGAAAAGAGAAGAGAGGCAGGCAGACGAAAGAGAGCGAACACAAAATGAGAGAGAGACTGGGCGGGAAATTTGGCTGATGCTGCTAGGCCCAGCTACGTCCACTTCATTAATAATGGAAGCTCAGCAGTGGCTTCTGGTCTGGGGAGTACTCCGAGAGAAAGAGGGAGGCTGATGACATGCTTTGGCAGAAGCACCCTCTCTTTCGATGCAATGCTCTTGAACTTACTATTTCAGAATCTCTGTACGGAAAGGGGGTTATAAAATACGGGGAAGTCAGCGTAGTAGTGGATGCGCCCTGTATGTGGTTATTCCTATTGATTTTGTAGCACGAGAGGTGTAGCATGAATAGGATGTTAGATTGTGTCAACGAACGGCGAGTGGGTACGAAGTGTTGGTAATTGATTGGGCGAATGTGATTTCAACGATTTTTTCTTAATTGCTGGTGGTGCATCAATTGCGTCTTCACTCCTCCCGTTTTTAGCAAACGTCTTTTGTTGAGAAGAGAAATATTTTCACGCAGCTGAAGGTTGCGAGCTTTAAATCTCTTCAGTGATTTAGTGTTTAAATCTCTTAACTTAAATGAGCGAGGAGGATTGTATGGGAATTAAGTTTTCGTTTGTAAAAATGAAAGGATTCTAATCCGACTGGGTTAATAAAACATTTGAATTGCATTTAAGGACAATGTTAGTTTCATAAAAGGAAATGTATTATTATTTTCATTTTAATAATTGAATTAACAAACAAACAAAGAACAAGAAATTTATGAAAGATCGAGTTTTCATATGGGAACAAATGGTGTGAATAGTTTTGACGAAATATTAAGTATTTTTATTTTATTTTGTATATTTACTTCCCATTGTTAACGAATTTTCGGAGAAAGTAGAGAAAGTAGAAGTGACATCTTCAGACCACGAAGTGGAATTTTTTTTTAAACCCCTTCCGCATCTGGAATTCGATGCTGAATCTATATCGCTCATAATCTACGCTCTATCTATATTCAATACTGAGAAATAGATGTTTTAAGGAAATTTTTTTAACCGGAAGTGGAAATCCTTAGTAAACCACACTACTTCCTTCAGAATTTGATGTTAAATTCATATCAGTTATTATCAAAGCTCTATCTATAGATAATGAGAAATAGATGTTTCAAATAAAATGGCAATTTTTAAACTGAAAATGGAAAAAAGAATAGGAAATGAGATATCCTTCTGAAATTCAATACTGTGTCTATAATATCAGCCAGTCTCTATCAATAGTAGATCCTGAGAAATAAATGTTTCAAGTAAAATCTTTTAGTAAAAAAATGTTTGCCACAATTTTTTAATTGAAACTAATTTTCTTAAAATAATTTCTAATAATAAATAAAAATAACGTATCATCCAATTTGAAAGCGATAAAATGGACTTTCCTCATTAGACCCTGAGATAGTAAAGCAAATTGCGTAATTAAACAGCTGTGACATTTTCTGACAAATATCATTTTATTTTAAAAACCAGTTGATGTGATTTTCTTCTCTTGTGAATATTACATTGCAAACAAGTTTCTGAAATAATATTCCAAAAATCGTTTACAAGGTAAATAAATAGAAGATTAGGGGTCAGTGTTAAGTTTTAAAAATGTTTCAAAATAATCATTGCAGCATTTCTTCTAAATAATAAAAAATATTTGTCTTTTAATGAAAAATCGGTATAATATATAAAAAAAAAATTACAAATTAAATATAGAAAGTTCTTAATTAGTTAAATTTCAGAGAATTGTATGAAAACAATTGTACTGTTCTATAGACATTTGCAATACAAAAACGTATAGAAGTACTATATAAATTAAAGTACTTGTGCAGTTTAATGACCTCCAAATATCTGTAGCGAAATAAAAATATAACTAGCTAATTATGATGAATTATTTGATCATTTTTAGTATACGACGTCATTTCTTTCGATCATTTTGCATGTGACGTCATCATTTGCATATATACGCCTTGATCATTTTCATCACATTCTGTATTTATTACTATGGAAGTGTGTTTAATTTAAACACGATGAAAATATGGGATCTTCCAAAACTTGAAGAAGATTCAGTTTCTGTTTTGCAGGATTAAAAGATATTAGCATTTTATAAAATATTCAGTAATGGAAAGATGAATTTTTGACTAAAAAATGCTTTGTAAGTGCAATGTTATATCATGCAAGATAAAAATAGGTATTCATCAAGGGGCGTTTTATGAAGAATCAGAAATATCATTGAGATTTATATATTCCTGGCATAGTTTAAATTTCAGAACTTAAAGGTTTGAAATGTACATAAAGCTTTTTAATTTTAAATTTAAGTATCTTAAGTTAAGTCAAACTGTTACGTTTTATTCAGATGCGTAAGCATCTGTATTTAAGATGTTTAAGCTTATAGTGTAAGAAAAATCATAGTAAAAAATTCATTAATTAATAAGACGAAGAAACTTGTCAGAAGGAAGCTAATCAAGATATAAATCTTTTAAGAATTGGTATGACGATTCTATCTTCTGGTACTTGATGCGAATTCCTTAATCTAAAAGAAAAATAATACCAAAACTGCTATAAAGCTATATAAAGAATCTGTAGACAGAGATTAAGTCCAGAGATGCCTCTTAGTGCCGTAGGTACTTCTTAATTAAGACCAAATACTTTCTCCAACAACATGATACCCAGAGACAAACGCATAATGATTGGGTAGACCTCGAAATACAAGTTTTATATATAACAAGGCAGAAACTCTTTTTCCTTAGGCAATATAATAGATCAAAGATTATTTGTGTTTGTTACTCGCAAAATTGAGGACCAACTAATGACAGCAGTCGTGGCAGGAACGGAGGTAACAAGCAAAAAATTTTCGAAACGTGTGTTCAAGCCCAATGCATATTGAATACCTTTAAGCACCGGAATTTAAAGAATTATTAAAGGTGGTCAAGTTTAGGCGTAAAGAGGAAACGGTTAAGAAAATTGAGTTCAGAAAGAAATGTGAAAAATTATGCCAACTGCACAACCTTCTAATTTCTCTGTCTAATGACATGAGGTAGAAATAGAAGTAAGTATGCTATTGTATAATTTTGAAAGACAAATTACCTTAAAGAAAAATTATTCTAAATATTATACACATGATTTATACTCAAATTTGGCAATATCCAGTTTTTCCATAATTTAAGCAAATTTTCATAGTCTGAATCACAACATTTTGTAGTATGCAATAATTTTAGTAAAATAAATTCAAATTTAGTAACACACAAAATTTTTTATATTAAAAACTAGCCAATTTGATGATAAAAAGATGAAATCAAATTTTGTACATCAAAACTTTGGGCTGTGGAACCAGAAGATATGATAAAATCCTTTTAGAGATCAAAAAATACAAAACTATGGAATGTAAATCATTAAAATAGAAAATGTTCAAAGGATTACGACCAATGTAAAAGAAGTCAAAAAGCCTAAAAAATAAAGAAAAATTAACAATGGATAGAAAGCCAAAAATATACAAAACTATCAGGAAGTGCATGAACATTTCGACTTTTTGCTCTTTCGACTGACGCTCTTTCTATCAAATAGCCTTGCAACTATACAATAAGCCTATTTTGCGCCCCATAGGACGTTACTTTGAATTCAAGAAGAAAATATTAAAAACATAAATAAAAGACATTTTTTTATCAAAATTACACCGAACAAAACTACATATTCACCTCGTGTTGAAATAATATCAACAATAACCCTGTTGCCTTTCATAGAGATTTTAGAGAGACATTAGAAGTTTATGGCCAAAATTGAGTTTAGATAAAAAATGATTATTGGGCGTATTAAATGAGATGTGATAGGACATTTATATATGTGTACTAGAAATAACAGTGATTATCAATAGTTATATGTAGTATATGTGACTATCATAAGCTATTATTGTTAAATTTAAAATATTATATATATATATATATATATATATATAACCCAGAAATGGAAACATATAAAGTAAGTAAGGTGCCACAACCTTCCTTTCTTTAAATGTTTCCATTTTTCGGTTATGTAACTTAATCTTCTTGGAAGTGTTGCGTCGCGCCTTTTAAGTGAGATTCTTGTCACCTTTTTAGATTCATTATATATATATACATATATATGTGTGTGTGTGTGTGTGTGTGTAATAAAATTCAAAAAAATTATCCCTGTTCTAAATTGCCCCTTTTCCAAATTCATACATCTTTTCAGCCATATACACAAGATGCCACACATGCCACAGATTAAATGCAAATAACACGAATGGCTAATTGCATTTAATCTTGTTCTCATTCCTACGCCATTTCTTGTAGGTTATTAATCGCTTCCTTTAAACAGAGCAAATTACATCATTAAATTATAGTAGGCCACTCTTCTAAATCTCTACAGAGCCAAATACCATATCCATAAAGGTATTGTTTAATATTCCATTATCCTATATTGCGGGTTCAGGCATATGGATGCTGATTCAGAACCTCATGATTTCATATCGTATTAATAGAGTAGATGATTTTGCCACTTTGAATGAAGCAGAACATTCTAATTATACCCAGATATCCACCCCTCTACAAATGTTTAACACATCCTGCTTTGGTCACTTTGATTCTGAACTTTACACCGCTATCACACGCATTGCGCGTTACTAAATCACATAGGGAGCAAGTTCCTGGTCTATTAATATAACTGCTCGTTATTTAACTTAAAATTATGCAAAAAGTGTTTCAACTCCTCTTTGTCAGAACGACAGAAGGATAAATATGTCTCAGAGTGTGTGACTAGTCAAAAATAAAGTACGACTGCATTTAGACTATCTGGATTTTCTTCTGTTTTAAATATATATATATATATATATACACACACAGTGGGCAAGAGACTGGGAAATATATTCGATATAACCTATATGCGTAATAGCTGATAAAAATTAAATTGAGGTATTAGATAAACAATAATAATAACTTATCTGCCTGCACATTGTAAAAAAAAAAAAAAGATTACTGTAAGGTTAAAATGCAATGCTTTTATTTACACTGAAAACAAATCTGTAACTTTCTTTTGAGCATTTGAATTTGCAGCACATTTGCATAGCACTTTTCCTCTCGCGTCTAAATTATTGTATTATATTCTCGGCTTCGAAATAGTGACGCAAATTTAGGAGTTTATCCACAACATTGTTGGCGTTATTCCTCCTCTTTTTTAATCAATTTCGGTTCATTCAGATTCGTATTCATCAGACGTATTATCAGCAACTGTAGCAAATGGCATTATCGGCCTCTTTTGCTTTTGTTTCAACACAATCATCGCTTGCAGCATAATTGTCAAAAGTTGGTAAAACTCATTTTCCTCATAATCTATTCTACTTTGAACTATCATAATACATAGGATAGGAGGATTTTTCCTAAAAATCCAGCATGTTTCCAGCAATTTTTCTCTGTTTGCGGATGCGATCAGCCCGGCAGGTATTATTTAAAAATTCTCAGGCAATCCTCCTGCCTGAGAATTTTTAAATAATACCTGCGGATTTAATTCTCAGATGCGTTAAGATATGCCTAAACAGCTATCTTAACGCATCTGGGAATATGCTTAGGAAAGTGTTTAGGTTCAACGTATCTGGGGATGAATCTCTGTTACGAAATTAATTGTTGCTCCTGGGATTTTACATTTTCTTCTAGAAGGTCCATAAAAATATTTTTTTTTCTTTATTTCCCACATTTAAAACTTCAGCAATATCTGATGAACAGGTGTCTAATTTTTCACTATAAGCGATACGTTTAACAAACTAAAAAAATTGCGATAACCGATACCTACATACGGACTCGCTATGAGTGAGTTTCTCTCTCTCTCTCACACACATTATATATATATATATATATATATATATATATATATATATATATATACACACACACATTCTAATGCAAACATGGAACTATATAAAATTTACAGATGAAATAAATTCTCCTAAAAAATGACATTTTGTTACATATTTTAATATAAACTAATAATAGAAATCATTGCAGCATTCTAAACATTTGCAAACGATTTTAGCGCACCTAATAAGTATATGATCGTTTCCACTTCAGTATTTTCTTTTACTCTGTTATTCCTACCAACTAGAATAAATTCTATTATGTTATTTTATTTCTCGAATTAATGGTTGATATTTGCATTTCGACTCCCCACTGCGTATTTTCGAGAAGAACGGAATATAATTGTGTAATTTTATATTAAAATCGTTCACATTTCATTCTTTTGGCGATCTCAATTTTTTTTCTTTTCAAGGTCTGAAACAAACGTATGAAAACGTCTTTAGCAAGACCAAATAAGAGAGTCAATTTTCGAAGGCATCTTCATTTGGAGCGTGAAAGAATAAAAGTGGAAGGGGGCTGGAGATGGATTTCAGAAATTCTTTTCAAAACTCCATCAGAAAACTCGGTATAAATCAAACGCAGAATTTGCATTAACTCAAGAAAGGGGAGGGGCGAACAAAAAATTGCTACGCACATCCAGATCAATGCCTTTAAGAACGGTATTCAGAACGATTTTTTAGCGGAGGAAAAAAAAGTTCAAATTAAATCTCCCAGATGTCTGGAAAGAGTAAACAAATTACTCGGGACGACGAAGACTTAAGGATTATTGAAATTTAACGAGGTTTTGGTAAATCCATTTGCACCGTAATTCAAAAGACTTCGCCCTTTCCGTTTTGTTTTCACATTTCCCGTCCTTTTTATTTATTTTCATTTTTTAACTCCTCCCTTTGCCAGTCTAATCCAATTTTTCCCCATCGCATTAGATATTGGCTTTTCTTTAAAAGACTACCCAGCTCTTAGTCCACCGACTGCTGAAAGAACTTGAGAGCCAGGGCGCGCGCTCATCACCATATTTACCCACGGAGATCAAAATCGAAAATATGACCATCGAGCACAAAAACGGATTCAGAATTTTCATTCTCCGCAGTTCCATTAGTACTGAGTACAATGGAATTTAAAATATGGAGGTTATATGGAAGCTGAGAGGAACCTTTTCCGGATATTCCCGATTCTGGGATCGAAAATGTGTGTTTATTTTTATTCATGAATGTGAAAATCATACATCAAGACCGTATATTTTGCTACCTAATCGATAGATCGGGATCGCCTAAAAGGTTTGGTAATTTTCTTTTCATGCAATACTGCGCTATGAATAAGACGTGAAAATACAGTTATTTAGGGTGTTAAGTAAATTTCGAACAACAGGAGTATGACTTACAAAACTTTCTTGAAGAAAGCAAGCATATGCGAAAGTTGTTTTCTTACAAGCAGCTGCAGCAGCTTTATTTATTGTAATAGGAGATTGAAAGTTTGATAATAGACGAAACCTCGAATATACGATTATTTGTTGAATGAAATCCAAAGATGAAGGACGTGATAGAAAGATTTGTAACTTATCATAGATAACAAAATAGAAGTTTGGTCCTTTGTAACGTGCAAAAAACGAATATAATGAAATTAACACCTGTAAGGGCTAAAATTAAAATTTTCATAATCATATCGGTATAGGTTAATATTTTAGATTTTTATTTAAATATTTTTTCCACAAAATATACCAAAATTAACATATGAAGATTGAAAATGATGCAAGATGCTTATGATTTAAATTAGATCTGATAGTACATTCATGTCACCAAAATTGCATTAGAAGTTCAATTCAAGTTCACAGAATTATGTACTTGGTAAGTATATCTCTAATTTAACATTAATTAATCATGACAATGCTATCGTCTGTAATTATCACGTTTAAGAAGAAATTTCTATATTTTTAGTGAAAAAATTTAGGCAGATAATCGTTCTACTTTATCGCATTCAGTATATAAGAGTAGCATAAAACTAGAGTTTTTAACAACATCTGATAGTATACAATTTGGCTCCCACAACTAAACCAATAAATAAACCAGTACTGTCCTGATTTTAATTGTTTCTCTTGATTACCAGACGATGTGGTAAGTAGTACTATAAGTTCAAGTGGGCCTTTCTCGATTATACCACTGCCAAACCAATTATCAAGCTACTATTGGTTTGTGTTTTGGTCAAGTTGTGGAAACTCAACTGTACATGGAAGTTTTAACACGTTGAAATATCGTGAATATATAAATACTTAAATCTATTAGTTAAAGGCACAATAGATAGAGGCTATCTCCTATAGGTTTCAAATAAAGTTGTAGTCTACCGCATTTATGCACCCAGACCAATGATCAAATTCAAACTATTATATATTTACAAAAGTTCACTTTAACGGCTTTTTAAATCAGCTCATGAGTTTAACAACATATAAGATTGATTAAAAGTACTAATCGGTTTCAGGGAAAAATAATAACCCCCCTTCTTCAAGATAAAAAGACAGAGCATAAACAAAAGTAAGAACGTGTACAAACGCGTCTGTTGGAAAGAAGCATTCTTATCTTAGTTAGTGCTGGTGCTCTGTCTTCTTAGGATGATCTATGCCTCCGAATGTTTTTGATCAATCACGTATTCCATTAAACTAACAAAGAATTAATTTTCACATCGAAGTATTGCAAAAGTTTAAGCAAATTCAGGCAGTGCATTTTATTTATAGACTTCTAGAATATTCTTAGCTGCAGTTACTTTGAAACTCGTATAGGAAAATATGCAAGTAATGACACTTTCATCGTTAAATTATAAATGAGACTTTAAATTTAAAAAAGAAATTCAGAGGTAGGAAACTTCGAAAACATATGCAGCACATTACTTACAATAGAAGCATCGCATGAAAATATATCACTAATTCAATTATCTAATATTTCGCGTCCAGCAAAATCGCCAAGCAAATATCTAAAATTAAAAGTTGATAAATAGTTAATAATATAAACCTATGTCTTTACAGAAAGTTCTTTTACATGATATAGAAGTTTATCAATTACTACTGACAGCATTTTTTATAGAATTAAAAATCTTTCTCCGCTTTCTTTTCGCTGGGAAACAAATTGCATGGCAAGTTAGAATATTGAAATAGTTACGTTGTTTTAAAGAGTATAAGATATCAGTTCCTCAACGCATTTTTCGAAAACCATCACGATAAACTTGAAATAATGAATTTGGTTTAACGATATGCTTAACAAAAATACAAAAGGGGCAAAATGCTAATAATAAATTACTAAACTGTAGGAGAAATTAGGGCAAGTGGATGCATTTTTAGGTTTTTATTTCATCATTTTTTTTGTACTTACATTAATTTTTTTTTACATATTATAATTCACTTCGTTTTTTCTTGCATTGATTGAGCCAATTAAAATTAATGAGTTCAGAATCAGAAACCCATGAAAGATTAATTTATTAGCCAAGTAAAAAATTATCAATTTGCCACACCCTGGGGCAAGCTGATATTGATACGGAAAAGGGTTATTGTAGTGAAACATAGTTTTATTGAGTGCGAATTATTTTTCAATGTAAATAAAGATTTAAAATAGAGAAAAATAAACATTTTATAACATATTATTAGGGGTTATATTAGTTCGTCTTTTTCGCACTTCATTTTCAATATATCTTCCTCAGGACTGCCTGTAAAGCTAGCTCAGATCAACCTGGAACCAAGTTGATGAATTAATAATTAAAATATTTTAATATATATGATTTCAATATTGATAATTGTTACTTTAGAGTAACACGAAATATAATCGGGTATTTCGAAAGTTTCACAAGTTGTCATCTGAAAAAGCACCAAATGTACAATTTAACGTTAAAATATCATGCCGTGGGTCTTATGTACATACCGTTTTCACTGTGAAATAAATAAATTCATTGCATTATATAGGGAAATTCATGTACTGCTCCCGATAGAACTAACTAGATTAATAATGCAACATTTGTGAGATGAGTTGTAATTATCGTAAAGATATGCGGTTAGGTTTTTTAGAATCATCCTCAAAAGCCATGCTTAATAAGGCCTTAAAGTCAATTTTGAAATTTCCGACAACATTTCTTGTAAACTATCCCAAATATAGAATGGATAGCATGAAACTATTGGTTGAGAATTATGGTACTCTAAGTATCTATAAGTAAACGGAATTCTCATGTAGGCGTTATATGAAACAACAATGTAAGTCAAGTAACAAATTTGCAAAGATGGATGAATCATATTTGATAAAGATTCAATGAAAGAAATAGTGAGTAAATGGCTGAAAATAGGTCCATCTCTATGATATTAATGCTATTAAAGATAATTTTGAAGTTAAATGTTTTTAGAGCGTCCGTAATAAATGTACTGCATTCTTTGTATTAATACAGTATGAATATTAATAAATATATTTTTCAAAAGAGTGTATTGTAAAAGATTTGTATTAGTTTTAGTAGCATATGAAATGTGACCGCTTGTTACCGATAAAGTTTTACAGGGTTCATGTGGCATTTTGGAATAATATCTTAAAGAAGGGATGCCAAGGTTCTGAAGCGTGTCAATAAATTGTTCATATTTGGCTATTAATTTTCTTTTTAAGTCATGTGTTTTGGCTTCTTGTAGTTAAAATGTGCGACACGTATTTTTAGACATAAATATTTGCAAAAATGGCACAATTAGCTGCTGCATTATCGGTATTTGAGAAAATTAAGAAATTACGCAGTTTATTAATGATTTGTTTCAAATGCGCGATATTAAACGTAGAGTTGGAAACAGGAACATGCAATTGTAAATGCTGAAAAATTGATATGATATAGATTTTCCATGCATGGAAAGCTTCAATGGGATGCAGTAAGTGCATGACGATTTGTAGATAAATATATATATCAAAGGAGAAAGTTTTAAAAGTATTGTGAGAGCTGTTACTGGAAGCTACTCTGTATTTGGTACCATACGACATTATTGGTTTATGAGAAGAGTCAGAATTAACACCTAGGTTACCTTTAAGAACATGACCATGATTTGGATTTATATACGTTACCATTTTATAAGATTTGCAGTTGCATAAAATTCCATTTTTCTAAAAGATGTGTTGCTATTGGATGGAGATTAACAAGCGCATTTGAATGAGTTGATAATATTAATGTTCTTAATTGCAAAGTCATTTGTAAATTTATTAAAGATATTGTTAAGCTTTAGTAAATGTGGGAATTTATACTTAGAAAATACTAGTAAAAAGTAGGGCTTTGGATGGGCAAGCTCATATAATTTGTTCCATATTGCAAATTTTGAAAGTAATTTTGAAAATACAATCGCACACTTTGAAAAACTGAGACTTTTGCAGTCATCAATTTGAAATCGATCAATAAAAGGGCATGTTTTGCATAGCACATTATACATGCTTATGGTGGATAGATAAAGTTATTTATCTGATTTAAAGCAACATTTTTAGTTAATGATAAAAACAAAACAGATCATAGAGTAATTTAAAACTCAGTGTTCAAAGATTTAATTTATCTTTAAATAAATATAACAAAGCTTTACACTGGATTTAATTTTACGGTGCAGTTGGGAAAACATTAGCACTAGAATGACAGACTAGATGCAACTATTCTAATGTGACCAAAAATGGAGATTGACGCCTCTTTAGTACCTTAATAGTTCTCATCTAGCGAAGTTATACACAATGAAAAACGGTAAAAAGGAAAAGAAATTTGACGTGAAAGAGATTGAAAGGTCTACGTAATCTTATTAAAGGCTCTGATGGATATATTCTCTTCGGAAACGTTACTAAACTCAGAGTGCTAGGTCCTCTTACACAACTTCAAGGCCTTTTCTTAAGGTACCTTGTACATCCTGTGGTACAGGGCACTTAATTTAATATTCCGAAGAGAGAGGGAAGACCGCGATGAAAAATTTTTGAGAGCTTTTAACGATAGGAAAACTGTCAAAAGGGTTTATTACGCGATGTAAAATACTTTTAGGTGAACTTTTTCCATTTAAGTGTACTACGCAGAAGGCAGTAGATTGGAAGCAATAATTAGTCAAGTTAAAACGCAGAGTATAAAGTCTTTTTTATTAGTTCCAGCTAAAAATACGAAAAATGGGGAACAGCAATAGCTAATAAATAATTTTTAAAGCAATATTTTTTCAATTGTGATTTACCTTGAAATTTTGGAAAAAATATTTTAAAATTAGAAATATATGGCAAATTTAAAATATGATATGTTAAAATAAAACATAAAATGAACACTCTGTTTCGCAAATTTTTCTGGCCGACTTTCGATATTTAACGACTCTGCAAGTCGTAAAATATCGAAAGTTGTTGAAATTTGAAGAAGTAAAAAAATTACTCAAACTCAAAAATATGCATATCACAGTATAAAAAAAAAATCTGGTTAGATACTATCTAACTATATTAACTCCCTTAAAAAATATACTTAGATAATTGTCAAATTGTAACATGAATAGTAAGTTATTTTTTTTAATCGAACATTTTTATTTAGATAACACATATTTCATCTCCGTATACTTCTTATAAATAAAATAATTGTATTTTAATTTTCAGCATAAAAAAAGAAAATTATTTTATGAGCAACTAGAAACAAATTAAGAAAACAACCCAAAGCAAAAATTTGTAATATCTTATTTTAAATATTTTATTTCCATAATTTAAGACTGAATCAATATATGCCTATGCACAGCATAGGCACAATTTAATTAATAAATAACAAAATAAAAAGGGGGAAAAAACGTCATTTTTCAGACATCCGAAATAAAAACACTTACATTTATAAGATACAAATATTTCAAATGCAATAATTTAAAATAAACACGACTAATTAGCAGCCCCATGAATGTTTTCTTGAGAGAGGAGTTTCTTTCTAAGAGGTATGTTGATCAAAAATCTACCCAAATATTATACATCTTTTTTTTTCTAATCAATGTAGCTCTAAAAGATCGTTCTGCGTACTAAATAACAATGACATTAAAAACAATTTTTTAAAACTGATGAGAAAAAAATGAGTAAAAAAGCGTTTTCTGTATGAAAATAAAACAGTAATTATAGTGCTTTATAAAAGTATACCACCCACCTCATTTTGATATTTTTTTCCCAGCACCCCCCCCCCCCCCTCCTCCTCGCAAGCTATTTTAGCTAGGTTACCGTTGATTGCACGGTAGCGTGTAGAACAGCCTTTAAAAGAGAGATGTTATGAAAAAAAAAGAGAAAAGAATGAAATTATTAGGAAACTTTTAATGAATAACCGTTATTTTTCTTACGTTGTTCATTATCGAAGGGCAAAAACGCTTTTAATGAGTTCGGTTGCTTTGGATTAGCTTGACTGGGGGTAATTAAATGTATTCTGAAATAATTAAAGATCTTGTAAACGAATGCAGAGACAGTTGCAATTCAGTTTCTCTGATTATTGATTTGTCATGATAAAATCTTCTGGAGGCAACCACGTTCAAGATTTTTTGATAGCGGGAAAAGATATGAAAATGGCTTCAGTTTTTTTTTCCCTTATGCATGAGAAATTATCTTCGCCAGTTTTCTATGTGAGGGGGGGGGGGGGGTGAAAGGGTGATTAGATGACTGCGAGATCCAATAGAAAGAAACATAACAGTGCTTTCACTATCCGAAAGTGGAAAAAAAATGTGATCAAGTATAATTGAAGCCTGTACTTTGCAACTCCTTTCCAATAAGTAGTCATTATAATGCTAATGGAACACATTTAATGAAATTTTATGACTCGACAAGCACCATATTCTAGAAACACGTACGTGTATATGTAACCGACAGTATATAAGTTTAGCTGTCCCCCCCCCCCCCCCCCCCCCTCCTTAGGGCATATGATTGATATTTAGTTTTTGAGGTTCTGTCTGTTTAGGCGTAACATTTTGTTTCACCAGGTCGTCAATGTAAAAAAGTAAATAAATCTGTTCTAGATGGTATAAACCATAGGTTCTCAACGTGGGCGATAACGCCCCCTTGTGGGCATTAGAGACTTTCAGGGGGGCAGTAGAAGACCCAGAGAAAATTAGGGGGCGTTGGGATGGTACGGAGGGGCGGTGGGCAGGTTAAAAATATATAGTTTAAAAAAGACAAAAAAAAAAAAAAAAGCACGCTAATCACGTACTAACTAAAGTAAACTTTAATATTGGTTAATTTTTGTTATTGTATGTATTTTAATCATTTTTATCACGTGTGCAAAAATTCACATATTTCGGTAGTTCGGGAAGTGGATGATATAAAAATTTTTTAATTTTAGATTTGAATTAAAAATTTTCAAATCTTCCAATTTCACGTGAAATATCTCATATATAAATACAGGTAAAGTTAACAAAAGCAGGTTAATAAAAAATAGCAAAAAATATGCTTGTAGCAATTCAGTTATAACAAGTTTTTGTTAAATAACGTGAATTTTGCAATCCTGCAAGAATTGACAGTATTATCTGTGCTTGTTCTAACCCGCACTCCGCTTCCGCATCACCCTTGCCCCCGCGCTTTATTTTGGCGCCGGGTGTTATAAGCGAGTCACTGCATGTTTATCTTATTCCTGTCGATGCGTGTTATATGTCTCCAACCTATATAAAGGCAGTGATTGTTCATTTTAATTTCATTAGCTTTATCGCGCGCAATTGATGACAGGGTTTTAAAAGTACACTAATACTATTCACGTATCTGTAAAGTAAAAACCATGTCGGAAGCAAAAATGAAGAAGCGGCAGTATAGTGTGGATTATATTAAGTACAGATTTATCAAAAATCCCACAAATCCAGCATCGCCAATGTGCCTTATTTGTCAAAAAACATTTTCAGATGAAGCGATGAAGCCTTCTAGGCTTCAAGATCATTTTAATAAAATACACCCGGATAAGAAAGACAAAGATGTGACCTATTTTCAAGAAATGAAAAATAAGTACGAAATTCAGCCAACTGTATCAAAACTTTTTTCATCAGCTTCTAAGCAAGACGATGACGGACTTCGAGCTACGTACAATATCTCATTGTTGATTGCTAAAACATGCAAACCACATAATATTGGGGAAGATTTAATTTTACCAGCAGTAATTGAAGTAATAACCACTGTGCTCCATAAACCAGCTGCAGATATTATCCGAAAAATTCCTTTGAGCAATAGTTCTGTGCAAAGACGAATTGTTGAGATGGCTGAAAACATTTAAGAATCATTGTGCAATCATCTGCAGACTTGTCAATTTTCAATTCAGCTGGATGAGCCCACTTTACCAACCAATGAAGCATTGTTATTGTCATACGTGAGGTTTATCAAAGATGAGAAAATATGTCAAGAACTATTGTTTGCTACGAATTTGGAAACAGATACAAAAGGAGAAACCATATTTAATAAACTGGAAAAGTTTTGTGACGAAAAGGAAATTCCTTTTAATAATATTTTGTCAGTTGCTACGGATGGCGCACCGGCTATGACAGGGCGTCACAACGGCGGCTTCATAGCGTGCTTAAAAAATAAAGTTCCTGACGTGCTTGCTGTGCATTGCGTAATTCATCGCCAGCATTTGGTTGCGAAAAATTTGAGTGAACGCCTCCATACATCACTGCAATATGTTATCAGAGCAGTTAATAAAATCAGAAGTAACTCGTTGAATGACAGATTATTTAGTCAGCTTTGCATTGCCAATGATGAAGATTTCAACCGATAGCTGCTTCACACAGAGGTGCGCTGGCTGTCAAAAGGTCCTTGTTTGACTCGATTTTACAATCTGTTTGGGTCTGTGATAGAGTTCCTAGGAAACAAAGACACGGAATTGCGCGACAACCTTATCTCATCAAAGAACGATATTGCGTCTTTGACAGACCTGTATAAATTGTTTAATGGTGTCAATCTCAAACTTCAAGGCGACGACTTAAACTTGATTAAGACAAAAAATAGCGTTGCTGCTTTCGTGTCCAAACTGCTATTATACAAAAGAAATATCGGCAGACGCGAATTCAATAACTTCCCAAATTTATCAGCAGTATCATTCAAGCACGACGACTTGCTTGTTTACTGTCAACACTTGGAAAACCTCCACAGTGATTTCAAGGAACGATTCCAGGACATTTTAAATATGGACATACCAGACTGGGTTTTGGATCCTTTTTCAAATGTCAACACAGCAGGATCATCCCAGTTAGAAGAAGAACTAATAGAACTGACGACAAATGAGGAATTAAAAATTAAATTCAAGAATGCCTACCAAGAATTTTGGCTGCAGAAGCCGATTTTGCAACTGTACCCAGGATTATGGTCGATTGTTCAACGATTTCTGATAGCATTCCCATCTTCCTATTTAGCTGAACGTGGATTTAGTGCTGTAGCAACGTTGGTAACTAAAAAGAGAAATCCGCTCCATGTTACTGAACGCGGCAACTTACGGTTGTTTTTAAGTAAAATCGAGCCCGATATTAACAAACTCCTTAAAATGCATCAAATTCAACCTTCTCATTAGATAAGTTATAAATTCAATGTCTTTTGAATATTAATAAAAATACTTTTCAATATAATTAAGTATGCGTTTTTTAATTGTTCTCATTGAAACAGTCTTCTTTAAACTCAGAAATAGGATAGGGCCATATCCTATCTTACGGCTATAGTATATAATATTACACGTTTAAATATAATCGTGGCAATAATCGTTTCAGATTCGTAAGTAAAAAAAATTGGGGGGGGGGGGGGCATTAGGAAAAAAAATATTCTCAAAGTGGGCGGTGGGCAAAAAAAAGGTTGAGAACCTATGGTATAAACGAATGTAAAGACAAAGAGGGGGGGGGGGAGGGTGTTCAATGGAATACAAAAGAATATAATAGAAGAAATTTAATGCATTTGCAAACTAAGTGATGCAAGAGAAAATAGTGTTGGTCTTGGAATGAAAATAACATCCTATTGATAACAGATAAAAGGATAAACATATTTTTTTTTCTTTTAGTGTAAGCGGAAAAGGGCCCAACGTGGGCATCTGCGAAAGAAGATATGCTTTCCCGAAGAAATTTCGAGAATGAGGCTTAAGCTTGCACGAATGCAAATATGGTGCTCAGACTCGGCTCATCTCGGAACTCAAGAAAAATACAAACAATGTAGAAAAACAAATGTTTATATATAATATATATATATATTTAGGTTCAATTTTATATATATACATATTCACAGAGAGAGAGAGAAAATAGTAACAGAGAAGGAAGACATGTTCAATGACAGGAGCAAATATTGACATACTGCCTAAAGAGGGGTACCTTCGTAAACTTTTCTAACCTCTTGTAGAGTATTTCTTTATACTATGAAACAGCTGCGTGCCTGTGTACACATGTATGCTCTTAATTCACTTAATTTTACTTATTTATTTTAATAAATCCCCAATAACCAATTCTGGGAGATTTTATTTTAATTTCTTTATTAAATTTAAGGTGAAAAATAGTGGATTATTCTTATTATACCCATTGACAACGACACTTTCAATGGAATAGAATGAATGACTTATATTTATTATACGTATATAGGAGGGATTTCTCTTATCTTGCAATAGCAACAGTTTTGAGCTAGAGAGAGTACATACATTATACAGACAGACTTATATACAAACACAATCACAGACGTCAAGCTAAAATAGTAATTTTGTGGTCTAGAGATCTCCCAATGTGTAGATCCGTTAAAAACTCGAAGTTTCGACACGGTTTCAATGTGTTCCCTATCCATTACCATATATTGTAGGGAAAGTAAAAGGTGTTAACTATCGAGAAGTATGTTTTCTTTCTATATGCAATACCATGCTATAAATTTGTTAGCATCATTTTGGCTGATCTAGTTCGTTCCATTCACGAGAGAATATATTTATTTTTGTAAAAGTGTTGTATTTTAACACCCTACAATATTCAGAAGTCAGTTATTTGTTTGTCTGTCTGTAATGCCTGGAGATAAATTTGGCGACAATATGACAAAATATCGCCAACTTGGCGACTTTATGTCGTTAAATTGACTAAAATATTGCCAAATTGACAAAAATGGCACTTATTTAATGAAAATGACGGTAAATTGGTGAAAATTCAATATCTTGGCAAAATTGCAGTTTAATTTATTTGATAGTATCTATGGCTTTGTGGAAATTAATATTCTTGATTCAAAATATAATGAGTTTCACAGTTTATGAGACAGTTACGTTCTATTTAGGGTGTCGTAAATTAACTGCGTTTTTTAAGGGGTGACATAGTAATTCGATAGGGAATCGTATAACTATTAATCAATATGGGGGGGGGGGAGGGGGTTCCTAACGTCCAGTTTCTTTATACGCCCATTCAGCGCCCATTAAATAGTTATTACAGTAACAAGATTCGTATTTTTCAAATTAAAGGATATGTTAAATACAATATTCACGTATGAAAAACATAAGAACCGTAATTTTGAATTTAAGGAATCTATTGATTGAAACACAAACCATCAGTTTTATATAATAAAATATTAGTTTCTAATTATTATAATCATTTAGTATACAAACTGCATTACTCAGCGGACACTAGCTACTTTTCTAATTGTCAAATTATATTTGCGCAAAATAAAAGTTAATTTGATTAAGCTGCGAAAGAAGCAAAGTTATTGCATTATGTAGGGAAAGCCATGTGCTGCCCACATCAAAATGTTTATGTAATAATTTAAAATTAATCAATCTTTTAAATTTTTAATATTAATAATTTTTTATATTTCACTATATATTAATAAATTCCAAACTTGGCCTAACATTAATGAACACAACATCAGATGCAAATGAGAAAACATTTCCTCCAGCTTTGAAAAGATTGATGCGAACTTTGGAGTTTTCCCACGGAAGATTAAAGGTTGACACAAAATGTCTTAACTTTAGTCACTCAACAGTTAAAACGGAATATTTTCACTTCGCAGAATTTTTCAAAGCAATCTAAAAAGGAAAAATACAAGCGCAGAAATGATTTAACTCTTAGCCCAGAAAGATTGAGAAGAGATACAAGCAAATATTTTCAACAGAACTTAAATTCTCGTTGAGAGAAAATTTAGAAATTGACTTCTTATCAATTTTATCTGCTGCTGGGTTCAAAGAAATATCCATAAAAATATTTATTTTAGTCATGACATGTTCATCCAAGTTTAAGAAATATCTCTTGAATATTTTCTAAAACATTTTCGACAAGGTATGTTAAATTTCATGACTTAACATATTTTCCATTAGAGCAAATATTAAACGAAAGAAATTCAATTTAAGTAGTAGTAAAAGTTAGGTTGCTATGATAAGTGTGCCATTAAAAATATTTATCATAGCAGCCCCTATGCATTCGAAATAGACGTGATGAATGGATAAAATTAATTGGTTTACAAAATGATTTTTATTCTCTGAGATATATCTGAACTAAAATTTTAATTACAAAAATGTTATTTTCAAAAAAAGATTCTAAAGGAAATAACTATTAATTAACAAAAATTAAAAATTTTACAAGCATAAAAAATTTAATCCATTTGTTTTCCGCAAGAAATCAAATTTAATCAAACACCACCAAATACTTAAATTACGACGTAATTATACGAGTTCCTAAATAGCTTTATCAGCAAAAATCGTTGAATAAAATCTTTCATTTTACTTAGAGAATAAACATGTTCAATGGGACTACAATAAAGTCATAAAATATATAAAAAAAAAAAACATTTTATATCGAAATTGTAATTATCTTCTTTAAAATGCGAGTAATAACGCAAATATATACGAAACCACAACCACTATCTGCTTTTACAATTAAAGGAAAAAATTAAAACTAAATGTCGATAATGAACAAAGCATGATACAAAAGTCGTTAATAAACGCGAATTTTCAATATACTTTAATAAAAATAACTTTTAGAAAAGCCCAGGAAAAAATCATAGAAAAAGAGAAAAAAAAATCTTGCAATACTAAAAGGCAACAGAACTAAATAACTTTTCATTAAAATTCCTTTGTGTAACTCTCAAGTAATTAAGTATTCCTTTAATTTATTCCAGTAACGTTTGTTAGACTAATTTGTCATTGACTTAATAAATTGAAGAAAAGATTACAGTTCCAATCATCAATATGCAATTTCTCTTTCACTTAAATACAGAATGCAATCATTAAATTACTAAGGAAATTCTTTTAATTCTTTAGTTTATCAAAAACTTTCCGAAATTTTTCTTTAAACAAAATAATTCGCTTTTCTCGAAATGCATTTTTGCCAAAAAAATATTCTTAATGTAGCGCAAATATTAAGAAAAGCTAAAAATTTGAAGCTAAAAATGTTTCAATTTTCATACCCATATTTTTAAAAATAGGAATTTAATTAATATTCCTTCCCAAAGTGAGAGATGTGGAATTAAACAGATTTCATCAAATCACTGAGAATTAAATTTTACAATGCACCTGTCTTGTCCTATCAAATAAAGCACCTATCAAAGAACTCCTATTTACAAGTTGGTAAAACATTGTAACAATGCAACCTGTTTGAAAGTAGTATATACCGATACAAATTCTTTCCGCTTATTTTGATTCCAAATTATCTCATCTAATATATAAATGGGGAATAGTCATTACATGATTCTAATTTTGAAATACGCAATGGATTTTGTTGATTTTTTTTTTTTTGGGGGGGGGGGGGGGGGCGCTGAGCAATAAAGCTGAGTCAGGAAAATATTCTGATGCAAGATTCATCTCCTTACAGCAAAGTGCTGAATAACAGGAATTAAATACCTGCTTCTATCTATCATGAACGTTTATAACTCATATATGAAGTAAAAATTCCATAATCCGCTTCTAAAGAAACAAACAAAGGCAATTAAAATAAATGTTTTTGTGTTTCTGTAATGACGGTAATCCTGTAAATTGATTTACATATTTTTTCAGTAATTTATTAAAGTTTATTGTAAGCATGTTTATGGCTTAACTATTTCAGCATTTTTCCAGAATTAATTTTATTTCAGTATTATCTCAGGCAGCCTTAAGTAATTTTCCTAGCAAAATATAATTAGGGAAAAGAAGATTTTAAATAAAAAATTGACAAATTTGGCCATGCGTCTAAAAGAGGTGCTTTTCACACAGGATGATTGTGCTTTTGTATTTGTGGAAGCACAATGAAAACAATGCTTGATGTTTAGCATTACTCAGAATATAAAAGTGCCTGTACGAGATGACTGCAGCAAAACATAAAAATAAAAATAAATAAATAAATAAATAAAATTAAAATATGGTTATAATATGAAATAAAAGGCTTTTTTGAAAAGGAAGTGAGCTTTTAAATGTTCGATTGTGGACCGCACAAAAACAATTGCTGGTTTGCGGTCAGACAATTTTGCAGTTTTTGAGAACCACATAAAAATTCTGTCGATTGACATCAGTATTCGTACAGGTGATAGAGAAACAATAGTATGAATTAAAGGTTATGATATGCATGATAAAGAACTGAAGAGTAAAACTGTTGTCCATGATCAATATAATAAATGTAGTGTTCATATTTAAGGTTGGAATGGTAACTTTTATAAATGGAATAGGGAATTTCAGCTAGAAATATAGGGAATAGGAAATTCTTTCTAAATTTTAAATTTCTGCTAGTACTTAATAATTTAAAGGGTCACAGATCTTCTAGATTTTCAAAGCATCGATTTTTTTATGAAATAAAACAGATTTGTTATTAACATTTTAAAGCAAACAAATTCATACTGGATCGAAAGTTATAGTAAAAACAATAGAAGTTCATTTTTCCACCTGGCAGCATTTAAAAGGGCAGTGTGCTTGTTTACATTCTGATTGAGTTGCACAACATTTTAGCGTAGAGTTTTTAACATTTTGATATTTATTTATTGCAAAAGAAGATATAATTTTTAATTCCTCCTTTCAAGAAAAGGAAAAATAGTAATTACTTTAACTGTTATTTAGACTGTGTGTATTTTGATTTGGAAAACATGTTCTGCGCTTCGTCCTTGTGAATTGAAAGTAATGAATGAACTTCACTAGAAATTATTGGTGAAAATTTGTATTTAACTTTGATGCAAGTTATATTTACTTATTATTATAGTGTAGTTATTGATGTATGTAAGCATATTAAGATAAGTAATGTTTATTTAGATTCTGAAGCACAACTCACATCTTTGAAACAGAAATTGCCTATCATATTTAGTTTATACTAGGGTAAAAACTATGCCTTTAAAATTGCTGAAACGAGTGCTTTAAAGATAAATTTCCTTTAAATTAAGATTGTGAAACTGTTTCTCTTACTGGTTGTAAATGTTATCGCATCATAGATATTAATTTTATTTTATTATTACTTCAAAACTATAGGTGTGTCGTGAGCAATGTAGTAGTGAAATAACTTTCAAACAAGAAATTTTTTGTAGTCTTTCAATGTTCTTGAACATCAATGTATGAATATATTTGCATACATGCATAGACTCTATATGTGTTTTAAATAATGTAACTATTTTGCTTTTAAATTAAATTTTTTGAATTATATTTTTTTTTATCCTTCAAAATTTCAAAAAATAAAATATTTATTTATAGTTCGCCATTTTGATAACACATCACTTCTCTATTTTCTAAAATGTTTTAAAGCTGCAATTGCATTTCATGTGGGTAGAAAATTGCGCGCAGTGCATGTTATGTTATTTTCTTGCGAAGATATGTTTTTTAATTTAATTATTAAATTTAAAAAAATAATATAGTAATTATACTAAATAAATGGGTATTTTCTGTGACCATTTTTTAAAACAGTATAGTTTGGTAAATATGCGTCTCATATTTCATTTTTATAAGTTAATAATTAATGGAGATACAAAAAATTGAAATAGGGTCACATTTTGAGCATATTTTTAGTTTTAAAAAGGTATGTGACCCTTTAAGAAACAAAATCTCAATTATTGCCGTTGAAGCTAAACGAGCAATTAATACAAATTGCAATTTGATTCATCTAATTGCCATGTCTTAATTATATGTCAGAATACCATAAACGAAATAACATTTTAATTAATGTGCCGTCATAGCAAGATTAAAGAAAAAAGAAATTGAGCAGTTTATGGCACAATATATCTAAGTAAAATGAGCACTAAAAAAGTCTGGAGAATGAAAACTCAATTTCGCTTTTTATGTTTCTAAAATCCATTGGAAATGCCGCAAGCTAAAAGGAAAGCTAATAAACTACACTAAAGAAGCGGAATTGAAATTCAACTTAAAATACGGAGGCGGCAATTACTGGAATTTGTGTTAGAAAAGAATATTAAGGTGATATTTCGCCAAGAAAGAATAGGGATTTAATTTAAAACGTGATCAGAATGCAAACGACTGCTGATCTCAAGTTGGGAAAGACCGTTAAATATGATAAATCATCATATTTTTCAGCCATTTGTACGGATATATCTTTAAAGATATAAATCTTATTCCATAATTTGGGAGCAATTTTTCAGGGAACATCGGGGAGAATTCCAAAGTAACACAGTTTAAACGTTATTGTCTCAATAAATTAGCCAAGGAGGTGGGGAAGTTTTTCAGAAACATTATGAGTTCAATACAGAAATATAGGTTCATTTCGCTAAGAAACGAAGGAGCGTTTTCTTCTAAACCACGAAAAGGAAGTCATTGCTATAAACATAAATTGAGATGACTTGAGTGCGTTAGGGGAATCAAAACTATACCTTCGATGCCACCACCAACATTACAATCTCTTGATAACCGTTAGTGTTTTCACTAGGGAAAAATAATCTCGTGGTTCTAACAATTACATTGGAAATATGATTTTTGCCTTCGTTAATAATGAGTAACAATGATGGAACTTAAGGACCCATTAAGATATTTATAACAGAATTAAGTAAATAAAGTAGTGAATAAATACAATTAAAATATCTTCGTTAAAAGCAAAATAAAATACAAAATTAATAGTTTTGACCGGTTTCAAAGGCAAAACATTCTTCTTCGCCAGGACACGCACGAAGTGCAACTTTCACTCGTGAGAGACAGATCGGCGAATGATGTACAAACAGCAAACGTAATTAAAGCAGGGAAAGAGCGTTGTCAACAGCGAGAGGAGAAAAAGAGGTAAAGAAATGAAGGAGGATGGAACAAGAGGTGGTACACACCGAATGAACGGTAATATACCAAAGAAACAGTGAAAGTCTAACACAGGATTCAGACAAAAATGAAAAAAGTAAACGAAATCAAAAAATTAAACCAGATATTTACAAACAGTAAAGAAGAAAGGACAATTATCATTAATACGGGAGTCTGACTGAGAAACAACCAAGACACTTTCAAGAAATTTTAATTCAAGAATGGAATTAGGAGTCAAAATGATCTTAGCTTCCGAAAAATTAAAAACATGATTAAAGAATATTCAGCAATTGCCGATTTAGAAACATCTTCTTTAGAAACATGGCTCATGTGCTCTTTAATACGAAATTTAAGCGCTCTTTTTGTTTGATTAAAATAAATATGACCTTGCTGTTTACTTTTAATTTTGTATCATACGTTATGATTAAAGTTGTTCTCTTTCGAAAGAAGGCATTTTCTGTTGATAGTTTCATCATTCACATGTTTTTCACTCTCCTTAGATACACTTTTTTCTATGTAATAAACGATTACCCACATTTGTTAATTATAATGAGCAAGAACAGATTTTTACATAAAGCCTAAAAGTAAGTTAGTTAAATTTATATATATATATTCTTTTAAGGTTCAAACTCATGCACTAATAGTTATAATTGACTACAAATGAGCGCTTTTAGCTTTAAATATAGGGGGTTCTTAAAACTCTCCCCAAAAAGAACGTTCATAATTGACTGAAGCTTTTAATTACATAATGAAGCCGTGCATAATACCGAACAAACACATTTCTCAAAAGACAAAATGAATTGACAAAATAGAACAAATGCGGGATGTTTCGGAAAATAAAATTTCTTTGAAAATTAGTTTCAAGAAGTTATTTGAGGGGAACCAAGAATGTATATATTAACTGCAAAAGGTTTCACTTGCCGATTTTAGCGTTTGCTCTAACTGCAGCAATGAAAAAGTAATGAAGTAGATTACGGAGAAAAGATAAAGAAAAAGAAATTTAATTTTCGGAAACGAAAATTTTACTGTTAATTAAACTCAGAAAAGCGTGGAATAAAAAGCCTTCTTTGTAAGACATATTAACTACGGAGAAGAAAGGATATTGTGAGCGGCACCTCTAGTGCTTCTATGTTTAACACGCATTAAAACAAATATATTTATTCGAGAAATAATAAAATAAACAAATATATTTATTCGAGAAATAAACAAATTGGAAAACAAAGAAGTATTTTCGACAAATAGAATTATTGAGGCTTGCAGTTAGTATGTTTTCTTTTGCATCCGTTATGATTATCATTGGATATACTGCAAAAGAGATTTATTTATTACAAAGGGAACGTTACGTTTTCTGTTAGAAAACATCTGAACCAAAAAACATGAACGATTTTCTAGAATTGAAAACAGACAACATGCTTTCTAAGAACTGCAAGGGCCGTCTGGTCAAATGGTTGGTTTCCATTTTGACTTTCAGATGAGCTCCGAGTAGGCATATGGGTTATGACAGACTAAGGGGTGGTGGTGGACATAGCTGGATTTCGTTTTCAATTATGAACCTTACTGGAAAATTAATATAATTTTTTAATCAATGGTAGATTATGATCACCCCCTTCCTCCGCTTATGTTACTGAAGCTCTGTATGTCATAGGCATAGCCAGGATCTCGTAAACAAGGAACAATTTATCGAGTATGAGGTTACAGTGGTAAATATTGATCAGTTAATGTAGATCAAGTCAAGCCTGTTTAGCTATTTGTGTAAATAAATGAATTTAATTTTTCCTCCTACAAACAGAATTCTCTTTCATTCTACATTACAGACTATTTTATACAACTATAATATTAAATATATATAATAAAATAGTCATCGAATGTAATCTAAAAAACAAATTCGAATGCAATCTTTAAAACACAGCATGCATTTTTTACTTTCCTTATATACATAATGTATAAGGAAAGTATTGTGACGGGGTCGAAAATTCGAATTCGAGTTTTCGACGGGAGAGCACGTTTCAAGCATCCCTAATCACGAATCAAACATTTTTGAAGTGATGTCTGTGTGTGTGTATGTGTGTGTGTGTGTGTGTGTGTGTGTGTGTGTGTGTGTGTGTGTGTCAGTGAGTCTGTGGAGACGATAACTGACGAACGAATGGACCGATTCGAACCAAATTTGGTACAAAAATCACAATCCGTAAACACTGGATGCCTATTGTTTTTATACGTAATCGAATGCTCAGAACCCCCCTAAATTTTCGAATAAAATTTTGAAAAAATCGTCAAAAAATCAAAACCGCTAATAAAGTTACGCAAATAGACATTTCTTATGTAATTTTTCATTAGAAAACGATTGGCATAAATTTTAGAACGCTAACATAAACCGTTCTCGAGATATTGTACATTTTTCAAAAAAATTATGAAAAAGTCACATAAAAGAAAAAATTCCTATTGAGAAACATGTTCACTTTTCATATGTAATACCATGCGATAAATTGAGTGACATCATTCTCGTGGATCTAGCTTGTTCCATTCATGAAAAAATATACTTTGAATAATACTTTTGTATTTAAACGCCAATAGTCATTTATCTGCTGTAAGAATAACTTTTTTCTTAGTGCATAACGCTTGGCGAGATTTTGGCGACGAATTTGGCGGAATGTCGCCAACTTGGCGACTTTTTTGAAATGTTGCCAAATTAATGAAAATCTCGCCAAATGGATAAAAATGATGCTAAATCAATGAAAATGACTACTAATTGTCGAAAATTCAATATCTTGGAAAGAATATTAGTATCTACTAAAAGAAAAACCTATTTTTTTACTGTAAAAGTAGTAAATTCATTACATTATATAAGGAAAGTCATGTGTTGCCCACATCAGATTTTTAATCTTGAAACGCTAACGAAAGTCTGTTTTTGCAATAAACCAAACTATTGTTTTTACGTAATATCTTGATCTTTTATTGCTTTGATCGTTGCCGCAAGTTGACAATATTACTCACAGATTTATAGAGCTGCAACAAAATTTCAACAAATCCAACCGCTTGTAAAGAGAGAAATAAAATAAACCGTTTGCGCATGTGTACTTTTAAGGGCTCCAAATATACGCGTGAAATTCTGGACGAAAGGATTTCGGGAATAGAAAATTCTATAGCAGTGTCAATGTAGAAAACAAAACTTGAATGTATAGTGAAAGAGAAATGGGATATTGAATAAGGATACAATATGCGAGCAGAGAACAAAGTATTATTTAAAAAAGAAAATAAAGCGAGACACGCAATCCTTGGTTACATATCCTTGAACAGCATTTCAAAAGATTCAGAACGAAATCGACCAATATTTTAGGAGCATGAATACGAAGATTTGAAGAGTTAAAATTGAAAATTTTAGAATAAAATGGAACGTATATTTAACATTGAATGGAAACGAATTGTTTCTAAATTTATTTTGTAGGAAGATTTTATAGCATTAACAAAATAATACGATATATAGAAACAACATTGCGTCAAAATGAAACACTACCATACAAAATAAATTTTAAATGAAAAATAAATCATTAAAATAAAATTAATAATATATTTTAAATGAAAAATAAATCATTAAAATGAAAGATAATAATATATCTTAAATGAAAAATAAATCATTAAAATGAAAAATAATAATATATCTTAAATGAAAAATAAATCATTGATATTTTTAGCACAGCTAATGTTCAGTCGTCTAACTTTTCTTTCGATCCAGACCGTCCGACTAACCCGAAGGTGTAAAATATCTGTGCCTTAACCACTGAGCTATTCCACCCTAGTCGTTCACCTTATACCTACATACTAGAATTACTATTGCTGCCGATAAATATTTTACCTCCAAGGACTTTGCCTCATGTGCTCGCCCCTCTAGACGGCTATGGAGTTCACTTAAAATATTAAAGGAAAGACATCGCCTCATAAACTGAAAGGAAAGCTGATGGATAGACTGTCATTTGACCAGCCGAGATAGGTGGTTTGAATCCCATCCCTGAAGCATTAGTTCTTTAGAAACTCCACTAATATTTTCAATATACGTAGGCCGAGTATCCGTGGAAACAAAATATTATATACATAAAGAAAATTATAAAATTAAATTGATAAAAAGTTTTCTTGATTAAAAATTGAGTTTTCCTGCAAAGTTAGAGGAGCATACACAGATTATCGCTAAACACGACGATGAAACTATAATCCTATCATGTAATATGCATTTTTATATAACACAAATTCCATTCGATGAGAGAGAATAGATAGCTAGTCTAAATTTATTCATCATTAAGTTTAATATATGAAATGGAATCTCGTGGATGCTTATCGAGTTGTGGGAATTCCACATGCATGAATCAATAAGAGACAGGCACCCAAGTACTCATTAGACTACACGCGGGGCATTCAAGTCAATTCCGGATAATTATGCATCTATATATATCAAATACCGTGCATAACATTTCCTGCACGTATAACCGAGTTACATATATTATCATGAGCAATATCCCCGTAAACTTTAGAATAGTACAATCGTATCCGGGTAACTTACTAAATTATAAAATTTTCCTTCAAATCTTTATTTCAAAGGTAACGTGTTTTTTTTTTCTGTTAGGAAACAAAACTTTCGAATCCAAGAAACCTCAACTTAAGATTTTCTACTATCGCAGATAGACATTTTCTCTATTGGGAGCTTTCGTGATCTGCAAGGTTCACCTATGACATACCTATTTGCACTCTGGCATTCAAATCCATAAGTGTCGAGTTTTAATCCTAAATACGTGTTGGAAGTATTTAGTACTAATTTATCCTAATGATTCAAAATTCTCTTTAAACTGTAGGTACCTGTTAAAGTAGCCTTCGTGTTCAAACAAAGAATATTAACTTTAAAACAACCAAATTCAGTCTAATTTGAGAGCTGCAAATTTCCGACCCAAAACAAGAAGTTCTTATTTAACAAGCCATTCTTCATCCTGGAAACTTGGATTCTTTATCCTGGAAGCTAGAATTCTTCCCTCTGACAGTTAGGATTCTTAATCCTGGCAGCTCAGATTCTTAATCCTGGCAGCTAAGTTTCTTAATCCTGGCAGCTAGGATGCTTAATCCTGGCAGCTAGGATTCTTAATCCTGGCAGTTAGGATTCTTTATACTGGCAGCCAGAATTCTTTATCCTAGCAGCTAGGATTCCATATCCTGGCAGCTAGGATTTTCCATCCTACAGGATAATTGGATTTTTACAGTGGTTTACCATCCATATTAAGCAAAAATTATATTCAAATGCATGTAAATTCCAAACTCTTATAAGAAAGTTAAAATAAAATAAGATACAGTTGAACAAATTATTACATCAAACTTGGGGTTTATTTTTGGCTTTTAAATTCATTTTGCGTGCAAAACCTTATTCACGCTTTTCCAGATATCAGAATAATATAACAATAATTCTTGCGGAAACAGCAATACAGCAGGCCAGACCCTAAATGCACTTAGCGTACGCCACTGTGTTTAAATATTCATTGAGCAACATTGAATAAGTAATCTGAAAATAGAAGGGATGGGGGAGGGGGGATTTCTAACGTGAACTGCAAGCATAAAACGGTAATTACAGATTATATATTTTAGCCGCCCACAGAAATTCTGCATTTTCGGTAACGTGTTACACTTTGCAAACAGGTGTTCTTGCCTCCTAAAATGGTTACGATATTTCTTGGATAAAAGACTCGCAAGAAAATATTGTAAGTCAGAAAATCATTAGCATTGGATTCACTTGGGACGAATTTTAACAGAGAGGCGAAAATTATGCAATTCAATTTATGCTCCGACTGAGGACACTTTCACGATTATAAAATTTATTTAAATTAAAGGAAAGCGAATGAAATAAAATACGAAGAGAATGCATGAAAAAGAGGCTTTCAGCGCACGAAGATAATTAAATGAAGAAATATTTTGAACATATGCTCATGGCAGTTATGACAGATTTAAAATGAACAAATCAAAACCATTTGCAGTAGAGTTAAATAGGATGATTACGAAATGTTTTGAGGATATTCTTTTGTTCGATTTATATTTCCATGAAAAACAAATGTGACACATGCAAAATGTTTTAATAACAATTGAGAGTAGGAATATGTGTCTACAGTTGATTGAACAATTTTTCAAGATAATGAAGAACATTGAGAATTATATATATCTTTTAAAGTAGCAAAAAGGAGCACACACATTTGACAGGAATGTGTTATGATGGTATTTGATCTGTCAAACAAAATCTATTATAATAATCTATTAATGTTTTTAATAAAAATCCTTTAGTTAATTTCGAAAATTAGCAGCAAACAGAATATATTTATTATTATATGGTATTGCACCAATTATTTTAAACCTTTACTTTTACTTAGATAGACAGTAAAACTTTTCACGGTGTGTCATCTATTGAATGTTTGTGGCATATATTTTTATGTATCTATTTAAACCATTTCAGTATGCACTTCAAATTCACGAACCGATCAACTGAGTCCAAGAATTTAGTATGCAAAAAATGACTTACCGATTTACAAAGATACCACGAGAGTCACGGGAACATCTTCAATTTGTTTTCGAAAATTTAAAACATATTTCAAATTGCTAATTATGTTAATATTTCTGGCAAAAGATTATTTTATAAGTATTTTTTATTTAGAAGCGCGTGATATAATTTACAGAAATATACTACGATATATTGTATGTTTGTAATGTAATATCGGAAAAGTCACAGCAAATTAAATATTTTCACTATTATAAAACAAGTAAATGCTTTACAAGTACTTTCAACCATAAATAAATAGGTATAAGTGGTTAGTAGTTATCACAAGTCATTCTCGAGAAAATCAAGCGAATTACACGAAAATCGCTATTTTTTAAATCGGCAATACCGAAGCAAGATTTTCAGCGAGATCAGGCAATAAAAGAAAATCTGCAATATAACATTGTTTTCCCACTATATCGAAATTTTGCATTCTGTAGCGAAAGACATGTGTTGAGGACATAGATGTCTTTTAACTTTACGCAAAACACGATTCAATTTGCAGACGCAATCCCCCATGGGCTGGCAGGCATCATCTGTCAAAATATACTGGAAATACATAATGATGGATCAGAAGCAAATCGATAGAACAGTGAATGACGATTAATTTTCCCTATGCAAGATATTCTAGGTTATAAATATCGAAACACGAGAACAAGTGTTCTAGCAATGATGAATATGCATTATAAAAGAATTGGTGACTTTAAATAGTTATTGCAGAGATAACCTTATATTATTTCCTCACCAGATTTCAAGCGAAAGAGATATGAAATAATATTAGAACATAAAAATATATATTAAATAATTTTAATAAAATCAAAAGAAATCTAATAGTCATTGTATCTATGCAAAGTAAAAATAATGTATGTTTGTTCCGTAATCAATCCCGTCCATGTTTCTAGTTTCTAGGGTCAGGGGTTTTACAGATATTAATAAATAAACCTTCTATATAAATAATATTATGCAGATGATCATTTTATCTATGCAAAGTAAAAAGAATGTATGTTTGTTCCGTAATCAATCCCGTCCATGTTTCTAGTTTCTAGGGCCAGGGGTTTTACAGATATTAATAAATAAACCTTCTATATAAATAACATTATGCAGATGACATTTCCTCCGAAATTTTGAAGAATATTGCTGTATTGCATATTGCATTAAGTCATGTTGGCATTAAATCAAATGTGTTTATACAGCAAACGATATTTATTTAATTTTTTTGGTTTAAAAAAATAAAGAAATAGATATAAAAGTAAATTTTATAAAGAAATGACATTATATTTGTGATTGGGTTATATCATTACGGCCTTAGGATATAAACTTACGGGAATCAATGATACATTTTTCTAAATGATCCTTTTCCCGCAAATATTTTTAAAATTCGTATATTTTCTATTATGTTTAACCGATGTTGACTAAACGTCAACAGAAATTTTTTATTTTGTCTTGAGGGAAATTAAAATAGAATTTTTTGGAGAACAATATCATTTAGAATACTACTTTTTGCACATATTTTAAATCACGAGAAATGGAAGGTTTATCTGCTGAAAGGAAATAGCTGTAAGAACAGGTTCTGGATTTAAGAATTTTGTAAATTCTAGATCTTGAATTAGACATACTTCCTATATTGCTGATTAACTCCTCGTGATGTCACCAGTTCTAAAACAGTAATTTTACAATATGACTTCAGAAACTAATACAGATACAATTTTTAGCACATCGACAATTTGGGAGTTTAGTATAATGAAACTTACTCACAATAAAGCTAGCACTTAATACTCGCATAAATATTTATTTTGCACAAATTCACAAGTACTACTGCAACTTCGAATTATTTTACACTAATTATATTATATAGTTTATTTGTCGCTACATATTCAAATCGTGCATGTGAAGACTAATTAAAACGAAAGCTTGAGATTATTCTGGAATTTGAGTCACCACATTCAGAAGATTTCTAAAACGTAAAGCTCCATTATATTTTTATTACTTTCCCTATATACATAGTATAATGTATAGGTAAAGTATTATAACGGTTTCGAAAATTAGAATTCGAGTTTTTGAGTATGTTTCAAGCATACAAGAACTAGAATCGAAAGGTTTTGAGGTGATGTCTCTGTGTATGTGTGTATATGTATGTCTATCCGTGAGTCTGTGGGGAAGATATCTCCCGAACAAAGGCAGTGTTTCGAACAAAATTTAGCACAAAAAATTGTAATCAGTAAATACGGGAAGCCTATTGATTTTAAAAGCAATCCAATGCTTAGAACCTCCCCCCCCCCCCCCAACTGTTCGAATGAAATATTGAAAAAATTAAAACCTTAAAAAATGTTACGTAAATATTCATTTCTTATGTAGTTTTTCATTAGAAAACGATTGACACAAATTTTAGAACGCTAGCACGAACCGTTCTCGAGACATTGCACATTTTTAAGTTAATTTATAAAAAACAAAAAATTAGCAAAATTAAAATGAAATATGTTCACTTTTCATATGTAATATTATGCTATAAATTTGTTATTATCATCTGGTGGATATAGTTTGTTCCATTCATGAGAAAATAATACTTTGTGTAATAGTTTTGTATTTTGACGCCTAACAATTCAGCAATAGCCATTTATATACAAGAAATGCTCTTTTCTCCGCCTGTCTGTAACGCTTGGTGATAAATTTGGCTAACTTAGAGACTCATTTAGTGAAATATCGCCAACCTGCCGATATTTCGCCCCAGATTGGCAAAAATACGTAAAATTGGCAAAAATGACGCTAAGTTAACGAAAATGATGCCGAATTGATGAATTAAAATATATATATATATATATATATACTATATTGTACTTCGAAATAATTTTACATCTTGTCATGCGAAAACCGCAAAATGTACAATATAACATTAATTGATTAGATGTACAATTCAACACAAGATCTGAAAAATTATTTTCACTGTGAAAAAAGCATATTTATTGCATTATATAGGGAAAGTAAAGTGCTGTCCACATCAGATTTTTTATTTTTAATACCACGTCGTTTGTGAAGCATTTTCAGATGAAATAATAAAAATGTACGGGTGACCCAAAATATATTTAAAGACTAAAAGTGAAATTTAATTGGTAAATAACAAACAACTACTGTCACGTTTTAATTTCTGAATCATTTTTATGAGCGTCTTTTGTGCAGGTAAATGTTGTCTTTAATCATTAGAAAAGCGAATACAATTTACAGAAAATACATCATAACATTTTTATTTTAAAAGATTTGTCAAAACATGCCTAGTCCTTTGATAAATGAAGCTTATTTGCTTTACGAAATCTTATTTCCTTTCAAAGACATTAAAAGGGCCTATTCATTACGTCTACGTTGCATGGCAGCACCCGTAAAGCAGGCCAAAGTATCAAATGCTTGTTCAGCAGATTTGCAGAAGTTAAAAAGTACTAAAATACATATATTTATTCTGCGCGGTTCTCGGCAAAGATTTTTACGATTGGACGCAAGGCGAAATCTAAAGTTCTTTTTTATGTATAGATACATATATAAGCTGAAAATAAAATGGCAAAAAGTGAAGACCTTCAAGGGAAATGGTATGGAAAGAAAATTTCCGGGAATAGGCCAACAACGGGGAGAAGAGAACATCCCCCATTTTTACCCCATTTATATTTTTGCCTATGTTCCCAGTCTAGTTTAAGAATATATATATATATATATATATATATATATATATATATATATATATATATATATATATATATATATATATATATATATATATATATATGGAGGTTTTTACGTATTCCATACTCGACTGTAATCTATAAAATAAAATTGAAGAAAAAGTTCGGAGACACAGAGGGAGGGGAAAAAATTACAAATTTGGAGCTTTTTTATGTTCTTTGTTCTTATGGGAGAACTGCCGTAGGTGCATAGGGAATCGGAAAAAAGAGGTGCGACAAGGGACAGGGGAAAAGAAAGCAGGGGTTAAAATCTCATAAAAGAGCGTACTCACAAAGGAGTGATAGGAATTTTTACAGCCAAAAGTTTCGAAGATGACAGTAGTTGCGACAGTTTTCAAGGAGAAACCAAGAAATAGTGCTGAAATGAAAATGTCCCCAAATCTGGAATTTACCGCGATAAAAACTGCTTTACGACAGTGGGCAGAAATTCGATAAGCCGTTTTGCAGTCAGGGTGAAATTGCTGAGACAGAATAATTTACTACATGCGCATTTTTAAAAAAATATTCTTCAAGCGTTGTTCTCAAGAATTCGGCTCCCAATTTACAGCGTGTCGATACGTATAAAAATGGCGATAGCTCGAAATGTAAGTTCTCGGGATTCGCAGTCAATATAAACGAGATTTCTGACATTCCATTCAATTTCTTATAAGAGAAAGAGGGGAGTGAATGTATTTATTATAGTAAAATGAATTCAATAAATGCGCCTCGGGAGTGCAGAAATTTTTACAATACATTTTTAAATTTAAAAATTAATAAATTTTGTTGCGAGTGACAGACAAATGGATTTGCTTGAGTCTCACTAATATGCTCCGAAAATTCGAACACACACTAAATCTCTTCTGCTTCCAAATACACACATATTTACAACTTATGCGATATTATGCATCAAAAACTATTTCTATAAGGCATAATATACTGCACAAATAAGCAAGCTGAATTAAAGCGAATAATTAAATAACTTTAAAAGGTTATTGTTCAACTATATGCATTTATGCTGGTTATTTATAATTTACTAATTAACATTAAGTTAGCAGAAACATCTTATCAGAATTATTTTTAAAGTTCCCTTTGTTAGGAAGGGGGAGGATCATCCCATTGCTTGTTTTCTTTTAAAATAAGATATTTGTCTGCGTCCTCTGTAGCGGAAAATTAAAGCGTCTTCTAGAGTTGAAATTTGCTACAGAGACGTTTCACTTTCCCGTAATGTGCACCTCGTCGAGTTTTTTTTGTTTTTTTTTTTTAAATTTGAATTAGTTTAAAAGTGACGAACATTTAAATGTTCCGAAAATCCGTTAAAATTTCGAGTTTAAAATAATCTTTATTCCGAGCAGATGATAAAATCCACTCATTAAAATTGCCGCTATATGATAAAAGATAAAATGGCGCAGGTGGTCGATATTTGTTGTGCTATTTTCTTTGCTATTTCCTAAATTCGCAAATTTTAGAGATACATGCTCATGTTTTAGAACATATAATTATTTCAACATTATAAGTGTGCTCGGAAAATTTAACTCTAATCGGACAAAAATAGCTTGGGCAGTAATTATTTTTGTGAATTTTACTTCTGGGAAAAATAACTTTTTCTTTCTTGCGACTTCTAGTGTTTTCGTTTATTTTAGGCAATCCAAAAGTCCAACTTCTTAAATATCGGTTTCTAATTTCGTGAATTTAAAATATGGAACAAACTTTAAGAGATGATAGAACACACCGAAACAAACACTTTTCGTCAAAGAATACATTGACGCAAGTTAAGCGGTTAGACGCTCGAGGGGGGCTTTCCATTTCTCCAGATACACAGTCTTTTGCAACGCAAAGACAGCAGATTTCGCATGCACCGTCAACGATATATGATTCGTCAACGATTGACGAACTAGATATTTGTGCGCATTCGTGGTGAATTGCAGTGCATGTATAATGTGTATCAAAGGTCATTTAGGGCGTATTAAAGGAGAGTATTATGTACGCGTTTTAAAATTGTTATGGATGAGCATGGAAAAAATGAAGCACGGGAATGATTTTAGCTTAAAACAGGAGATTTGGAAATTGATCGGTGTTACCTGTATTTATTTTATTTAAATAATGGACCCTTATTGGGACCCGGACTACGTCGGGAAATTCGTTCTAGTGTTTTATATTTTATTCATTTTGTTTTTCAACTAATACTTAGTGTATTTTAATATTTCGCCATTGGTAGCATCCGCTGCATCAAAAAGCCGTAGGACATGATTGTTCATTGATTGGATTTCTATGGAATATAATGGTAGCGGTTAAATTTTGTTGTTGTTTGTCCCCTTTTCCACGGTGCCAAATATTATATTTTCTAATGCGATCCACTAATACACCTTACATCTGTATTTAAAAAAAAAATTCTGATTTTTATTGTCTTTCATGCAGTTTTACTATTTTGCATGCTCGTTAAATCAGGAAAGCTATCAAATTTTGCTCGTTAAATCAGGAAAACTATCAAATTTTGCTCGTTAAAAACGAGAAAATCAGTTATAAATTAACATAGTACCAATGAAAAGATCATAATTGTTTTCATTACATCCAGAATCTCGCAAAATGCATGCTCGTTAGAAACTGGCTCTACAGCACTCATTACAGCAATAACGAGAAAAACAAACTATTTATTATTTCTTATATAAATAATTATTTAATATAAGAAATAATAAAACTGGCGAAAGATCCATTTATTTTGCTCTGACTTTTTATTTCTTTTCTAAATAACGAAAAATTCATCTTAATTAAAAAAATAAAATTTAGAGGAAATGTTTATTTATTTCATTAAAGAAGGATTTAAAAACATCTTTATTCTCGTAAATGAATTTAGATTAATCCCATTTAAGTAAATTGAGTAACAGAATTAACTTTTTCTGCATTTCTAATAGAAATGGATAAATAGTGCAGCATTACATGGCCATCGCACGGAATCTGGATGAAAAGGGCCCCAACTCTGGCCATCCAATTAGGCGGCGCGTACCTCTTAGAATATTAATAACGAAAGTTCCTCTAAAACATTTCCTAATCTGCATTAATTTCAAACATTTACCATTAACTGTATTAACTGTAAACACGTTCATTCCAAAATAAATTCGAGACACTTTCAAATAAGATAAAATTTTACATGACGCGTATTCGTTAGATATATAATTACACAAGTTAAATAATCGAAATTTAATGGAACAGAAAATTAATCGTTTAACCCATCTTCAGCTTGAAGCAGAAGTACTAAAACTGGCGAAAACGGATCGATTTTCACCGCAAAATTAAGATTTAATGATAGAACGAAGTGCGATAGCAAGACAAATATTCAATGAAAATACAATAGCCACAGCAATTACTTTCAATATACACACAATGCTCATTCATCTTAAGCTTCAAAGAATGCTGATAAAATGCTTGCCATAACTATTTTGAAGACTCAAGAGTACTTTAAAGATCTTCCAAAAAATGAAAGGTAGGAAACTCATCATAGAAGTGCATCGCTAAATGGATTTTTCTGGAAATTAAAATCTCATTTTTCAGTTTGCTCACATGCAATTCTAACCCAAGAGCGCCTTTGCTCTCGCAAATTTTTAATGATGCAGGCTTAGTAAGGTATGAAATCGTGCGCTACATTAAAACATTTTAACAGAATAAAAATTAATGTGTCGGAATAATAATATGAAAAAGAACATAGTTACATATTCCTTATGTTTTGTAACTCCTTGTAACTATTTTTAACTAATATTTGAAATTGAAACCTAAAGACAGATTCAACGATGCTTATATAATTATATAAGTTTTTAAACATTCCATACTATATTTCAATTAAATATTTCAGGTTTTCTATCAAAATGAATTGCTAAGACAATGCCCAGAATTTAATTACAAAGACAACCAGCCATTTAATTCCTGCCATGATTTATGGAGGTAAATGTTAGTTACAGTTACATAGGGACATATTAAAGTTGGAACGTTTTGGTGGTCTGCAGTTGTTTTGAACACACGAGAGACAGATTTTCCGGAACCTATAGTGTAATGTGTTTATTGTACCATCTATTTACTAGGAATTAAACGCTTGAATAGAAGAGGATGACAAGAAACATTTAAATAGGCATATAGCCATATGAACATAATAGGTATATGGTCATATTTCAAAAGAGCAATAATACCATTCTCAAGAAACATCTGGAAAACTGTATTTAACACATTGGCTGAAATGTAATGCGCCGGCATGTCACACCCTAATTGCTATAAAGTACCGCATGTCACACTACATATTGTTTGAAATTGTAATTTTAAATACGTAAAGCTCTTTTGGCAGTTGCGTAGCACACCAGGATTATTTGCTTTTCCATAACGTATTCTCACAGCGGAAAAACATTGCTGTAACCAACGTGTGTCATAATAGGAAAACCACACGCATAAAAGTCTGTGTCTGTCCATACATCCCACGTTCCTATAACGTGTTTTAAGTTCCATGTTTCTGCCAAAATCTGAATTCTTTCCGCTGGGGGAGATTCGAACTTTCAATGAAAAGAGCAGCGACTCTTCGTATTTCGGTGTTCACTACACTAATCACGTAACCAGTTTGATATCAACTCAAACTTAAGCATAAAGTATCGGATTGACATTTTTTTTCTATAAGGAACAAAAAATATACAGTCAACAACAGTAACAAATTTAATGTAAATTTGTATACATATTTGCAGTTGATTTTTTTGCAGGTCGAGCTAATTGTCTCAACTGTGTTTCATGAAATACAAGCCTGTAAATGAGCACGTAAAAATCAGTTTTTGAACTTTCCATTAAAATAAAATCTGGGCATCAACGGGCAACTTTCAATAGTATCCGTATATAATTTATGGTAAATTATTAAAGAATTTACATTACATGCGTTTAAAATTTGCCACATCTTACCCAAAACACTTTTAGACATTTTTGCTTAGCTTTGAATTTCATTTATTTAATATATTTACTGAAATCTACTGCTGCTAAATGACATACATAAGTTCTTAATTTTGCTAATGGCGACACACTGGTTTATCAGCATAATTAAAATTGCCTGATATTTAGCTCATTTATGTAAAATAGATAAAGAAACACATGATTTGGACGAGTGGAACATAAAAATAAAACAATATGATTCTAACAACACATGTCTAAAAGATTCGGCAAAGTACATGAATCATTCTCATTGTTACAACGAAACTAAATAAAGGGTTCACAGCTTTAATACTCCCGTGGGGGATCTTAGTTTAATTATGTAACTGTATATGATTAGCATCGAGGGAAAGCTTCATTGCCGAAGTCCCCAAAAAGTTTTGGAAGAGTGAAATATGCAAACGTAGAAATTAATATGCCGCGAAGGAAAACGCCTAATACATGAAATTAATCGTCACAGCCACCATCACTTTCATCAGCAATCCTCCCCCTTTTCCTGGCATATCAGCCAGTTATCAAAGTCCGCACCAATATTGCGATTGACTAATCAATGAATCGTCGGATTCGAATACTTACGGTGCTTATGCGATGTAAATGGTGATAAACGGTGTCCAAACCATTACTGATGAGAGGAAGCAGTAACCGAGCAAACATCACTGCGAAGCATCGTAATTTCGGCTGCGAGATTCGATTGCCCTAAACTAAATTCCTGGATATTAACAGGATAGAAAATGGGTGGCACTGCCAATATATGATAGATGGGATAAAACAGATCTGGTCAGTGGCAAGTAACACCATGCTATATTTCTTCACACAAAAATGAAATAAAAAGGGATATCTTTTCCAATGTCTAGTTCAGTGCATTGTGGGATTTGAAATCTCAAATTAACGCATTTGGACAGAAATTTGAAATGAATTGTAAATATTCATGCAATAGATTCGATGCTTCTCACCTTCATTCACTTTCAATTTAAAATAAATAATATTTTATACATGCATTTTAAACCGTACAATCATAAAATTTATGAAAAGGACAATATACGACTAGAAATGGTGGCGTACCAAGTAAATGCAATACATAGTTTGAGAAAGACGTATCTATAAAGTGAAAAACGCATGACTCGCATTCATTGTTACAGCAAACTAAAATAAAGAGCATTAGTGTGTACACATTAATTTCCGCAGAAGAAACTCAAGTTTAATTATGCCCACTGCCTTTGATTAGCATAAAAAGTTTAAGGTCAGACGTCTCCAAAAGCTTGACCTGAGTTAAATATGATCGTCACGGCTACCACCACTTTCATTAGCACTCTATTTTTCCTTTTACATTGCATATAAACTAGTTATTAATATATGCACCAATACTGCAATTGACGGATCAATAAATTGCCGGATTGAACTATTAATGGTGCTCATGCAATGTAAACGGTGATAAATTGTATCTGACACTTCAGTGATGAGAAGAAGTTATCGAGCAAACATCGCCGTAGAGCGATGTTTGCTCAGTGACTTCTGCAAAACTTAATTCCATAAACCTAATTCATGTGCAAAATGATGCAAAGCAGGGGCGGCACAACTTTTTGGCAAGTAAACTCACAATATATTTCTATATGGCACTAAACTGTGATAGAAACATAAAATGCGATTGTTATTGCATTAAATGCAATAGATAGCCACAAACAGATTAAAACAAAATAAAAAGAATTTAATGATTTGGTTTATTCACGAGTAAAAATTACACAGGCATACAAAATTGAAGGGCATAAAAATGTGTGCTAATTGTATACGAATTTTGGGTTCTAAATGCAAAAATGACTTCAGATTTGCTCCATCACGTACAGTTAATTCACAATTTGCTTTAATGCATTTATGTTGAAACATGTAGTTAAATGAAATCAGTAGGGAAAAATTACCACATGAAACTTGTTTTGTGGTCAGTTCCGAATATATTTATTTAACTATAAAATTTGGTTATTTACACCTTAAACTCCGTCCAAAGGTTCAATAGTCCTCTTTTTTTTATGCCAGTGAAGCTGCTCGTGTTTTGTTTTTTGTGCGTTGCTTCTGGATTTTCCCGATGTAGCATCTAGCAATAATCCTCCATCCTATTAACGTCCCGCCAGTCTTGGTATCTCTTTTCCATCTCCTTAATACCTTAATGGAAACGTTCTCCCTGTTTCTCACTTACTGCACGTAGATTTTCTGGGGAAAACTTACGTATTCAAGAAATACTCATAGAGCATCCTAAAGCTCTGAATTTCTGCAGCATGTATTAAACAATAAGTACGTATTCACAGTCCTTGTTCCCAAGGACTGAAGTCAAGGTATGGTAACCATAATTTTGAAGGAACTTTGAAGTCCATTTTTCTACTTCAGTCGTAGTTATGAAGTTTTCATCTGATAGAAATTTTCTAATGTCTGGGCTGACAAAAATATTTTGCTTCTAATAAGTTAGGGAACATCTTGTAGAGCTACATGGTGCAGTTTTATATGATGAGGTGGGAAAATTAATAAAAAAAATCGACTTTGTGAAATAACTGTTTGCGGTATGACATTTTATTGTTTTTCTATTTCATTGCCCAAAATACATTAAATACAGCTAAAATATTGAGAAAGTTCTTTCATCACAGGACTGTGTTGTTAATTATTACGATTGGTTAATCAATGAATAGTTAATGAATCGTTGTAATATTTACGATCCTTATGCGATGTAAATGGTGATAGACGTTGTCCATCCAATTACTGATGAGACGAAGCAGCAACTGGGCAAATATCGCTGTGAAGCATTTATAATCCTAACTGCGAGATTCGATTGCCCTAAACTAAATTACAGCAAATTAACTGGATGGAAAACAGGAGTGGTACTGACAATATGCTAGAGAGGATAAACAAATTCGGTTTTCGGCAAGCAAACCTATCCTATGATATATTTCTTCATCACAGGCAAATGAAACATAAAGGATTACTTTGTATCGTTCAGTATAGTGCAGTATATGGGTTGAGATCGGAAGTTAACGTATTCTATAGACTATTATTGTAAATAGTAATGCCACATAATCTTTACTTTAAATCCAAAGTACAATAAAATTATTTTGAATATTCATAAGCATGAAATGACTCACCATTTTCGTACGCACAGTGACTTTTAAATGCATTCAAATCAACTGTTTTAAAACTTTTTAGCAGCTCAAAATAAAAATACCTTTAGCAAAGTAGGCATTATTAGATTAAAAAAAAATCCAGTAAATTAATATTGGTTAAAATGGGTTTAGCAACTGATATCATTGGAAGGAAACGCATTAATAGTAAACATAAGATGGATTTGGTAAGTGAAAATAACTAAATATATTAGAACTACGGTTATTCAAAAATTAAAAACAAATTAATAAAAATTAAGCGATCTAAAACTATACACTTTTCTAAATGTATTCAGATAGCTGAAAAATACATATAAATCTAATTTTATTAGCAATATGTTTTTATTGGAACCATACTTAGGCATATTTAACAAAACTACAACAAAGCCCCATTTGTTCTGATTTCTTATGTCATTTTTTCTCAATATTTCTGTTTTCTGGATTAATCGGACTAAAATTGCAAATTTTCCGTTTTTAAATTCATAAGTGTATATTTTAAAATTTAGAAAGTACTGTGAAAATTTTGTTATAACTGTGTAACCTCCCTTTTCAATAACAGCGGTGTCTACAGCGCTTATAACCTGGTTTTCCTATTTTTTGTCAAGAGGACCAGTTCTCGTCACACAAACCTTCGAAATAATATCACTGCATACCGATTAAAACTTGTCATATTATGCGATTATGCTCTAAAAATTTGCTACCCTATCGCTATAATATATGATACTAGAATGCATAATAATAAACACATAATGTATGCTACTGAAATGAGGTCGAATGAAATCATTTCCTTTAGCTTTGCCTAATTTTTTTAAAGGTAAAGCCAAGAAAAATTTATGGCTTTGCAAGTAAAGGATATGAAATACTATTTGCAGTCAAAGTGCCACATATCAGTATGAATATATTTATTCTACTTTTATTCTACTTTTACTTTTCAAATAATTCCGATTTTCAGTTTTCAGGAGCTTATTTGGTTTAAATGATCCGGATACCCCAAATTCTGCTGCATTTCCTTAATGATAAATCAATATGGTTAATTGACGAAACTATTAACTTCAATGTATTATGAAATCTGTAAATATCTAAATCCAACATTTATATATAAAATAAGTAACTTGCGACACTTATCTATTTCAATTCATGAATTCGTATTAGAATTTAAATGTAAGGAAGGCATGCCATATCCACGCTACAAATATATACCGAAGTGGAAGCTTTTCAGTAAAATGCTTGTAACAATAAAAAGCCCGGCCCGGTTCAAAGCAATTAATTCCCCTAGAAATAGGACCTACAGGAGCAGTTTTAGGAGCTTTAATTGTCAGTTGCAATGCACAGAAATGGCTAGAGTTGGGAAAATATTCAGAACATCTTTATTGCTCAAACGCCATGGGTTTCAGAGAAAGGGTGAATTATTTGATAATTATCTCCTCCTGGCATTTGGGAGAAAAGGGATTGCTGACCCTCAGGGAAAGCTTGGCAAAATAATACCGAAACAATGCAATGATGATACCTATCTCAAGTGAACCGAAAATTTGTAGCAGATATTTTAAAATTAGTTTACTAAAGCGGCGTAGAAAGGAAAATCTTATAATATATTTCGTCAGAATTGTATTACTAAACTAGAGAGCTTCCACCATTAGACATGAGTAGCACTCTAACAAAAGTGCCGATTGCTTTCTGAACCACTTATTTTCTCTCGGAAGATTCCTTCCCGAAGGTAATGTCATTATCAGGAAAGCTCTTCGTACAAGAGACAGCCGCTGCAAACGAATACCTTTGTTCAGCACAGATATTCCTCTTAAATATGAATGACTTTTTGAGTAATTTTGAAACTTATAAGCTATTATAATGAAAGCACAGATAAAAAATTAATTTTCCACACAATTCTCACGTTAGGAGAAAAAAGAAATATTTCCAAACCACGAACTTGTAAGTTTATATAAATAAAATTGAAAATCTGTCTGCTTATTTGTGTGTGTGTCTTATTATCAAGAAGGTATATAAATCTTATTATCAGGAAGGTCTTATTTTCAGGAAGGTGTATAAACAATTTTTTTATCGGAATTGTATTCTTGACTGGATTATATCCATTACGGCTTTTGGGCTTAAAAATAACGCGGATTATTGATATTTTCAATTTCTTACGTTATCTGTTTTATGTAGGTAATAGATTCTTCAAATTCATTTCTTGTGGTACGGGTATATCTTCCAATACACGGGTATAATCTTCTAATATACGAAAATATAAGTAGTATGAGTATATCTTTTAATTCAAAAGAATATAAGTAGTACGGGCGTATTTTCTAATACCATTTTAGCACTTTTATGTTGGCATATATTAATTCAATTTCATATTTTATGTAAATTTGTTTGCAAACGGGATCAGGATGTTTTATTCTTCAGATCTGCCTGTGAAGATAATTCTGCATAGCGAGAGAGATTTTTAAACTTATTTTTAGAAGCATTAATTTAAATACTTTAATAGAATGCTTTAAATAACAATGCCATTTAGAATACTAATGCACATGAATGAGAATTTGCACATGATTGTGAATTTTAAGTTTCTTTACATTATGTATTCTGTACGAAGAACGGGTATACTGCTGGACTTATTTTGGATGCTCTGGCAGAACGGAAGTAAGACTAGGCATGGCCATAAATACTTTTTAAGGTATAAAAATTACATAACTGAATTTTTTTCTGAAATGTATTTGTATTCTATCATAGCATAGATCTTTTAATAAAATACAGTCAACAAATCAAAATATATTAATGAGTACGCATTTATTTTTTACATTTTTTGAACATCTTTATTGCTCAAACATTACGGGCTTCGCAGAACAGGTGAATAATTTGAAAATTACCACCTTTTCAAAAATTAAAATTTGAACTATTACACATTATATCAGAAAAAGCGATGTGTTGCTTAGCAACGGAATTAAATCATATGTGCTTAAACGGTAGATTTATTTAATTTATCCGATTTAAAAAGTAAAGGATTGTTTATCCAGCAGACGATTTCTATTTAATTTATGCGATTAAAATACTAAAGAAACTGATAGAAAAATAATTTTTATAAACTAACGATATTTTTAATTGGGTTGTATGAGTTAAGGCCTTGGGATATAAGATTATTATTAATATTTTCAATTTCTTAAGTCACCTGTTTTACAAAATATTTTCAAATTTATATTTTTTCTACTGTATTTAACGGATTGGTGAAAAAGGATAAAAATGATATGGGTACATTCACCATTTTAGTGTCTTCATTTTGGCGTATGTTGAACAAACTTCAAGATTTGCCTGTGGAGGTAATTTTGTAAAGCAAGAATAGAGATTCTCATGCTTCTTTTGGAGGAAATTAAATTAAATATTTATTTAGAATTCTCGAATTCTCTTAAAAACAATGTATTATAATTTGCCCATATTTTTAATCAAGAGTAACGGTAGGTATATTTGCTAGCATGTACACAAAATGTATGCATATGCAATTTTCATACATTTATTTTAAACTTGCACATTTATTTGCATTTTTTTCTTTATATATATATATATATATATATATATATATATATATATATATATATATACAGTTCCAATGGTGTCTATAGTTAAATACTATCGCCATTGTCAGAAACTGGCTATTCTATCGGTTTTAATTCGAATTGTGTGGCTGTCCTGATGAGAATGCAATTTCGAACTAACCGCCATTTTTTGTGGGGTTTCAATTGATTGTTATCTATTCTTAATCTCTTATCTTAAGCTGATTGTTATTGCCTATTCTCATTTTTGCCGAGTTTTATTTTTATTTATTTTTATATACTTTTAATTGTGATTTTTGAATCCTAATATTCTTCTCATCCCCCTTTCCATTGTAGTGATATGTTACCTTCTCTCTTTATCCTTAGTCTTGGCCTATAGTTACTCATTTGTAACAGATATGCTAGAGATGGGTTTTTTTGTACATACAGTAGTTTATGCATTATTACAGTAGTTTATGCATTATCACAGTTACTATACTTGATATTGTACCCAGGCTTCAAGAAAGATTATGGTGGGAGAGTACTCATATTAAACAGTACATTACAGCCTACCCATATGGGCTCAACACGGTAATTTACAATGAGACCTTCAATTTGGAATATTGCAGTAATGATAAAACACAGCCAGTGTCAAGAACTTTTTCTCAAAGCAAAACCCATCGCTGGCATAGAGGGAAAAAACACAGAAAGATCAGTTATAAACGTACGGTAGAAGAGATCCAAAGATTTATCGAAAAATTCAAAAATGACACAACAACTAATAAAAGTTGGATTAAAAACGTTATTTATGGAATAAGATTTAAATATCTGCCACGAATATGGCAATATGTGTTGCAATATACTTCTACTGACCCTCATGAACATACGGAGGAGAATTGTAAATTTATGGCTATGGTATTGGATATGATTAAGTTAAAGGCAAGTAAGCATCGTATTGAATTGAACCCTCAAAAACAGAAGATAATTACAAAGGAATTTTTTATGACTACTTTTAAAAACAAGATTTTTGACAGAATTCCTTTCACTTCTATTTTGAATGGAATTAATAAATTTTTACCAATCCCTTTTATTACAGTTAAATTGAATTACCGTTATGTTTGTACTAACGGCAGAAAAATATACAACTATAGTCATATATGTAAGAATACCTCGTATGACGTGGAAGAGTGTAATTGCAAGAACAGTGTATATAGTGACCCATATCACAAACATATTATTACAGGAAATTTGAATTTTATTGAAGACCAACAACTAAAAAGTATTTTCAAATTGGGAACTAAGTTTCGAGAACAAGAATTTGAGTGTGTATATGATGATTTACATAACGATCTGTATCAATTCATTTATCGTTTAGCTGTGAAATACAGTGTTCCTGTTCAGACATTTGATGAATGGAAATATCATTTTATTAATGGTTTCAAATTGCACTATCAAAAGAGATACAAAAATACTAAAGTATCATCCATACCTAGATCCATCAAAAACATCAGAGATAGCTTTGTAATCACTTATACAGATAAAATCGTGGCTAATTACGCATTTACCTGTAAAAAATATTATATGGAAAATTTACAGAAATGTTACCTTGATCAGGATATGTATACATCGGTATCGCATAATAGTAAAACTTTGACCAATCGGATCAAAGCCTTATACAAAAGAATTGATATTGATCTTAAAAATGTTAAGTTCCCTTACTTAGTGCTTATACCAAAGTTGCATAAGGAACCCGTTAAATTCCGCACTGTCACCGTAGGATGCGGAACTTATTTGACCATTGCTAACTTAAAACTTTTAAATATCCTAAAGCAAGTTATGATTCACCTTCAAAAGCAGGGAACTGTTATTATCAAGAACAGCCATGATATCATTAAAAGACTTAAATTCTGTGACAAGGAATTGCGATTCAGAAGTTATGATTTTCGCGATCTTTTCAATAATATTGATATTGTACAACTTTACCTTATATTGAAGGAATTGCATGAGTTACATAATTTGAAAGAGTACATTACATATCGAAAATATATGGACCTTATCAATCTGGTTTTGAGGGAAAATATACTTTTTGACGGAAAGTGCTATTATAAACAGATTAAAGGAATTCCAATGGGGGGAAGTTGTTCATCAATATTGGCTGACATATATCTCACTAAATATGAGCATGGAACACACCTATTATATGAGATACCGTACTTTCGTTATGTTGATGACGTGCTGTATGGATATTATGAAAATGCAGCAGGATTGGAATTCAATTTTTACCCCAGTGGCTTGGAATTGGTTGAAAATAAACGTGCAGAGGATGGATCGGTGAATTTCTTGGATATCACCATTAAGTACAATACAAGGAATGGAATTTATACGAGTCTACACGACAAAAGAAAAAGTTATGGCATAAAAATCAACAATATCATCACTTGGAAAACGAACCTCTCAAGATTCATTTTTAGAAATATACTTTTGGGACATTTCAAGAGAAACCAAATATGCAACACTTTAGCAAAGGATTGCATATCAAGTAACAAGGGGATAATATTAGAGGCATTAAAAAAGAATTACCCTGTTAAATTCCTGAAGAAATATTATAATTCTTTTTTCAACAATAAAAATGAAGCAAATTCTTTCAAAAGGGATTTTGCGGAATTGGGATAGTTTCTGCATATCACTTGAAGACTTGCACATGCGCATAGTTATTTATATAATAGGAGATTTTGTGTTTCCTTAGTTGTGCGTTTATTGACTTCCATTCTCAGTGGTCTGTTTCTCCATGTTTGGGTGCTTCTGACTGGGCACATATGGGGGATCAACCTTTGCAATGCATTGGTTCCGTGAGCGTTTGCCCGGGCTGGAAAAGCAGCTTTAAACGGGAATGAGGAGTCGCCATCCTCCTCTGCCATTGCATGCATTGTATTTGGTTTTCCCTTCCATTGAGCTTAATCCTCGTTTTTGATTTCAATAGTATATTTACTTCGGATTAAAGAGCAGCATTTGCGCCTATTCCTTGGTAATATTGGTTTACATCTTTGTGATTACGTATGGCACTTGTCGTATATTATGTATATATATATATATATATATATATATATATATATATATATATATATATATATATATATATATAATAATAGTAGTTTGAGAATCCAATGAACGAAAAGTAAGATGTAACACGATAAAAGAGAAGAAGAAAAGGTGTGAAATATTTATTCTTTTCATATACCCTAAAAGATTATTGGGAATGATTAAATAGACATCGCAATTACTAAAAGATGTTGCAGATAATAATAATAATAATAATAATAAAGCAATTATGCATTGTACACCGGTTTATAATATCCACTGAAAGTCAAATAAAAACGATTGAGTGTATCGTTTCGCATAAAAATATTAATTTCCTTAAACATTTCGTTTCATTACCAAAATAAATCGACTGCTTTATCTCAAATTTAGCATTTAAATTGAAAAGTGTTTAAAAAACAAAGTTTCCTATAATCTGCTCTGCTTCTGCAATCATCTTTACTTTAAAATGATTACATTAAATCTAACAATCTAAATTGGGAAGAAATAAAATTAAAAAAAAAAAAAAAAAATCGCGAAGTCAGTCCCCTCCTCCCCAAATAAAACATACACACTGGCTGCCCTTGAATTCTTGCACATATAATCAACGCGAAACAAGCGAATGGCCCATTTCTTTAGAAAATTCTCTTTTCCATTATAAAAGGTTTAAATCCTCCGTCATTTGCATAATGGAGACAGTGGGTCATAAAACATTTTTTGCAACGCCTCGTCGTAAAGCGGCAATTGGAAGAAACGAATAGATGGGTTAATTACTACCTCTTCCAAATCCCAGCATCAGGACAAGAGTCAGATAAGGAATGAAAGAAAGGCACTGATAGCTCCATGCAACTGTAAATTAACCTGCAGAAGCGCCTCCCTCTCTTTTTTAATTGGAACCGTTGATTACAGTACATTGATAGGGCCCACTGACTTTAATTAAAATGCTGGTAAGAGCGATTTTACACCACGGTGGAGTCTTTTAGGTGAAGAGAGGTGACATCTACCCCGGAATTAAGGGGCTCATACCGGAAATTAGAATTTTAGAACGTTTGGGCGTTCCCTACAATTGCGGAATTTAGCGAGAGGCGCCCAGAACTTAAGCTATTGTTTTTCCACTGGCTTTTATCGGGAGGCAATCAGATGCTGAAATTAGGGAGAACAGGTTAATTTGCTTCATTTATTTATCTAACACGAGGGCGTTTTGGGAAAATCTCATTTGCTTCATTTCTCCCATTTTTCAACATTTTAGGCTTGTTTTAAAAGCTTTTGGAATTTAGGAGCCACCTTGGACAGTAGAAACATTAATTAGAAACAACATTAAAGAGTGTTCGACGATTAACAAGTAATCAAATGGAATATCCAATTGGTTAAGGCATAAATAAAATAATTTAAGGCATCGTTTGTATCGAATAGTGACAATGGAATTTGAGACAGGTTTCTTTCTTTAGATATGTTAAACGTTTGGCTGTTATTCCTCATTTGCTTCATCGCAGTGATATTCCCCACTTTTCAACATTTTGGCTTATTTTAAAAACGTTTGGAGTTTAGGGACCAACTTGAACAGTAGAAATATTAATTAGAAACATCATTCAAAAAAGCTGGATGATTCACAATTACTTAAAGAGCACATTAAAATGGTTAGGTTATAAATAAAAATAAGTATAGTTTATACTGAATAATTGGTTATTACGGAATTTGCGTTAGTGATGTAAAACATGTGAGTGTTATCAGTCTAGTGTGAAGTAGTAATCTACCGAGAACATATTTCGGTCCTTTCATATTTGTTATAAGCGGAATGCTTACCTTTTAAGCTTACGTTAATAGAAGAATTGATAATTATGAACCATGTTATAGCAAAATGTACGTAAAGAGTACACATAAAATTAGGTATATAAAGGCAGTTTACATGCTAGCTAAAAAGAATCGAAATTCAAACATGTTTCTTTGTTATGGCTCTTAGTGGTAATTTTGTAACAACGTTTTATAGACAACAGTTAGGCGCAATAATAGATTCAACCAGTCAAAATATTTAATAGTTATATTTAGAACAATTTACAATTATTTTAAAAATAACCATCAGGTACAATTAAAGTTTCACTCATTCATTCATTCACTCACACAGACACAGCGTGCTTAGAGTTTGCCAAAATGTTTATTTGGTCGTTCAATGCATAAGCTCGTACTGGAAATAAAATAACATGAAAATTCATTAAAAACGAATGGTGTTTAGGATTTTTATTCCGTTTAAGCAGGGTGATAGACTAATGAAAAAGTAAATCCATTTTGAATGCGTTCTGCGTGAAAATACACATCTTTTACTAAAATACCATTTCTAAAGAGAAAAAACAAACATTTATTTTATTCTCAAAATTGAAAATGCATTTTGAAAAGGAAGAAATATATAATACAACAAATATAGACATGTGGAGATACAAAACGCATCGATAACAATTTTTCAAAATATTTCGATTTAGATTTTATGTTTCGTGCGTGTATGATCAGCCATTATTTACTTTCACGACATATTTTACATACAGCAGAACAGCTCCGTTCCCGATTTTTCTTTTATGAAATTACCTAAAACTATTTGTGGCGATTTTATACATCGATTGCTATATAAAATATTGCTGAATACATCTTCAGTTAAATGCTAATCAATTTCGGAATATCAAAATGGACTGAAATATGAAACGACACTGTAAGTTTATCGTGAATTAATGCTTCAGAAATGAATTCCAAAATGTAAATGAAAGTGGTAAACAACTCTTGATATTTGAAAGCATTTCTTGTATCCATGTCTGTAACATATGTTGAGTAAACAGTGTAACACCAGTTTTAAAATATTTCCGCAAAATTTGGAATGACAGAACCTAGTAAACACAGCGATACACGAGTACATGAAGCTTGAAAATGAATTTGGTGATCTGTTTTATTTGGAGTTCAAGCGTGAAATCCAACTAGACAAACTGGGACAAGTTGGGTCAAATTGTTACAACATTTTAATAATTCCTTGGGAATATGAAAATTGTATTCCATATCTTTATTTTATCTCTCTAAACATATGCTTATTAATAAAACAATCTGATGTTTTTAGCATAAGACTTTCTTTCTCTACAAATACTTTATAATAGTGAGAATATTTTAATTTTTATTTTAGGATTTTTTCACTTTAATTTAAAAACGTTCAATGTCTACAGAAAGGAAATTCTTTATTGCCGTAAATTATGCCATTCGATTCTAAATAAAAAATTACATATAAAAGGGCAACTTTTGTAACAAATGTTAACAATTGCAATAACAAGAGCAAAACCGTGAAAAGAATCAAAGATAAAGCTAATTAAACTATCTTCAATATTAAAGCGTCTGCACAGACTTATGAGGTTTACACTACAATGTAAACACCTTAAAGCTGTAAAATAAATATGTTTATTGCTTATTTTACATTTTAAGCCATGTGTTGGTCTGACTTATCCATATCCTTTGGGAGTATTGGAACCAAATAATGGATATATGGAACGATCTCTGATCAATTAAAATGATTTCAGATTAGAATTAACTATCACCAGTAATCAATACGAGGCAGCGAGGTCACTAACCAATCAATGAACCAACCTATCACTCGGAGATTTTTTTATAAATTAATATGATAAAATGCGCATGATTTTATTTTAGCTGATTTGTTCCTGGTTATCCATATGTAAAATAAAGTCAAGGCAGTGACAACTTTTGAAGCCGCACTAGCTATGACTGGCAAAAGGATATATAAAGGACATATTGGATAATCCATTGGGGGGTGAATTCGTAAAAAAGGGTAGAGCCCCTCTATTAAGCTGTTTGAATAAGCTTTTCCATAATAAATTTAATAGCTTTCAGCTGTTTAAGTTGTACTGTAATCTTCATAAACAACCAATAACGCTTCAAGCTTAGATATCTTACCACTCAGTTTCACACATTAGGCCTCGCACTTCATACAACTAGTAGGCACCCTCCTCTAAATTTTTCAGTTTCAACTGTTTAGACAGTAGTTTTACGCTTGTAAATTTTACAGCTTTCAACTATTTAAATATTAGTTGTGTCCCGATAAATCTTACACTTTTCACCTGCTTTATAAATAACGGCTTTGTTCTGTAAATTTTACAAGGAAGTAACTGTCAGCAAGGCTGCCTGTTTTCTTTCTTTCTGTAAATTCAACAGATGTTTACCATGTAATATGAAAATTAAAAATAATTATAGGATCTCCTACTCTTTATAGTAAACTACTCATTTACTGACTGCATCTATATTAGTTTCAAATACCAAGGGCAGTGTGAAACATAACTGAAATAAAGGATAGATAGCAAATAGGTCATTAAAAATGTAGAATAGGATAGATAGCAAATGCGTAATTAAAAATGCAAAATAGATTATATTGGTCACTTAACACAATTTTGAACTGTAGTTCCCATGCAATTTAAATATAAGCATGAACATTTTAGATTTTATTATATATCCATTAAATATAAATACATTTAAAATCAGCAATGACGTATAAGAGTTCAAAATCTGATGTGGGTAGCACAAGACGTTCTCTACAGAGTTAAATTCATTATTTTCTTTCACTTTCTTTTTTTATATAAATTAATATAATTTTTATAACATAAAATATTGTATAAAATGGACATATTTGAAATTACATAAAACTTACAGTATTTATTCATTTTTATTTTTCGTTTGTCGACTTGGTTCTAATTAAAATGACGCCAAGTCGCCAAAATTTCAAAAGACAAAATTTGATGAATGTTAAAATTTAATGAATAGTTCAGTTGATTTGTAAATCAGCCTATAGATGTGGTAGGAAAATGAGAAATATTTCAAAACACGAATTTAATTTTTTTAAAATATACTAACGTATAAGCATGAACATTTGGCTTGCAGTTAAGTGCTGCAACTTCCAAATTAAATAAGGAAGACAACACATATCTAGACTGTTCTAAAATTAACCGCAAGTTCTCTCACGGAAAATGTACATTTGCGACTTAACACGCATATTGTTATTTCTATATTAATTAGCCACTTTATCTCTGCATTCCAAATTGTGTAAAATTAATGAAAACATTAAACATTTCACAATATAAACGCAATGCTCGCTGAAAAGTAAAATATGCGTAAACAGCCTTTAATTTAAATTATGAATTAATGCAGCAATTCTGCAAAATTTAGCCCACTTGAAGAATGGAGGGAAGAATTTTTAGACCGAAAAAATTAAGCTCACTTAAAAATGAACTCTAAGGGGGAAAAAATTAAAACAGCTTCATATTTTTTCAACGGCACGCGCGAACCTGGAGCAATATATTTTTTTTAAAATGAATTTCCTCAAAAATGATAAATTATAATTTTTTGTTCCTAGTACATTTTAACCTAAAAAGTGGAGTTCGTGGTAAAGAATTTTGTCCAAGTTGTGTAGTTATACGCGAGCAAATAAATGTGTTTTAGGAAGGTATATGTTTAGAAAAATATTTTGTTTTCTCATCTGCACGTAAGATATTATATGAATTTGTGAGCTAGAAAACAGTTGTGAAAACAATACAGTAGTGGTTCCCAAATTCACAAACTCAAAGAACCCTTAGCAATCGATTCTTTGATACTCATTTACATATATATATATATATATATATATATATATATATATATATATATATATATATATATATATATATATATATATATATATATATATTAGTTAAGAAATTGAAAACTCTTACTAATATTCATAGTATTTATGCCTTTGACTTCAAAGATTTGTTTAATAATATAAATATAGATGATCTGTATAGAATTATTTTAGGAATTTTTGAAAAATATAATATCAACCTAAAATATTCTAATTTTCTTTTTAAAAATTACTTAACTTCACTCTTTATGAGAACTATATTCAACATGGTGGTACTTTTTTTAAACAACAGGTTGGTATCCCACAAGGAGGGGGGGGGGGGGTGCCTCATCATTGTTAGCTAATCTGTATTTATTCTTCTATGAAAAAAACATTAATCCAAGCTTGCATAATATGCACATGTTTAGATATTTAGCTGACATTTTATGTGTATCCCCAAATAATATCCCTATAGTATTAAACTTTTATCCAAAAAATTTACAATTAAATGTAAGTAATAATGACTCTAATGTTGCAAACTTTTTAGATTTAAATTTAAATTTACAAAATTGTAATATGGTTATAAACCTGTATGATAAAAGACAGGATTTTAAATTTAATACATTAAAAATTCAACATTTTGACTCTTGTTTGCATATATCTGTATTTAGAAATATTATAATAAACCAGGCTCTTAGAATCAATAAAATTTGTGATGAATATTATAAATTAGCGCATTTTATGGAATTATTGAGTACAGCGACTAATAATGCATATCCCCCCAAGTTTGTTATTAAAATTATCAACTCAGTGTATCAACTTTCACTCGATAACATCCTAGAAAACATTCCCAATTATAGTGACTAACATACAGGGGAAAAAAAAAAAAAAATATATATATATATAATTATTTATTAATTATATAAATAAATAAAAATGCAAAATAATAAACTAAGTCAAAAACATTAGAACAATCCAAAATCGGAAAATAAGATGCATTAACATTAATGTTTTGAATTTTATTTTCGCAAAAAAATGTAACTTTTGTCAGTATTGAAACTACGTTTTGAGCGCCCTTATAATGGTGTATAGTGGCATTCTCGTTTATCCAGTTTTCGTCTGAATTACTTGTTTAGTAGGAATTTTCGTCTTTGATTCATATTCATATTCAGGATTGCATATTTGGGAAGTTAATATTATGAATTGCTTGTCCGGTTTCCAGCTTAGACTCACTGGACGGGTCTGGGAGTATTACCGTGAACGTTCGTACTGCCTCCCTGGTAGAATTTCGACTTGTTCATTCCGGTGCTTCTAGATTAAGCTGCTGAGGTTGATCACGATACACGTGGTGGAAGAAGAAGGGTTCATGCCGCATGGTAATACAAATTTTCTTAATGTATCCTATTTTCATTTTTTCAATTTTTGTTGCCTGTAGTCTGAGTTTAAGCATTTATAGTGATGTGCTATTGCTTAATCTGAAACAGGCATTTGTTTGGGTTAATTAGAATTAAATACTCAGACCTGAAGATGAATTTAGTTCTGATTAATCATCGAATTTGGGACGGTGCTGTTCTTTTCTATTATAGGCATTGTGGCTGTGAATTTGCTTCTAGGGTGATGTTAATATTACTTGAATTGTTTGTTTATATATATATATATATATATATATTTTCTTTATTTTTACATAATTCTTATTATTACATATTTCAATATATATATATATATATATATATATATATATCTTATCTTCAATTTTTCATCTTTTGGTGCCTATAGTCTGAGTTTGGGCATTTGTAGTAATGTACTATTGCCCAATCTGAAACAGGCATTTGTTTGGGTTAATTAAATTTAAATACTCAGAGCTGAAGATGAATTTAATTCTGGTTAATCTTCGAATTTGGGTCGGTGCTGTTCTTCTCTGTTATCGGCATTACGACCGTGGTTTTGCTTCTATGGTGATATTAATAATTCACGATTATTTGAATTGATTATTTTTATTATTACATTTTTATAATACATACACACACACACACACACACACACACACATATATATACACACATATATATGTATAAATGAAAGTTTGATGTAAGAAAAGTTTGCAGTAAAGAACGATATTTATTAAGATCAGAAATTTAAAATTATGGAAGTTTAGGATATTTGCATAAGATTCATCTAAATATGAGCATTAAAAACTTTGGGCTAGTTACGTTACTAATAAAAATAAAAAAAAATTAATACAAACAGTGATGTTACTTTTTAGAAATTAAAGTAGCACTGTTATAATTGTGGTTGCAGCTTAACTGATCGATTTCGTATTAATTTGAAAGAGTATTCAATAACTTTTAATTAAAAAGAAATAGGATTTAACAACAATTTATTAGTTATGTTATAACATATACTTTTGTGTCATTCGCGGATTCGTAGAGTATGTCATATATTCCTGGGGGTTAACGGGCTCCTGATGAAGAATAGGTAGTACTTTAAAGTGTAAAAAAATCTGATGTGTTCAACATATGATGTTCTCTGCAGATTAATACAATTCGAAAGGAATAATACAAATTAGAGATTTCTTAGTAATAACACGAATTCGCGATTTCTCAAGACACTATATCGCTGGTCATCAAAAGGGGTTATTGTTACACTGATTAAAATATATATACCAAATTTTATGAGAATAGCTTGATTCTGAGAGATATCACGGCCCCGGAAAAATTTCCAATATCTCAAGAACGGTTCATAACTCCACAAGAATATTATCTATTCTGGTTACGATGCATTACTTACAACGCACTTACCCATTTGTGATAGGGATAATATTTAATATTTTAAGATTTTAGATCAACGATCTTAGACCTTTTTTAAATCAGAAACCCGACAAAAAAGCACAACGCCCTGTAAATTATGCCATTCGCTTTTAAGTAACAAATAATGTAAAATAGCTATTTCCATAACATTTTAGCATAATTAGTGCTCAAAGTTTTTTCAATTTTCGAAATTTTTTTTCAAAAAATTGATGGTATTTATTTCCCTGAACCGTTTACTTCGAAAATAAATAGACGTCTGGTGTTCATCGATTGAAATAGTCACACCATTTACACAATTTATTGGAGAGATTTATGTAAAATATGACAATTTGTAATACCTCGATGACAACTCGTGATAACTTCTAAGATTGTGCCATAAATATATTGCTATATTTTTATCTATGCAATATGTTATAGCTTATATTGGAAATAAATATGGATTCTGTAGCACGCATTTAAATATATAATAATAATTAAATATCATTTATTTATTAGCAAACACATATTTATTCTTTCCATATACGCGTTACATTCGTCGCTGATATCGATTTCTATTAATTAGATAATGCTATACAACTTTGCAAATGCCTGTTTTGTCTATTTCACTTTGTGTCAGAGTTCATTATTCTAACCTTTTAAATCTTTGTTATGAGTGCTGCAACCACTTTTATTCGATCGGGTATGGTCACTCTACTTCACATAAACCTAACGTGAACATTCATTGACCTTTCCTTACAAAATTACTTGGGTGCTCAAGGATTTTCCTAGAAACCCTACATATCTATAAAAGTGAAAATCTACACAAACAATTTTGTTCAAAATGTTGAAATTGATCATGCAAGAAAAAAAAGTGAGAATAAATTTAATTATATTCTGGAACACTGCATACCTATAAAAGTAAACTATAACATCTATACAAACAATTTTATTCAAAATGTTGAAATTGATCATGCAAGAAAAAAAAGTGAGAATAAATTTAATTATATTCCGGAACTCTACATATCTATAAAAGTAAACTATTACATCTACACAAACAATTTTGTTCAAAATGTTGAAATTGATCATGCAAGAAAAAAATGAGAATAAATTTAATTTATATTCAAGAACCCTGCATATCTATAATAACAAATAGTACATCTCCACAAACAATTTTGCTCAAAATGCTGAAATTGATCATGCAAGGGAAAAAAATGAGAATAAATTTAATTATATTCAGAAACCCTGCATATCTATAAAAGTTAATAGTACATCTCCACAAAAAATCTTGTTCAAAATGTTGAAATTGATCATACAAGAAAAAAATGAGAATAAATTTAATTATATTCAGAACTCCAAACTTCCGGGGCCCTAAACAAGTACCTTGCATGCCCATACCATAATATAGGCCAGGGCACATGGATTACATTAAAACTTGAAAAAAGCATAGCCATACATTAATGTCGCACACGGAATGCTTTGTTTTTTAATTTCGCTTCCTGAAATAAATGCATTTTATGCAGTATTGAACGGTTGTCAAAAAATACCCAAAAGGAGCAGCGCTAATACCTATTAATTCTAACAGAGTATACGCAGAGGGGAATGATTTATGACCCAGAGAGCGTAATTTACTTTAGTTGAACAATCTTCTGCACCCCTCCCCTTACACCGAACTTTGAAGTTACACGGACAAAAATCGTTCCAATTACATAACACAGAAAGAAAACAAATCACCCCCCCTTCCCTTTTGAAAAAGGGGCTGGATTTTCAAAATGAAGGAGACTTTGTTTTAAAAAAAATAATTTTTTATAGAATATTTTTTTTTTCTTTCTCGGAAGGTTAGGGATATGCATTTAGGATGTTTCTTGGAGGGCAAAAACGATACACAAGAGATTGAAACGTTTGAATTAGTCTTCCTGAAACAAACAAGTGCGACAATACGCAAGGAATGCGAAAGAACATAGAATGAAATGACTGTTCAAGCGTGAAATAACCTTTCAATTAAAAAAAAAAAAAAATTAGGAACGCAAGAGAGAGAGAATTCGTTTTTAATTTCCCTATAATGCACACCTTATGTAAAGAGAAAGTATTGCTGTGCGATCAAAAATTCTACTCTCGGACCTTGATAGATCTGCACGCTTTGGGTATCCCTGAATAAGAATCAACAAATTTTCAGTGATGGCTGTTTGTGCCTATCTCTCTATATGGGCACGATATCTCTAACACAAATTGACAAAAGAGGATGAAATTTGGTTTGGGTATTTCAATCAATGAAGGTCTATTGATTTTCGAGGTGATTGTACCAAAGCAAAGACAAATTTTTCAAAGAGAAAAAAAAAATATCGAAAATCGAGAAAACGTTCTAAAAACACAATTACGTATAAAAATTTTACGAACATAGCTGCTTTAGATATACTTTTTCTTTAAAAAGGAGTTTCATTATAAGATGCTAAAATACATAATACTCGAGATATTTCATGTTTTTAATCTAAAATTGAAAAATTCCTAAAAATAAAAAATTACTAAAGGAACCTTCATATAATGTACACTTATTTTTTGATGGCATTTTCATTCTCTTTTGCATACTTTTTCATACATTCAGATGAAGTTTCGAAAACACCAGAAGGGACGTCTACAAAACCGAAAATTGTGAACCCTCTACTTTCTCTGTTGAATCCGTGTCAGTCATCATCTACTACGTTATATTTATAGCCAAACCTAAAAAATAGGTGTTCAAGAAAATTTTTTAGACCGGAGGTGATAAAAAATTGAAAGTAAAAGTTTTTAGTGAACCCTCAACTTTTCCAGAATTTGATGCTGAATTCATATCAGTCATCATCTAAGCTATATCTATAATAGATCCAGAGAAATAGATGCCTCAAGAAAAATGTGCATTTTTGAATCAGAAGTGACAACTCCAGAACTGAAAATCCTTGGTGGCTTCTTTTACCCCTCCGGAATTTGATGCTGAATGCATATGAGTCATCATTTAAGCTGTCTCTATAGCCAATTCAGAGAAATAGATATCAAAAAAATTTTTCAACCGGAAGTAAAACTTCTTTGTAAACTACCCTTTCTCCTACTCTGGAATTCAATACTGAATCCATATTAGTTTTCTTCTAAGCTATATTTATAGTCAATCTTGAGTTTCAATGAGTCAATTTCAAGTAAAATGAACATTTTTGAAAGGGAAGTGAAAATGTTTAGTGAACCTCGTTCTCTTATGGACTTTAATGCTGGATATAAATTAGTCATCATCTGAGTTCTATCTATAGTAGATCCTAAGAAATAGATATTTCAAGGACTTTTTCGTAATAACAATAGCATGCCAAAATCTTTTCTATCAGTAAAATAATCTAACTATTATCAAATTGAATGCTTTGCAAGTAATTTTAACCCGAAATGAATGGGCATTATTATTTAGAAGTTGCCACAGGTCGTTTTCAATATATTGGGTTCTTTTTTTCACTTTCAGAATAGTAGAATATTCAATTAATGAATGAAGAACGTTCAGCTGAGAAAAAAAAAAGGAATAATAATTGAACATAATCACTCGTGCTGTTACGATTAGATTAAAATGCATACATTTTCAAATAAATAGTTAATGTTTATTTTAAATGCATGTATAATATGAACTTATTGAAACATCCTGACATAAAGCAATAAATTTATATTTAGAAAATACACATCGAGGAAAATAATTATTTATTTTTTGGAGAAGCAAAACATAATATATAACGAACATTTTTAACTGCACACGACATAGTTTACGCCTCCATGTTCTCTCTGCAAATATAGATGGTTTTATTAAAACCCGATTTCAAATGTAACATTCCGATAATTCTGCAATAACCTTCGAGAGAATTTATTGCCAAGAAGAAAATGTTCCTGGAAACTACAAAAGCGGTTGAGACGGTATTGAAGCATGAGATGGCTGAATCTTTTCATTTTGGAATTCCTTCATAAATATCCAATAAGATTTAAAATGGGAAAAATATAAATTGTCATTTCGAGAAGTAATAACTATTCATTTCTTCCAAAATAAAAAGGGCCGTTCCACCGTTTGTAAATCAGAAAAGGCTCTTTTCATCCCATTGACACTTGCGTGAAAAATGTCAAAAAGACAACAGTGACATACATCAGACATAAGCAGGAGATATTGAACACGAAACCGTAAAAAAGAAAAAAAAAGATGCTCAGAATGCGTAAGAATTAGGCAAATATTTTACTTTCAATATAAGAGCAAAAAATCTGATGTGGGCAACACATGACTTTCCTTATATAATGCAATGAATTTATTATTTTTACAATAAAAAAATAGGTTTTTCTTATAGTAGCTATTTATATTCTTTCCAAAAAATTGAATTTTCGTCAATTAGTTGTCATTTTCACTGATTTAGTGTCATTTTTATCCATTTGGCGAGATTTCCGTTAATTTGGCAACATTTAAAAAAGTCGCCAAATTGGCGACATTCCGCTAAATTCGGCGCCAAAATCTCGCCAAGCGTTATGGACGGAGAAATAAGTTATTCTTATAGCAGATAAATAACTCTTGGCGTTCAAATACAAAAGTATTACTCAAAGTATCTTTTCTCATGAATGGAACGAGCTAGATCCAAGAGAATGATGTCACCCAATTTATCGCATGATATTACATATGAAAAGTGAACCTGTTTCTCAACAGTTGATATATTTTTTTTAATTTATTGGATTTTTTGATAAATTTATTGAAAATATGTGCAATATCTCGTGAACGGTTCATGCTAGCGTTCTAAAACTTATGTCAATCATTTTCTAAGGAAAAATTACATTAGAAATGTATATTTGCGTAACTTTATTAAAGGTTTTGATTTTTTGATGATTTTCTCAAAATTTCACTCGACAATTTAGGAGGGTTCTGAACATTCGATTACGTTTAGAAACAATAGGCTTCCAGTTTTCACGGATTTTTGTACCAAATTTCGTTCCACGGATTTTTGATTTTTGTACCAAATTTCGTTCGAATCGGTCTATTTGTTTGTCAGTTATCGTCTCCACAGACTCACTGACACACACACACACACATCACCTCAAAAATGTTCGATTCGTGATCAGGGATGCTTGAAACGTGATCTCCCGTCGAAAACTCGAATTCGAATTTTCGACCCCGTCACAATACTTTCCTTATTAATTATGTATATAAGGAAAGTAATAGGTTCTTCGATACATTTTCAATATGAATTTTAATACATAATTTTATATTTTACTCTAAGATACTTGTGCAGCATTTTATTTGTTAAAACTCCAATGAGACTGTAGGCAGTTAATAAATTTATATGTTTAAGAAACTGGCTTAAATTACTCATTTTATTTGTTAAATGAGTTTGAAAATCACCACTATATAACGTTTAAAGTAGTTTGTTCAGTTCTATATTTCGGAATATGAGAGTTAATTTTTGTTTGTTACTTTCTCCAGGATGACTGGTGCGGCTACCAATTTTCTCCATCTCTAACTTCAACATCCATTTATGAACAAAGCCAAGATTTTTTTTTTGTGTGTGAAGGTTTCAACGGAGTACCCTAGACCTGAAGTGCAACTTTGGTCCTGCGGGGGCTTGACGCAAACCAATTTGAAATTTTCTAACTTTTTTGGAGAGAGGTTTTAGTTCCTTGCAAGTGACGGGGAGAATTTTATTTAACCATAAAGTTTTTTCGTGAAATTTCAATGCTTTTTTAGAAATGTTTATCAACATGATTATGTAACAATGGTATAGAAGGCATTGCAAATGATGCTTTACTGTCCAGCATCATAAATTCATGATTTTTAGTTTTAAAAATTCTAAATTAAATTTATTTTCAAAGTTTTAAAATGAAATTATGTGACCAACACAAGGACATACAAAATGAGCCATCATTCATTAAAATTTATTCTGTAGTTTAGGCTGTAGGTGCCATTTTAAAGCTCTTTTATCTCGGGTGCTACTGCAGCAATTATAATTCTTTTGTTTGCCCCATTTTTGAGACGGCTTTACAGAGGAAAAAAAATAATCAAATTTTTAGCTTCTTTTCGGAAGGAGGGGGGGGGGGGGCTACAGTCCCTGAAAGTCGGATTTGTCATGTTAAGTATAACATACACTAGTTAGCTACAGACATATCGATTTAGTGCGACGGAATTTTGCCGCGTTTCTAAACACTGCAAGCGGGAAATTTTTCATATGCGAGTTTCCCAAAATGAACAAGAAAACTTTCTAAATTTCAAAAATGTTCAGTTAAATGATGGGTTCGAAACCCGATGTCTCGTATTGTTTTAAAAAGAGGTTGAAATCCTAATTGATATCGGTATTAACATTCTTGTTTAATTAAACTCCATGTCACAGACTACAGTAGAGCACAATTTGTGCAGCACGAAACTGGAATTTGTGCAGTGTGAAAAAACAAATTTATTAAATGTTTTTCAGTATTGCACTTGGGATTTAACGAATATAGATATATTTTTCTTATAATGGTCCAATTTATTTATTCTAATGACCGTAAATACTTTATCAAATTTTAAAAGTTCTAGTTGAAAAGCAAAACAAATCAATAAGTTTACTTTTATCGAATGATTAAATGCCTTGTAAGTATTTTAACAAACCATTAATGAACACTATAATTTAGTTTTATTATTATAAGCTGTTCTCGAGAAATTAGGAATTGATGCATGTGTGTAGAAATAATTGAGCAATTTGCTTAAAAAATGTTATGCTTAGTTTAATCGGTAACAACAATAAATATATATTGATTTCAGCGATATAGCAAAAAGAAAGCTTTAATTTGCTTCATTAATTTCCCACAAAATAAAAATTCGTTAATCTATAGCGAAAGTCATGTGTTGGCCACATCATATTTTTCTATTTTAAAGTTACTCCTAAACAATAAATTCAGGTGGTCAAAACACCATGTCATATTTTTAAAAAGTATTTCCTCCGCATACACATACACATAAAAAAAAAATAAAAAAAATAAAAATGAGATATCACTCGATGGAAGACAACTATTAACAAAACCGACAGCAATCCCAAACTGCACACAGGAAAATAGTTCATGCACTAAACATAAAGAACTGTCAGTTTAAGTCACCAGCGCCTGAACTTAATGGGGGAAAAGTTCAAAAAATGTTACAGTGGGGTATAAAATTTATTTATATTTTGAGGCTACAGCTGTCAAACGGCCCTTCAACGTGCTGGACACTTTCCACTTCCTTGAGCCTCCTAGGACTTTTTTCATCCCCTCTAGCTTTTCCCCCCTTCTTCCAGTATTTGATCATTGGTCCTTGTCACGGCTCTAAGGATCAGTTACAGCATCCGCCCACGGCAGAGATAAACCTCAGAGTTGCATGTCGCTGTCCACTTATTGCTTTAGACCATGGAAAAAGGGATCAAAGATGACCTTTGCAGGATTACAGAAAGTAGACGCGAAAGGGGTTTGTTGGATAAAGGAGCCACGTAAAATTGGAAGGGATTTCTAGCAAAAATACTTAATGTCAAAATGCAATTTATTTTCAGTCGGGTGTTTTTTTCTTGAAACTACCTGGATTTTTTGGACTAAATTTAACTGTAGTTCGAAACCTTTTTTTTTTAGAAATTGCCAAATTAAATGGTTAAGAGAGAAAATGATGCTTCAGTGGATAGTGCATGTTCAAAGAGCAAATTTCTCCAATTTTGCTGCAATATACAGGGTGTCCCAAAAAGATTGAAACACGCTTAATTCTTTACCTGTTGGAGATAAGTGGACAATGTAAATTGCAAAAATGTTGAAATTAAGAGAGGAAATAAGACTACGTTAATGAAATAGTCCTCCCATTAATTTTCAAAAAGTTACATTTTGTAAATTTTTATACGATCACCTTAGACAAATTTAATCGATCAAAAGATTTCTATTTTTATTCATTAAAAAAAAACTGCATATCTGTATCTTTAAAATTCAGCGAGTTATATTTAATTGAAAATTGAAAATTGTGAATGGGGACCATATATCAAATTAGAAATGTAAATTTTCGACATATCACAAAAAATATGAAACTGGATGATAATACATATGATACCCAACCGCGTAGTGAGTACCACTGCTTTATATGATCTCTGTCTGTGTAATGCTTTATTTAGATGTATTTGTGATAAAAAATTTTGACCCAAATTAACGTATTTTTGATCCAAACAATTTCCATCGTCAATTTGCTTATGATCCCTATTTTCACTGATGAAACAGCCTTTCACATTGTACGGAAAATTGGCATAAGTCAGATTTTTTCCTTTATCATAATTCAGTTGATTTTAAAGATACAGATATGCGGTTTTATTTGATGATCTTGTTGCACTAAAAATAAAAATTTTCTGGTGTTAACCAAACTTGTCTAAGGGGGTCGTATAAAAATTTAAAATGTGTAACTTTTTGAAAATTAATGGGAGGACTATTTCATTAACGTAGTCTTATTTCCTACCTTACTTTCAACATTTTTGTAATTTACATTGCCCACTTATCTCCAACAGGTAAAGAATTGAAGCGCCTATCAATCTTTTTGGGACACGCTGTATGTATATATATATATATATATATATATATGTGTGTGTACACAGGGTGTTCAGCGAATGCGGCGACAAACTCAGAGGGTTGTTAGTAGACATCAAGAGGAACAAAAATTTGTATAAAACATGGTGTCGCAAACCACGTTTAGTCCGTGAAAATCGCGAAAATAGCTATGCAGGCTCTGACGTCACGCGGGGGTGACAAAAAATACAATAATAACTGCAAAAAGATTAATTTGACAGCTTGTTTACAACACAGGTTCTGGTGCACAGTACAATGCTGGAAAGTAAACAATGAGAATGATGTGAACGAAATTATTACAGTTGTTGTTCGAAGGGGCGTCCGTGGACGTCATTGCACAGTCTACAACGACGTTAAAACGATTCCCGGACGCCATGGAAAATATCGGGTGTTATTGCTGTCCGACGCAGCGACGACTATCAACGCTATGAGATCCCCTGTTGTGTCCACGGGCGTCTTATAAACGAGTGTAAAGGTGATTCCAGAGGAAGAAGTCCAATGGATTAAGATCCGGGGAACGTGGAGGCTAAGCAACGGGTCCGAAGCGTCCAATCCACATCCCTGGATATGTAGCATCGAGTTAGTTACACAGCACTCGAGGAAAATGTGCTTGGGCCATCATCCTGCATGAACCATATGCCTCGCTATACTGCGGTCGGCACACTCTGCAGCAATTCTGGGAGGACGTGCTGCAGGGAAAAAAAAAACGTTACGTCAGGCATCGTGTGCGTATCCAATAACGCATTTAGCGATCAACTGACATCCGCCTTCCCTATCCTCGAGTCAAAGCCTGCATACGTATTTTCACAGGCTAAACGTGGTTTGCGGCACCATGTTCGCATATCAATTTTTGTATCTATTGATGTCTACTAACAACCCTCTGAGTTTGTCGCTGCATTAACTGAACACCCTATATATATATATATATATATATATATATATATATATATATATATATATATATATATATATATATATATAAGTATCTATAAGTATATATAGTAATGTACTATTGCTCAATCTGAAACAGGCATTTGTGTGGGTTAATTAGAATTAAATACTCAGACCTGAAGATGAATTTAATTCTGATTAATCATCGAATTTGGGCCGGTGCTGCTCTCTTCTCTTCTCTTATCGGCATTATGGCTGTGGTTTTGCTTCTATGGTGATGTTAATATTACTTGAATTTTTTATTATTACATTTTTCTAATATATATATATGGTGTATATAATCTATATCCATTTTCAGTCTACATTTTACTGGTTGTTTTAATACATTGGGTCATTATACTTTGTTTCTACCAAAAGGTGGCTTTGTATAACGTAACGTGTTTTTCTTGAACATTAATACCCAAAATGGTCGCTAAAAAGTTTCAGTATATGAATGTACTATCCTTTTCCATCCAATTCTCACGCCTTTTATTTCTTATTTTTATGTGTGTATCCTGTCTAACATTTATTGGCCATGATGCATGTATTTTGTGTGGTTTAGCAACATTTATTATATCTGTATTTCATTCTTGGATTGTATTATAGATCTTTTGATGTTTTCGATGTCAGAAACATACGTTCTTTTCTCCGTTTTAAATTGTATGTTTCCATTTATTTACTTATATTTTATTAATGATTAAATAATCTGAGTTAGTGTAATTTATTTTTATTTAATACTTCTTTAAATCTTAAACTTTAACTTTGCATAAATAGAGCATTTTGCATAAAGATTGCATAAATATTATAAAATCCTTCATTAATTTCTCATAAAAAAATTTGACTCATTCTAAGCCGCTTATAAGGGATCAGATTTATTTATATATATATATATATATATATATATATATATATATATATATATATATATATATATATATATATATATATATATGTGTGTGTGGTTGCCGGCCCATACACTCGAGTGGTGCCTCTCCCCTTATAAGCGGCTCCGACTAGTGATAGTAATATAAATTGCCATTCTGTTACATTAAAATAATCAATACATTTCATACATTTAAAACGATATAATATTTGATTAAGGTTATCGACCATTACAATTGCGATGATTTTTTTTAAAGTTTTATTAATGATGTTCTCGGAATAAATGGATTTTATGAAATAACATTAACAAGCATCGCGTGCAAATCAAGACTTGTATCCAAGGGCAAATGGCAATGACATGCTATTTGAGAAAATAAATTATGCTTCTCCCGTTTTAGAAAAAGGTATAGATGGACCTCAGTTCAATATTTATCACTGACCAAACAATATAGCTAACTATTTACTTGTAAAACAGAATATATTTTCCATGTGAATGGGTCGGATTGTTGTAGGCAGTTCGACCATTTTGGGCAGAAATGAGCTAAATGTACCAGGATCTACAGTTGAAAGTAGAACCAAAAGTACTATAAAAAGTAAAAATATTGCATTAATATTTATATATCTACAGTACCATATCTTTAACTTATTTATTTGCTCAAGTTATGTACTTATTTTAAAGTGAGATTGCTTTATATTTTGGACACCCAATGCAATTAATAATTTTTAATATCAAGGCTAATATGTCTATTTCTGCAGTGCTACATATTTAACTAATTTATAAGCTCGAGCCTTACATTCAATTTAAAGTGAGAAAGTTTTCATATATTCTGGACATCTGATTGCAACTAATAATTTTTAATGTCGGGGTTAATATTTTTATTTTTGCAGTGCCATATATTTGACACATCCCCGTTTTCCATATATATCTGAACATCTGATTAGAGCTGAACATCTGATTTGAGCATCTGATTAGATAATAATTCGGGGTTCTCCCGACAGAGAACAAAGGGTTAAAAAGTATATTTACTCAATTTAATAGAAAATTTGTTTACCGATGGGAAAAAAAATAGCATTCAACTGCGAATTAAATAAAGTTTTGAAGGATCATAACACCAAAAGAAATTACATTAGAATATAATTTTACTTCTTTAACGAAAGACAAGTATATTTTTGTTCAATATTACTTTTTACTTTCTCTATGTACCTGTAAGAATTCATTACATGCGGGTTTCTCTGGACCCAAAAGTTTCAGTCTCCTGTTTACACTTCAGTGTTTCTTTCAGAACTTTTTGTCCGGGGATAGGGGAAGGCAAATTGAATCTTAGAAGGGGGCACATTTTTCAATGTAATGTTTAACTACTATAATTATTTGCATATATAAAAGTAATTACTATATATATAGTAATTACTTATTCAAACACTTGAACAAATTTTCTCCAGCTAAACGAGGGCTAGGGACAAATTGAACAACAGCCACATAATCTCATTCTGAAAATAGTCGATCGCGAAATAAAATATATAATGATCTAAATGCTTCCACATAAGTGGAAACTTGGTTAAAATGTGGAAGTTTAACTTGCAAATGTTCTTTAAAATTAGTTTGTGTTCACCAACAGAACTTTCAGAATACAACAGAACTGCAAAATATCATTTTTCAAATGATCCAATCATTACAATTTAAAATGTAGAATGGAAACTCCAGTTGGGATGAGTTGAGAAGTTTATAAATGGCTTGAAATTTACACAAAAATTACAGCCATGTACCTTACGAAGTTATTCATGAAGTTTATTATGCACATTGTGTTCTGTACCTTTTTGAAGAAGCGAAACTTAATTTTTTACTATAGTCTGAATGTATTAAAAAGTTGACTCGGTAGCACAGCATGTCTACGGAGAGGGGGGCAAATGATCGTTTCGGGGAAATGAATCCCCTCCCAGAATTATGCCCGATAGAAATATTGTACACTTTGATTTTCAATTTTGCTAATAAGCACAGTGAAAATATGAATAACCCGTATTTCTATCCAAAGCAATTTCAAATCAAATTTACTTATAAGCTACTAAGACAATTTAACAGAAATATGATGCCGATTGTAGTCTGAAAGATATTATATATTTTTTTAATTCTAGGAATGCGAAAATTTGCTATACTTAAAATTGATTAAGGGTCAATGGAATATGTAAACAAAGAAAACTTCTCCGAAAATACAAGATCGAAAAATGTGATACATCGACAAAACAGAAATTAAATAAACCCATTCAAAGGCACAATTTATACGCAGATATCAAATTGGCATATATTTTAAAAATGAAAAAATGAATGGTTATGTAGGCAAAAAAGAACACTAGTGAATCAATGTAGACAATAAAATTTGACACGGAGAGTGCGGGAAAATGCAATAAAACGCACGCAAGATAACTGAATTAAGGTATTGTAATCGCGAAAACAGCCGTCATGCGATAAATAGAAAAGGCAGGGGAAAAAAAGAACCCAACGAGCCAGGCATAAAATTAAATTAAAAGTTTGACATTTTCGAATATTTTAAATGAATATCGGAAATTTATGGAAAAATGCGAGATAGAACGAGCAGATGCAGTTATTCTCTCAGTTTAAAATCTAACAGAAAGAGATGCTAATTTCAGAGGAAAAATTATTGAAATGTCAGAACCGAGAATTTACAATTTCTTAAAAATCAAACTTTTGCATAAATAACGAGATATAAATGTATGTATTTTGAGTAAAAACAAAACAATTTTAAACGAAGTCTTCATGTTTAAAATTTGAAATAGATTTAGAGGAGGATGCCATTGAATAAAATAAATGTTTATTATTATAAACTAACCAGATAATATAAATTATGCTTATAAATATATACTACTTCATAGTATACAAGGAAAATAAAAAAAAAAATATTTGTTGTTAGCATTTGAAATATAAATAATAAAAACCATATTTTTACTGTTGTATTCGTAACAAAAGAGGAAAGAGGAAACATGTAACGACACCCAATACTGAAGAGGGGCTGCCGATCACGTTTTCTTGGTGAAGTAGGCGGGAAAAACTATACCACTCCGTGTTGGCGGAAAACTTATATCAATTCTACATATAGTTCATATTGAAAAACGAAATTCGGCACTTAGACCATCATTAAACCATAACCATAAACAATAACTTAAACCATTCGGCACTTAAACCATAGTACGTCCATCCATTTCCAAGATCCTGGCTACGCCTATGCTTTACTACATATTAAATAAGCCAGAAACTACTTGAGGTAGTTTCATGTGTATGAAAATATTAATATGTAGTAAAGCATAGTCATATCCAGGAACTTAAAAGTGGATGGACGTACTACCGAATGATGGTTTAAAATGCCGAATTTCGTTTTTTCAATATATACTGCATGTAGAATTAATGTAATATTTTCGCCAATGCGGAATGATATTTGTTTAACATATCTTGTTATCCCTCACGATCTTGTAATATTAAGGCATTTATTTTCCTATTTGCAAATTTTGCACATGCGTTTTCAAAATTCTACAATTATGAAAATGTTTCATCCCAGTACGTCGAGCGTGAACTTTAACAGACGCTCAAATGCAATTATAAACGAAATGAGTTCTGAATGCCATCTAGTGCACTTGCTTGTCATCCTTCTCCCAAACACTGTCATTGAGTGTACTATCATTATTCTGGCAAATACCCTGGTAACTATCATCGCAATATACACATCACACAAGCAGTTCGCATTCTAGTCGTTACATCAATTAAGTTTATCTGAATATTAAAGTTTTCCTCTTTGCTTCTAAAGTACTTCTAAGAGATGTTAAGAGGAAGGTTATTTTACCAGTCTGCACACTAAAAATTGAACACTTGGGTATAACTATAATATTTTTCATATGTTTTCCGACATAATTATCAAAATATAGAGACAAGTCTATATTTCAACGATTATACTGGAATATATATCAGTACATTTTCAATTACAGCTTGAAATAATAACTTTTAGTTAAGTGGACAATAAGCTTTATATTTATGCATTTTTACATTAACTTGCACTTTTATTCCTCAAGTTCATTCTGCATGTCAGTGATTCTTATATAATAGGGTCTCATTCTTGATAAATTGCATTTACTAATTCATTAGCATTAGATAATAATTTCCCCATTGGTGTATATTATTAATCATAAGTCTAGGTTGCTTAAATATCTTTACATTTTCAGTTAACGTAGCATTTTCAACGAAATACTGATATTCTAAAAAACGTTAATATTGAAAATAGAATCTAAAATTTATGATTATTAATTTTGATTTTATGTAAGTTGCATGCCGTCTCCTATTCTTAAACTTGTATGTCGATACTTGTATGTTAAAATATCATCAAATAGGATACATGTTTAATTTCTTATTGCTTGATGGCATAATATTCAAAATAAGACTTTACCTCAGTTATGAGATGAATGCAATTCTGAAAAATGTGTAAACCTAGAGGTAGATAAGTAGAGGACTATTTTTGAACTGTATTCGAGTGCTATAATTTATTTATTTATTTAGAATTGTATAAGACTACATTTTTGCACAGCTCTAGCTTGAATGCGATTTAAACAAGGAAAAGCGAGAAAAGCTACTTATTGTTTTAGCTAATAACCCTCGAACACTAAACTCTTATAGACTGGCATTAGTCAAAATAAATCCATATGCCAAAGTGGGAGTAGAAAACTGGATCTTTAGAAATGCCCTTAAATAGGATTTAATATGTACATCAATATTCTAGTGATTTTCGTGAGTCAGAAAACAAAAATAAAGTTGTAGAAGGATATTTGTAAGTTGCTTTTTAATTTGATAACAAGTGACTAAATAAAACATTGATATAAGAAGTATAGTTAAAGCATTTAATTTATTAAAAAAAAACATTTCATATTTTTAGGAGTAGTTTAAGGTGAAGATGAAAATTACACATCAGCATAGTTTAAGACAAAATGTTTTAGTTTTAAATAAATATATAATCAGTCAAAAGTAACGTTTCCATCTAAAATATATTATCTTCTAATCATACGATTAACGATGTTTAATTTGAATTTATATTCAATAGTATAGCCAGGATATCGAAAAGGGGAGGGGGCCCACGATTGAATAGAGGGGTTAGACTGTTGAATTTCGTTTTCCATTATAAACCCTATGGAGAACTAATGCAATAGGGGATTATTATAAATAACTCAGCTCCCCCGCCTAAGTCACTTTTTATATTAGATTAAAGGAATCAACTTGGGAAGCTATAGTTCACACATCCGGCTGAGTTCTATTACAGATTAGGGAATGAAATGAGTTTTTTATTAAACAAAATTTTTGACGCACAAATAATTGTCATATGAAAAACAGTGTCGAAAATCATCGTATGAAAAACAGTGTCAAAAATCGTATGAAAAACAGTGTCAAAAATCGTCGTATGAAAAACAGTGTCAAAAATCGTATGAAAAACAGTGTCGTATGAAAAACGGTGTTAAAAATCTCAGTTGATTCACAGCAGGATTTGAGCCACTAATTTCCTCCTGGCCAGTTGACACTATATTTATACTGAAATGATAATCTAACTTTCTATATCTGAAGAGGAACCCACATCATCCTCCTCCAGATTTCAGATCTGAACGACCTACTGATTCCCCTGCTTTACTTATACACGATAGCACCCTGTGAGTGGTAATTCTCGTGAACTGAGTATCATCGTCATAAATCGTAGGGTCTTTATAAAAAATCAAAACTAAGAATTTTTGAGATTGCAGTGATTCGCTGCTTCTAACATTCAGAGTTAAAATACTCAGGTGCCGTTGTCACAAAACCATGTCCAAATCGGAATTCGAAGCACCCGTCTCGCTAGTTAAAGCTCTATCCGTTGCGCTACTGAGGTGATAGTTTTTATTTATATATTTAAACTTGATTCTACACCCTAAAAACAAATTTTCGTGTTTTGTGCGGTAATTTTTTTAAGAATTAACAACGGAAGTTTGCATTCTCTAATTTTAATTTGCCTCAAGATATTTTCATCTATTCTTTTTTTGAAAACATTACGCGCTACAATAGTTGTTATATTTAAAATACGTGGTTTGATAACACACATAAATACTGTAACGCGAACACTTTTAAATATATTTTATAATTTAAAAATATAGGTAAATGAAAAACAAGATGTCAACAAAAGCGGATTTTGACCTGCCAAAAATCTTACCATATTCTACTTATTTTTAAACCCCTTAAAATAAAATTTCATAAAATTCAATGAAGATAAATTTATAAAATTAAAAAAAATATATATAAAAAATTACAACTCTGAAATAATTTCAGGGAATTCAACAATATTTTATATTTAGAGGCGAAACACCACGGAGATTAAGATTCTGCAGAAAAACTGGTAATTTTGACTTTTTCATAACTCACTTGTTCAATTAAAAGAAACGAGTCGGCGGAGAAAATTTTCTGGAAAATAAATAAAAAAAAATTAATAAAAAATGATAACCCTAAAATTTTCTGGTCAAATCCAACATTAATTTATGTCTAGAAGTTAAAAAATACGTAGATTAAAATTCCGTAAAAAAAATAATAATCCGCTTTCCCCACAACTCACTTGTTCAATATATCAAAAAAAGAAAACAGGAAAAAAGTACATCGTGTTTAGTGTTTGTTCAAAGAGTGCGTTGATTTGAATTTCTTTTATCAAAGAGGATAGACTGAATTTTCTATGCTTTAGGTTGAAGTATTCAGCTAAAGCATGAAAATAAATATTTATAAATTCAACACAATCATTCGATACAAATATCCATATACAAATTTGGTATTTCAGTGTGGTTTGAGAGTCAAAAGAAAAGCTTTAGAGCGCGTAGAAAATAAAAGTTTTACTTTTTCACATATATATTAGAACCCATTTATAGCAGTTCTGATGCATCTGTGTTGTAGCAATATAATCAGAGATGACTAGCTTCAAATCAATATTGCGCAGGAAGGTGATAATAATTTTGCACGAAGTATCCGGGAAAAGAACAAGAAACATTTTATATAGGCAGCATATGGCTTTCCCTGCAACTCATTTATTTTCCCTTTACATCTCCCATAAGGTGTTGATTTGAATTTTATCACACAAAATAACACAAAATATACACTTATTTAAATCACATCAAATTTGCAGTCTTAAAATAATTTTCTTCCCCAGTAACTTTATAAAATGATGCAAAGTCGCACTAATTTAGTATTTTATTTTCAGATTTTGATGAATTTTTTTAAAAAAGCAAACAAAAATAATTTCTATTTTTTTCCAATTTTACTAAAATCTAAACAGCACCAGGGTAACGTTTAAGTGATTTAACAACCTAATTTCATGAAATTCGTTGAAAAGTTTTTGAACTACAGTGGGTATATATATATATATATATATATATATATATATATATATATATATATATATATATATATATATATATATTACGTCTTATATATATATTACGTCCGATAGTACACACACACATGCAATCACGTACGGCTAAATATAGCTTTTTCGCATTCTAGAGTGTCCAAACATCGAAAACTGAAATTCTAATTTTCCACCCCATTCTAATAATTTTCTATGCATTTAACTTATATAGTAAGGCAAGACTTTTACCCATCCTATCTTGAATTCATTTCAAATGCAAACATTCCATCCAAACAATTTTCTGAATAACGCTATGTATGCACACAATAATCAAATTAAAACCACTATTTCTAACAAGCATCAATTTCAGAACAATACAAAATTCTTACCATTCTAATCATAATGTCTCATCAACAGAGTTTTTGAAAATTAATATTTGTATGTCGAGAATGAAACGCTTTGCTAGCCCACAGTTTCAACATTCCCAAATTGATGACTAAGTACTTTGTACAATGTTCTTTAATCAACTTTGTACAATGTTCTTGATAAACAGCTGTATTACTTCCTTCAACAACAAGCAAATACACGGTCAACACACATTATATGAACTATTCTTAACCATTTGGTTCTATTTATCAGATACTACTCACAAACACTCATTCAATTCCACTTCTAACATCCCATGCGCATTTTAGTCTTGATAGAAACAGTCAAGCAAGTTGGCAAGTATGTTTATATGATTATTATATGTCTAAAATTCTAGATTTGTTCATCCATTGCTAGGGCACTTATTGCTTAATATTTTTAAATATTTGGTTTGCACAGTAACATAAACAATGGGGGTTTTGTATATCTATTTAGGAATGTGCTCCTGAAGACATTCTCAAGATAGACTGTGATTTTTTTTAAATGTTTTTATTTAACATCATATTGGCTAAAACTTTATTTGTCTTTCATCTCAAGTTCTCGGTAAAGACACATTTGGTTTGCATATAAACTTCCCATAAAAGTGCGAGCTCCTTTAATAAATACATTCTGATTTAATTAAATTTCTCAATGAAATGGGTGGGGCTATAAAAATACAAGGTATTGGGCAGCCAATTGTCTGGTACGTGGGTACTTCTGGTTTACATTTGTGCAGATTTCATTAATTTTAATTGTGTGTATATATACATATAATAAAAATATTTTGAAAATCCAATGCTAGAATACAGAGAAGTTGCAACTCAAAAAACCCCAACATTAAAAAAATGCCTAATTAATAAAAAGTATCAAGCAGTGAATCATCAATCATGTGGAATATAAAAGGAAAACCTCTAGTCATCAAACTTAAGACAAACGCCAATGGAGAGGAATCGATAAAAGAAAATCAAATAAAATCTAAGCATTAAAGCTTTAAACGTGGACAAGCCCTAGGCCTAAACAAATCAAAATGAACACAAAATGCATGTTTCTGATATCAGTGATAGATTATATCTATAAATACTGTTAACTTGGGCGACATGCATAAAGATTGAAAAATTATAGGAAACAAGAATACCTGAAAAAACACTGCAAATGTTTGATCCATTGGAGCCTTGAATAAAGAGACCCATGTTGCCAATCGCAAAAAATAAAGAAGTTGAGAACTGCTGTTGCCAATCGTGAGAAATAAAAACCGGAAATACGAAAAGGCTATAAAAGGTGATATTCAACAGTAAGAGCTACAAAATAAAGGGGCAGATGATAAAAGAAAACATAGAGGCTAAATTATAAGGTGATGTAAATACATGGTAATGCTTATACAAGAGAAAGTTGATATCTGGCTAATATAAGATACTTAAGAGGGAATTTAAGTATATTCAACCATTCCAAGCATTTTAACTATACCATTTACTAAATATGCTGGATATATATATATATATATATATATATTTGAAATATATATATATATATATATATATATATATATATATATATATATATATATATATATATATATATATATATATATATATATATATATATATATATATATATATATATATAATATTAATATTTGGATTTAAATATTTTTATTGAACCCACTAATGGAATTGTTACAAATTTATATGATAAAAAAGATTATTTTAATTTTAACATTAATAAAATATTACCATTTAATTCTTGCAACTCGATTCAATTGTTTAGAAATATTGCACTTAATCAATTTTTTAGAATTTATAGATTATCAGATAAAAAATGTCATGCTATGCATATAAATAATCTAAAAATTACTAGCAAATTATATAAATATCCAGCTTATTTAGTATATGGTATAGTTAAAAAGTTTAGATTAGCTGAATTTTCATGAATTCTCTTCATAGTATCTTATATTAGCCAGACATCAACATTCTCTTATATTAATAATACTTTATATTTACATCCACTTAAAACATTAGCCTTACTATTATAAGCCCCACTATTTTGTAGCTCTTACTGTATAATATTACCTTTTAATACCTTTTCGCATTACTGTTATTTATTTCTTACGATTGGTAACAGTAGATTTTTCTTTTATCCTTTGCGAATGGCAACACTGGTCTCTTCATTCTGGTTTCCAATGGTTCGGGCATATGCAGTTTTTTCCCAGGTATTCTTGTTTTCTTTATTTTTCCATCTTTATGCATGGTGTTCAAGTAGAAATAGTTTACAGATATAATCTACATATTTTGTGTTCATTTTGACAAAATACTTGGACTGTCGAAATGAACAAATCAGTTATTTAGGCCTAGTCCTTGTCCACGTGTATAGCATTAATGCTTGGATTTTATTTGTTTTCTCTATTATTGGATTCCATACCATTGATATTTGTTGATTATCTTTAGCTTGATGACTCGAAATTTGCATTTTTTCCCCCATTTGATTGAAGATTCGTTATTTAATATTTATTTTTATTTTGTAGGTTTTATATAAAGTTAGGATTTTTGTGTTGCAACTTCTCTCTATTCTATCATTGGCCTTTCAAACTATTATTATTATTATATAATTTGTGTGTGTCTTTTTCTGTTGATTTACAAACCAATGTCCAATCCAATCCATAGAAATAAACTAGCATCACATTCAGTAACAGCCATTTATTTTGGGTTAAATTCGGATGGAATATTAGTTTTCAAAAGGAATTCAATTTTGAATTAACTCCTTTCCTACGTCCTATGCTATATATATTGGCGTTGTATTCAGAAAAGGGCATTTGTTTAGGGTTAAATTCGAGTGAATATCAGTCTACAAAATGAATTCAGTTTTGAATTGACTTCCTTTCTACGTCTCATCCATCGCTTTCCGTATATGATCACCGCTTATTTTCTGTTTAATATACCTAGAGTTTTTGTAGTCTATCTCTGTTCTTGAAAATGTTATTTTGAATTTTAATTCATATACTTTAATATAGATATAAATTTTATTAGAATTACATTTTTGACTGAATTATATCAATTACGGCTTTTGGGTTAACAATGTCACGAGGATTATTGGTATTTTCAATGTCTTAAATCATCTGTTTTATTTTGGCTAAAGAGTTTTCAAACCCATTGTGTTTAGTCAATTGTTGAAGCAGAATAAAGATGGTACGGGTACAGCCTCTAATATCATTTTAGCGCTTTCATTCTGTCATATATTGATCCAATTTTATATTTTTGGCCAATTTGTTTACAAGCGGGACCGAAGCCTGTGAAGACAATTTTGCATAGCGAGGACAGATATTCTTATACTTCTGTTTAGGAGAATTAAATTAAATATTTTCGTAGAATGTTTTGAATGACAATGTCATTTAGGACTACAGGAATTTGCACATAATTGCGAATTTTAAGCTTTATATTATATATTCCGAAGCTTTATATTATATATACGAAGAAGGGGTACACCGCTAGTAACTAAAATAATTCGTTTAATCAATGTGTTAGAGTTGTATTCTGGGCAAATTCTTTACACTCTCTTCTTGCCTCGGCCGCCCAATTAGCTGCTCAAGGCCTCGGACGAGTCGGACGGCCTGGGTCTTCCAACACTCCCTTCCTGCAAGTAAAGTGCTTAACAACTATTTCTTAATACTTAAATTTTAAAACTTTGTAACTAAATTTCTTATTCTAAATTACAAGTTTGCTTTTAAATGTAAGTGGCATGAACTAACCCACTTAGGTATCCAAGATGTGCCATACATTTATATTTATACATAACATATACAGTTCTATAAATATTTGAAGAACTTTTATATCTTGTGCGCCATCAAACTCAAAGGGGTGGGACATTCTCTTTCTAATGAAATATATTTGATAATACGTTAGGCTGTACAATTGTACTGCATTAATCTTAAAAATAATATTTTTTATTTAGAAAGTAACAAAAATCTGAAATTATTTCTACAAATTGTGCAACCTGCATATAATTTCGACACGGCTGAAGTTTGTCAAATTATGGTAAAATGCACGCTCATTACCTACATAATGCCTCGCATACATATATTATATATACTATAATGCAGATAAAATAAATGAAAGGATAGTAAAAGCAATTTGCTACTTCGAAATTGAATTGCTCATAGCTTTGATATATTTGAAATATTTGATATATATATATAGTGCATTGCATTGTTTTAAACCAGAGTTAAATTAAACCAGAGATCAGATTTTATACTTGAAAAGTTTTTCAAATTCTAAATAAACGATAAGTCAAGACTATTAAAAGTTAAATTATGTGGTTTAAAATAAAAAAAATAATAAAATGGAATATTTTGTAACTTAGCTTTAAAATAATCTTTAACATTTACAAATTAATTAATTTTATGAGGATAAAAAGAAAGATTACCTCAATTCAAAAACCTTAATATATTCAGAATATTTACTTCCAGTTTTGAAATTAAGTATTAAAATATTTATGCAGAATATATGTGGTTAAGTCTTAATTTGAAGAATTTAAGCATCTAACATATTTTTTACTTTCCCTGCAATACATGGTAATGTATAGGGAAAGTATTGGAATTATGCCGAAAATCGCAACTCGAGTTTTCGACGGATCTACACGTTTCGAGACCTCTAGAATACGAAAAACCTATTTTTAGCGTGACGTCTGTGTGTGTGTGTCTGTCTGTTTGTCTGTGCAGATTTTGAATCCGCTCTAACTCAAAAACTAATGGACAGAATTTCACAAAATTTGGTAGGTAAGTCAGTTGTGGGCGAATCTGGTGCTGATTAGTTTTGGGTATGATTCATGATAAAAGAACCCGCCGTTTTTTGCGAAATGGCCCGCAAAAGCTTGTATCCGCTCTAGCTGGAAAACTAATGGACCGAATTTTACAAAAATTGGTTGATAAGTCACTTGTGAGATACTCTGGTGCTGATTAGATTTTGGTATAATTCGGAACAAAGTAACCTGCCTTTTTTGCGAAATGGCCCTCAAAAATCGTCAAAATCTAAAATAAATGCATACGTATGCTCAAATATATCCCTTTAAATGCATGTTTTATACGTAATTTTTAACGCTGAAAAGAATAAGACCAACCCCATTACACTAGGACTAGCCGTTCTCGAGATATTTTAGTTTTTTCGTATTTTCTCTACGCCACCTTTGAAAATAAGTCCACTTAATAAATGAGAACGAAAAGTGAATTAAAAGTGAATTAAATTTAATTAAAATAAAGAGAACGTGGATATAAGTCTGCAGGGAAAGTCATGTGTTGCTCACATAAGATTTTTTACTTTCCCTGCAATACATGTTAATGTATAGGGAAAGTATTGGAATCATGCCGAAAATCGCAACTCAAGTTTTCGACGGATCTACACGTTTCGAGACCTCTAGAATACGAAAAAACTATTTTTAGCGTGACGTCTGTGTGTGTGTCTGTCTGTCTGTCTGTGCAGATTTTGTATCCACTCTAACTAAAAAACTAATTGACCAAATTTCATAAAATTTGGTAGGTAAATCACTTGTGGGTGAATCTGGTGTTGATTAGTTTTGGGTACGATTCGGGATAAAAGAACTCGCCTTTTTTTGCGAAATGGCCCGCAAAAGCTTGTATCCACTCTAGCTGAAAATCTAATGGACCGAATTTCACAAAATTTGGTAGATAAATCGCTTGTGGATAACCCTGGTGCTGATTAGATTTTGGTATGATTAAAAAAAATAACCTGCTTTTTTTTGCAAAATGGCCCGCAAAAACGACAAAATCTAAAATAAAAAACTACGTATGCTGAAATATATCCATTAAATACTTGTTTTATACGTAATTTTTAACGAAGAAAAGAATAAGACCAACCCCATTACACTAGGACTAGCCGTTCTTGAGATATTTTCGTTTTTTCTCTACGCCACCTTTGAAAATGAGTCCAGTTACCAAATGAGAACGAAAATTGAATTATAAGTGAATTAAATTTAATACAAATAAAGAGAATGTGTATATAAGTCTGCAGGGAAAGTCATGTGCTGCCCACATCAGATTTTTAATTTTAATATACATATTTAAATGGTTTGGCAAAAATTTAATGAATTAAGAATAGTTCTCTTTTTAATATTAAGTTATCATATAGCTATAAAATATTGGGAATTTAAATGTATTTAATTCAATTACATTTTCCCCCAAAATAACTAGTTTCACGGAACTAGAAATATATTGTTGAATTAAGAGCTTTAACTACAACTTCAGAATTGATAGCTGTAGAATTAGTTTTAGACAATAAAGAAACTTAAAATGAATTGCAAGGGATTTTTAAAAGTGCAAGTTTGAGTTTTGGATACATAAATAAATACAATGAATAGGAAACTTACCTGAAGAAATTGCCCCTTTTTTGTTGAGCTACTATGAAGAAACCAGTATAAACATAGTCCTATGGTGATAGCAATTGCGTAAAGTGATACCAGAAACATTGTTTTGATGCAAAACACTTTAAAAGTGAATCTAAAACATCATTATAAAATTCTCATAATTTGATATGCTGGACTTTCAACGCAGTGGATGCTGTTAGGAAGACATCTTTCTTCATGCATATATGAACATTAACAGCAATAAAAAAAAAGAGCAGAGTCAACAGACAACATAACATTCAAGCTGAGGTGGCGACACTTTGATTATGCAGGAATCACAACGGACATTCTTTAGTCCGTTTAAATGTAATGAGAAAAATAATAAATATTTAAAAAAAATTCAACACTTTTCAGGATAAGTTGAAGTGATTAACGATAAATGCAGTTCGTTCTTCAAATACCTCATACTAAAATAATTTACAACATTTTGTTATACATTAGACAGATCCTATAATGTTTTTTGAAATATTAATAGTGAAACAATATGCTTCTATATTTAGTCACTCTTCTTCTCGTTTTAAAATGCAAACTTTATTTCAAAATATTAACTAAACCGCAGATGTGCTCGGGAGATTGCTAATTCCAAAGACTGAACACTCTTATTCAGATGGTTCAAAAGATAAAGATTTTTAGATGTTTAATTACTATTCCATTTTTGAATGAAACTAAGTCATTTGTAGAGTACTCTGAAATACAATAAGCTCTTCTTATAATTGTCTTTCACAAGGAAAAATCCTTACGCTTTCAAAAGTACCCTTAAACTTAAGTAGTAAGTTTAAGAAACTGCATCAAAGAAAAGTAACTCACGGTGAACAGTTAACATGTAGTTAAATGCATATAAGTTTATTATGACTTCAGAGGTTCTTTTAGAAACTAATACTTTCACGTGATCATTTCTTAGTGCAATTCTGTCAGAGTTTTAAAATATGTAATAACATTGCAACAAAAATATTTCCCTATTCTTTTCGAGTAACAAAGAAGGTTTAAAACTGTCCAGTGCACTTAAGTTGTAAAAATCTAAATCTCTTTTCCAGTTCTATTTTTCTACAGCCGTAACATTTTGGATTAAAAAACATCAGTTGTAAAAGTTCATATATATTTCTCGAGCTCAGGAGAGTTTGCGCCTCTCGAAAAAGCGGCAAAGCCAATAATTTGCATTGGGAGATTTCGCCCTGGATTGAGTTTCCTCCAGCTTGCAAGAACGCCTGCAGTGGAAGCCCTTTTCAAGTGAAGTGAAAAAGGTTCAGGCCAGAGAGTGCAGATTTCCCATTTGCTTTTCAAAAGATGTCTTCCAATTTAAAGTCCTCAAATTCCAAGGAAGAAACTTATTGCTAAAACTCTTTCGCGGGAAAGGTTTTATACTGATTTCATTTTTCTCTTCTTAACTTCAAAATTCTTCATCGCATTTTTAACTTTCAAAAAAGAATTTGACTTCGGACTGTTTTGAACATGAGGTTTCCAGAAAAGGACATTTTTTCTTTACTTTTTTTCAATCAAATTTATATTCTCTTGAGGCGCCTAAAGCGGTTGAAACAAATTTTCGCATACAAGAAGCAATTTGTGTCATATAATGTTCATCGCACTTACAATTTACACACAGTTTTATAATTTGCACACAGTTTTATACTTTACACACATCGGGGAATATGACTAGTATTATCAGTATTTACGATTGATAAATAATTTAATGCTTTCTACGGACAATTTTCTTCTTTTTCCTTCATTAATTTTGACTGTCACTGTTATGAAAAATAATTATTTTCTGAAGATCTTTAAGAAAATAATGATCCACGTAAATAATTTGCATGAAAAAAATATATAAACTAGAACTTTTTCATCTCAATTTACTTTCTATGTGCTCATTTATGAATGAATGAATCCGATATTAAAATATTTTAATGACGATAAACGTGCGTCGCTTAACTTGTGATGTTGATTTTCTCTAAACAGGCTGAGGTAAAAATTGATTGTATACTAAATTACCCCAATTAAATATGCGAGGAAGAAAATGCTCTTCACAGAATTTGAACTAGAGGTTATGTTTTTAGGAATTATTCATTTGCAATATATTTATTGTAATCATGATTAAAATTTTATAAGTTCAGTTAGTTCACTATTGCTAAACTTCATAGTTTGAGTAGAAAAATTCAGTGTAAAAATATGCTAGGAAAAGTCAAGCTCTAAATTTAAATTTAAACAGTTCTAGTCAGTAATTAATAAATATGCAAGCCTTGTTAAAAAAACAAAACAAAAAAACACGTGTATAAGCAAGTGCAGTTTTCAAATGATAATATCTATATACGTCTAATATTCACTAATTCAACTAATACTATAAATTGAGTTACACTAGTTTCTAAGATCACATAATCTTGCTTGAAAATAAAATTTCAAACAGATATAGACACCGTTTTTTTTTATTCTTTCGATTTCAAAATAAATTGTTTATAGTTCTTAACATCTAAAAAATGCCATTTAAAAAAGTCAAATTCCACTTCACAGCTATTACAAAATGTCATGACGCTGTGCATCTATATCATAATTCAATTCAAATTTGAAAGTTTTCAAAAGTGAATCACCTCTTTCAACCGAAAGTAAGAAAAACATCAAGAAATATACTATAACTCATGCAAAAAAAAAAAAAAAGAACTATCCTCGACCATCAACATTACGTCTTCGGCGTGACAAAGTTTTGACAGCTACACCAAAGCGACACCCTATGAACAAGTCCAATATTCCAAAGATATTTGTGCCGCTAACATCCAAAACATTCACATTTTGCTACACGAGAGCACAGAAAAACAAAGTTGCAAGACTTTTTTGCCACTCAAAATTTGCCGGAGACATCAGCACATGCGGCCAGCGACTGTGAGAATCAGAGGTGTGACAACATTGCCCAGACAAGGCGAGGGGCGCGTAAAGATGCAGAAAAACGCTGGTTCCTGTCGGCCGACAGGGGCGCATACGGCCGCTGAATGCACCCCGCTCTGAAAGCTGAGTAGCTGGAAAAGGAGCCTCGGTGGGACAAGGCCGCTTGGCGACGCTGCCGCCCAGCCAGCCCGCCAAGGTGTGCAGAAACTCTACCTTCTCTGTTCACTAGAAGCTCGTATGAGACAAAGATATATTTTCTTTTAAAATGGTAATAACATTGTACTTGATTAAATTCATACTTGACATTTTAAGCATTTTTCCTATTCTGGAATTTGCATAAAACTTTTAATGGGAAATTGGATTTAAAGCTTTGATAAATATTTACGCATTTAGGTTGAATAAAGTTTAGTCGGAGTAAAAAAGTATAAACTTGAAACTCGGGGTCCGATCAGAATTTGTCCGCATTTGGTTTGGAGCGCCTTATTAATTATTTTAACCAGGCCTGTATTGCGCGTAAGCTAAATAAGCTACAGCTTAGAGGCCTCGCATAACATAGGGCCTCACTCGGCTTCTTAAATAAATTAAACAAATACTAATAAATAATAAAAAAAAAATTGTTCAGTTGCAGGCATCTTTTTGTGCCGCTTTCGTGTATAAAATAGTAAATTATACATAATGATTAAAATAATACACAAACTGTAGTTAACTTATCTAAATGTACTCGGAGTAAATATAGCGAGTCCTAAAAGCTCTGGCATTAGGAGGCCAATGCTCAGGATCCATGAGTTTAATGATGTCTAATAACAGCCTATAGACATTCAAATCTGTACATATAGGGTGTTCAAATATGTGGCAGAGGCCTACGCATGAACTTTCCCCTTGGTCACCGAGCTTCTAAAGGCGATCCCTGCAGGTAAGATCTCATTGATTTATAGCACTGACAGTCTTATAACTCTAAATAATTGCAAAAGATTTTCTTTATAGTGCAAGTAATTGTAATATATACATAATATAGTATTTTGGATTATATCACTCTTATTTTGATATTAAGTCATTTTAAACTGGTTTAAAACTTCATATTTTGCATGTCCATTACAAATTCCATGCTCCCATATTTCAAAATTATAAAAAAGCTACTCAATGCGCCATAAAGCTGCAATTGGCTTTAATAATTAAATGCAAATTAAAGTTTTATGACAATTATTTTTGAAGTTTATTTGTAAAGTAGATTTGGGCTTCCGCGACAGGAAATACGGCCCAGCTGTTACCATTTTTGTTTTCAACGATTTGGGACACAAGAGGGCAAAATGTATTCTAAGAGAAAAGTTTTAAAATAAAAAACTCTGTTCTTAAGGCTTTAAAAATAAAATCTCATAAAATATGATTTAGGACTGCTAAATAAGAAGTTGCATATATTCTTAAAAGAAAAGTTTGGATAGTTCATATACAATCCTGACTAGCTAAAATTTTTCTCTAAGAATAAAGGAAGCTCTCATCTAAGCCAAAAGGTTGAGAACAGAATTCCGAACTCACTAAAACCAAATTATGTAGTTTTCAACCCTAGATGGATTTGTGCTCGGCCTTGAAGACCTATAGTTTCCGTCGGTTTTAACCATACCTCACACTGTATATAAATATTTAATCCTTTGCATACATATATATTTACTTCAGGTAATATAGTGTAAAAATCGAATGTCATGCTAACTTTACTACACTTTACATGCATGCAAAAATATGGCCTCAATCCGCAATGGCAATTTAGGACACAAATGCGAATGGCATTTTTAAGAAAATGAAAATATATTAAAATGTATAACTATATTCATAAATGTACGTGATCAGCAAAACTTGCAGTTATAAAAGTTAACAGAAAGGGATTTCCTTAAGTATAAGTGTTACGATGAGATCGTAACACTATTTTTTTTTTTTTAATCGTCAATGTTGAGTTAATTCAAAATTTCCACTTTAAGTAATTCCGATTTAAAACCTATTCAAAATTATGATTTAATATTTTCTACTTTAATAGGTTATCTCATTAATTCAAGCAAAATACAGTTTATTAAATAATATTCCAAATTAACGATTTTTCTTTTCTGCAGAGTTTCCCCTATTCGTGAGTTATTTGACGGGGTATTTGAATCTGTCTGAGACTATGTGTTGACAAACTGCCCCTCAGAGTTCTTTTGGTGGGAAAACACAATACTATATCATAACACAAACTGATGAAGATATAATATATATATATATATATATATATATATATATATATATATATATATATATATATATATATATAATCTTACCTTTTAATTCCTGTAACTCGATTCAACTGTTTAGAAATATTATACTCAATCAGCTTTTTAGAATTTATAGATTATCTGATTAAAAATTTCATGCTATGCATATCAATAATCTCAAAATTACTAGTAATTTATATAAATATCCCACTTATTTAGTAAATAGTATTGTTAAAAAATTTAAAATAGCTGGATTTTTATAATTCTTTCCATAGTATCATATAATTCTATTCATAGTACACAGTTTTTCAATTCTTATGAATGGCAACAGTAAATGGTTTTTTATTTTTTCTTTACGAATGGCAACACTGGTCTCTTCTATCAGTGATCCCTCGATCCCTGTAATGAATCGTCTGTACACACGCTGTGCTTTTTCCAGGTATTCATTTTTTCTTTTTTATTCCATCTTTATGTATGTCGTCCAAGTAGAAATAGTTCATAGATTTAATCTATCTATTTCTTCAGAAACATACATTTTTGAGTTTGCTTCTACAAAAAACTTGGACATGATTAGATTTTTGTAGAGGTTAACAATTCATGATTTAGGCTTAGAGCCTCGTCCACGTGTAAGGCGTTTGTGCTTGATTTCGTTTGTTATACTTATTTCGATTCCATACCTTTGTATTATATTTTTCATTGACTTGTTGATTCGATATTAATTTTTTTATTTTTTCCATATGCTTGAGGATTAATTGATTTTTACATTTGTTTTGTACACCAGTTAGATAGTTGAATTTAGTTTAAGTTTTTCTTTTTTTGTTTCCATACCTTTTAATTTGGTTGATTTTCTGTAACTTGATAGCTAGTGTTTTGTATTTTTAATCCATTTGATTGATGATTTGCTGTATTATATTTTATTCTGTGGGTGTTTTTAAAAAGTTAGGTTTATCGTGTTACATCTTCTTACTTTTCGTTCATTGGATTTTCAAACTTCTATTATTATATATATATATATATATATATATATATATATATCCATTTATATTTAGAATCACAATGCCACTACTCCTGTGGTGAATGAACACTCTGAACACGAATTTGAGTATTTTCTATTTTTATTAATATTACTCCTTTAAAAAATATGCAAGTGACTAGGTAAGTTAGATTCAATATTTCATCAAAAACAAAAAAAAATATGCTATGATATTACTTAACATGTAATACTTTATATGACTGTATATTATGAGCACTTGGCGCTCTCATTCAGATCTATTAATAATTATATTCAAATAAACCGATGCGGTGGTCGAGCGGTCAAGGCAAGCGTTTCCTAGCGATCGTTCGGCTGTCAGGTTGTGGGTTCGAGTCCCACCTTCAGGCATGGATATTGTGTCATTGGATGCGGTGTGTTCCTACCCCCACTGGTGCGCTGAGGCAACGTTATGCGACGGCTAAAAGGTTCACGGTTCTAACCGGTGTATAGGCGAATGATGAAATATCAATTGCATGGCCATTTGAAAATATATATATATATCTATATATACTAATTGCCAAGTGTCCATCCGTCTGTCTGTCTGTCTGTCTGTCCGTCTGTCACGCCTTTTTTAGGCACTTCCCGAATAGATAGAGACTTGCAATTTGGTACATGGGTCGATCGTTCCATAAAACCCCCTGGAAAAATCGAATTTTTCGAAAACGCTCTCCAGAGGGGGTGCTCCACCCCAAAACGTTCGAAAAGTGAAATGATAGGAAAGCATACTTTGCCATAAGATAGAGACTTCAAATTTGGTGTATTTGTAAATCGTTCGAAAGGAAGAAAGTGTGCAATTTCAGATTTCCAATATTTTCTACTTAAGGGGGTGCCGCACACCAAAATGTTCGATTTACCGAATAAATGAGAATCGGCTCCTTTAAAATTTGATAGAGGCTTGAAATTAGTTATATGGACTAATCATTTG